>JACEHZ010000250.1:0-446390 GCA_017893485.1 Hemerocallis citrina
TTTTCCCTCACCTTCACCGCCAAAACCAATTCAAAAAATTCCCAAATTGATTTCACCCAAAATCCCAATCCACAAATCCAACCCAAATTCTAACTCTAACCTCAACCCTCACGTCGTCGACTATCACCCTGCCTTATCCCCTTCCTCTTCAGTCAGATCTCGATGGCCCCACTTGCCGCTCCTCCGTCACTTCCTGATGCCCCTCATGTCGCGCCTCCTCGACGCAATCAACGCCAGCCGCCTTGCCACCGCACGGTGTTGCTCCTCGCCCCTTACTGCCAAGTTCAGATCTAACACTAGTTGCTTCTAACCTCGGTATACTCTTTCCACTTTTTTAATATTTGTGTTATGCTGCTTTATCATTTCTATTATATTATTTAATTTAACTGTCGATCACAAATATCGACATTGATTATTCTACTTGCCTAATTAGAGTACGAATCAAGATTGAATCATTTACTTGTTAAGAATGCGTAGGAATTTAATTATTGATTGTTAAAACTGAATTATTAATTGGGCTTGTTAAACTTAATCCAATTCTTGAAAATTCATCAAACCGATTAATTATTTAAAATTCTAACTTTGATCAGCATTACATGTTGGTAAAATTAATCCTTCAAGATTCTTGGAAATTCTCTATTTAGGGTTAGTTTTACATCAGTAAGAGGGTTGATAATTTATAGGAGAATTTTTTCCTAGCCGTTGTGCTGCGTTTAAGAAAAAATAGCCGTTGAAAAATAGAATATTAACGTTGAGAGAGTAAATGGGTATATTGGTAATTCCTTAATTTAAGTTAAAAAAATTATATGGAGGGACGAAATATTATCCATCGTCCCAACCAATTTTTTATTTATTTAGTGGGACGGGTTATTAATTACCGTCCTAATTTTTTTTTAAATTTATCGATCGGACGGGATATTATTTCCTGTCCGTCGATATATCCAGAAGAAAAAGAAATCGGGACGGGGTATCATTTACCATCCGATATGGTTTAATATAAAAAATCTCTCTGACGAAAGATAATATTTCATCCGATTAATCGAACGATAAATCATTTTTCATTAGCTATATTTTGAAAATTGTCATTTCGTCTCCCAAATATAGCTGACTATTGTTCATACGAAATCCAAATTTTGGGTAATTGGCCAACGACTGCTACGCCACTTTTTCCAAGTTTTGAAAATTTTGCAAAATAGTCAACGATTATAGATGCTCTTATATGTTGTAAAACGCATGAATAAAAATTTCAAAAATTGAAAGTCGCACGGATACTTCTTACCCATTGCCACACTTGATTGAAAAACATTTAAAATAAAATTTTCTTATATCGAGTCATTTTGACATTTAATCAATGCGAACGGTGCCCAATGTGAATGGTGACAATTGTGCATTACGAGTTTTATTGTGTGTATACAACTACCTCTGTTCCATAATACAAGTCATTTTAGGTTTGTACACGTATTTTTGAACCATCTAGATTAGTGTAAAGTAATAAATATTCTTTGTTCTTGAAGCTCTTAATCAGCTAGCTATTGTAAAATGTCAAGTTTGTCATTCTCTTCATTGAGTAATTTTTTAGGTGAAAAATTAAATGGCTACATGTGCAAAATTGAAAGTCTTATAAAAAATGTTAATCTACCTTCAAAAATATTAAGACTTTTCTCTAGAGAACATAAAGCGACATAAATTGTGGCCCATCTCCCTCATTGGCGTCACAGTGCAGTCTTTTGGCCTTTAGGTTGCATTTTGACATACTGTACATGCTTAGTATACATATCTATATAATAAAACACAAAGAAAAGCTATCAAGTGGCTCCATCAATAGTAAGGAAATCATTGGTCCAGATCTAAGCTTCCAAAATACATTTTTTTCCAAAGTTTTTCCCCAAAACTCAAATTCAAATCCCCTCCCTAAAAAAAAAACTCATTTATCTCTCTCTCTCTATTCTCTCTCTCTCTCTCTCTCTCTCTCTCTCTCTCTCTCTCTCTCTCTCTCTCTCTCTCTCTATTTAGATCAGTTTGCTCCCTCTATTCTCCAAACCAGCGAGCTCCAATTTCTCTCTCTTCCCTAGGATTTTTAAGCCGCTAACTCCAAATCCCTAAAACCATTTTCTTAAACCTTCGCTTACATTCCATTGGTGAAGCCTCCATCGTCCGCTCAAGCGCGAATCCCAAAGCAAATCCAAATCCAAATCCAATGTCGAACCCCAATCAAGTGGTCGTCGCCGATATTTGATTCGCTATTGATTCCGTATCGGCGGCTCCCCTCCACCAAATCGAGCGCGAATATCAAGCGACTCTGTATCAGCGACTCCCCTCCACCGAATCGAGATCCTCTACATGCGATGCGGCGACTCTAATTTTATCTCATTAACCGAATTCTCATTCTAATTTTTAATTTTGTGTGTGCATGGGATCTAAGTCCAGAGATGTATGGTTGTTTTATTTTTGGGTTTAAAATATTTTAATATAGCGATTTATTTAATGAATTTTTTTATTGGTTTTGATTTTAGGTGTACGTAAGTGAGAGATGGATTATTTGGTGGCCTCAATTTGGGCTTCCAAACCATAGGAGAATAGATAAGCTGATCAGCAACCTAAAATAACTTGGCAAATATGCAACATTAATTTCTTTACTTCAAGAGAATATACTATCGTGAAGTGTTTCCTTCACTGATTATTAGAAACCGTGGATAACATAACATACAAGAACTTTTAGTGTATGTTTGGATATATATGATTGGGATGACTGGAGTTTACCAGGGAATGGTGCAAACTTTCCACCTAAGAAAGACAGCTAAAGTAAATTTGTTATTGATCTATTTTGATTTTTTTTATAAAGGTGCAATGTGAATACAAAGTGGAGATAAAAGAAATGATTAGCTTGGATTAGAGTTTTGAGAACTTCATATATTACAATTTGGTTGAAAAAATATTAAGAGGTATTTCAATTGCAAACTGAGTCTCAGACAAACAAATGTTTAGAGTATTGATATTGTAGATATCTTCACACATGCACTTGGGTTACCATTATATTTAGATATGCTCATAGTGGTTATGGGATTAGAGTAAGCTCCATAAAACCTATATGATCATGTCATTGCATAACTATTACAAGTATATAAAAATGATGTTGAAGTTAAAAAAAACTCTATGCAGTGTTTATAACAAACTATATGCATTCCAAGTAAGTTCAAGCTAATGATCAAGAAGGCGATGGTTGAGCTTAAAGGTAGATATGCTCCTCATATAATATGTTTCCTACTTCAATTAATTTGCTTGACCTCTAAACTATTTTATATAATCAAACCAGGTGCACCGAAGACGTGCCGTAGGCACGTGTCAACGGGCAACCTAATATATATATATATATATATATATATATATATATATATATATATATATATATATATATAGGGGGGGGGGGGGGGCATGGCGATGGCCTTCTATGCAAGGCATCATTGTATCATTTCTTTACATGTATCTTTTCTTTTTGTTTCATTAAGTTCTTTTTAATGAAATGCAAGGATTACATCCATCATCTTATGCTCAAAATAATAATAAAATAAAACCTAGAATGACTTATATTATGGGACGGAGGTAGTATCTATAAATGATCCTAGTGGGGTGAATAGGGTGAGTGTGTGAAAATTAAAAACTTAAATAAATTGCACTAAGTAAGGAGACAGAGTTAGAGAAAGCAATAGAACAAGCACACAAGACAAAGCGATATAACGTGCTTCGACCTCGAGGTCTACGTCCACACTACCTACTTGTAGCAATTCTCTGCCACTAGCGTTTCACTTTACTTTAAACCTTGTATAGTGATACTCGGAATTCAGGTCGAGAGTTCTATTAGACACATAACTTCTACAAAAAAGCCTCGTAAAACTCACCGAAGTGGAAGAAAATAAAAACTCTCAAGATCTATAACGATCTTGACTGAAGAAAAAAAAAACTCACACACTCAGATCTTTGATTGAATGAGTAGTTTAGAAGAATAATAATAGCAAGGGGTAAGAATACTCAGTGAGTTCGCCTCTATTTATAGAGCGAGAAAATGTATTTTTCCAAAAATGGAAAGATTTTTTCAAAATAGGTCAAAACTATATGAGTACGGTCAAGCGCTCTTTTGAGCAGTCGACCGTACACCTTTTAACTCGAGAGTCGAGAGGTGACCTGTCGACTGACTCACTTTTATACTATAGTGAACGGTCCGGCGGTTGTGAAGGCCAACTGACATATTGTACGGTCGACCGTAATCGTGCAGATTCAACATTTATTTGACGAATCTACTTTATATTCTTTCCAAATACTAATTAATCAATCAACGACTTTTTACATAATATTTTATCACAAAAACATAAATAAATAATTGGATGATTGCTGGCTTTCTTGCGGATTTGAAACACATGTTTCTTGAATTGAAATCTTCTTAATTTTTTGCAAATCTTTTTTGATATATTCCTCTTTTGCTTGATTACGAATCTTTTTATCTCTTTGTTTTAATTACCTTCTCTGTAAATTCTGTAGATCTCTCAACTGAAAATATTAGTCTTAATAATATATTTTGTGCACACCAAACTTAGGGTCAACAATCTCCCCTTTTGGTGTGAACAAAATATACCGTAGAATTTAAATTAAAACAAATTCAACTACTCCCCTATAAATCCAATACTTCGCTAAATTCATGTATACAACGAATTTAAATGAGTGTGTGTTCATGATACATTTTATATGCATAAAACAAAACATGCTCGAAAACACACATAAATGTGAGTTAAAGACTTTGTTTTTTAGGAAGATGCATATTAAAAAAAAGGAATTACAAGAGAACACAAATTTAGAGGAGAAGATTCATGAATTGATAAATGATTGAATAGATAAATTAAATTCTAAGCTCTAAGATTTCTCTCCCCCATTTGGAACACACCAAAAGCGAAGAGAATGAGATACCAAAAAAAATTGCTACAATTAACCAAACACACTGTAAATGAAGGGGCAGAATGTGGGGGCGGTCCGACGCACGTCGGCTATGCGGTCGATCGCAACTCCTATTTAGTAGTTGTCGTGCAGCTCCTTATCTATGTGGGAGCCATTAAATGTCGCCGGGCAAGATGCCTAATATTTATAATGCTTTGGTAGTTAAAAGCCGTGGTAATGAAACGTATAACTTGTACAAATCTTTTCATTTTCCAATTCGATCCGATCCGGATCTACGCCGAGGTATTGACGGTGATTCTCAACAAAAAGCACAGGCCAGAAAACACAATATGCGCCCCTACCACGCCTTCATAACTCTAATTACTTGAATTCTTTCTCCCCCGCAATGATCGAACGAGAATGGATAAGAGCCTTGTGGGATTGACGGCCCAAGGGGACATTGTTTTAGATACGCAAAAACAATCTTCACAAGAAGCCAGCTAAAAGGAATTAACAGGATGCGATCCTGTTGATTAACTAATATGCAAAATAAAAGACATTTGTCAATTAAACACACATAAGCATATAGAGAAGAAATCTAGTCATTTAACCAAGTTCATTCAACAAGGAGATACATGATGACCATTGTTTAAGACTACATTAGATTGCAATGTAGAACTTGCATAAGACAAAGGAAAATTTTCAAATGGAAAACTACATTTTAGCAGGTAAGATTGTAGGAGAACAAGTGATGCAACGTCTACATCATCATCAAAAGTGGACTAGTCCTCGACGTCATAGTCGTCGTTATTATCCTTGTCATCGTGGCCTTCATCATTGCGGGAGTGTGAGAAAGAAGGAGGCACAGGCCCCACTCATCTGAGTGTTGAACAAGATCCGTGATACTTAGATAATATTCATAAACATGTGCTTGATGTTGCTCAAATTGTGCCTGAATCATAGGAGCGGAGAGGGTCTCATGGCGATAAGACGAGGAGGAAGAGAGTGTTTGTTGAGATTGACGATCTTGTTGGGCCTGACGATGGCGGGCTCGTTGGGTAAAAGGGACATCAATACCAATTTATTGGGGAAGAATGGGCAAATGAGGCTTGCTAAGAAGATATGTACCAACAGTAATACGAGAGTCAATGGCCAAATTGTAGATAAGGGAGTTAAATGGAAGAGCACAATGGCGGGAAGAAGTAACATTCATAGTTCTAATGATAAATGTGGTAAGATCGAAGTGGTACCCCGCCCAAGATGAGAAAAAGGATGAAGGATTGATCAACACGAATTTCAGTTTTATCATTGCCCTTAGGCCGAATATTGACATTCACAATTTTGTTGAGCATGCGAGCAATATCGGTAAAATTTTTGGGTGTGGGTCGAGCAACCTTCAGAAAATCCGGTTTAATGATCATGGATTTGACAGTATTTTTATCATGGCCTGGTTTATATTCATGGGAGTTTAAGTCTAAGGAATATGCATCAAATTCACTATCGGGAATACTGTAGCGAGTGCAAAGATATTCAGGGGTGAGTTTGACATGTTTGCCAAGAACAATGGAAGATAATGTGAGGTCATCATCCTTAATACTTTCAAGATTAACATAAAGTTGTTGGGTAAGAGACTCGGAGTGGTTGCTAGGAGTGGTGAGATAATTTTCCCACCAAAACTCATGGAGAAGGCTAACCATAGAACTAAACTGACCACCCAAGGATCCTAGGTTAAACTCACGACTTGGAACAACAGGAGAGGCAATAAGGGTTGAGAAATAAAGGTCGACACAGTTGGTGTTTCTAAGCACAATTCCTTCTTTAGTAATATATTTGGAGGTAACAGTTTTCTTACCCTTAGATCCGTGAGAGGGAAGAAGAGCCATGAGAGACCAAACATGAGAGAAGCAACACCCAAAAATCGGAGGCGAAATCCGAAGAAAGTGAATGGGTTTTGAGAAAAGGAGCTAGTTTTTCGGGTGGAGAAGAAGAGAAGGAAGAGGGATATATATACTTTGTTAGTGGACCTTATATGTCATAGAGAGAAAATACTTGGAGATCTGTTTAGTCGAGAGAACAGGTCGACCAATTCATGTAGCGGTCGACCGCAATTCACAAAATAAGAGGAATAAACCTGTAAGTTGATGACAGTGTAAAGGACAGTCGACTGTGTGGTCGACCGTTCCTCCTGTAATCAAATAGGAGCCAATGACAGGTAGAGACAGTATTGAGGATGGTCGACTGTTCTGCCCTCAAGAGTGATGGTTGACTATGAAGTCGACCATAATTTTTTTTTGTAAACGATTTTTATGCAAGAGATTTTTTACGAATCACATAATAGATAAAACATATTAGGCAAAACATCATAAAAAATGTAGTCAAGAGCAATACTCCTTTTGAAATTGGTTTTTGATGAAGTAGCAGCAAATTTCTATGTGTTTTGTGCGCCTAATGAGAATAAAAATTACCTCATAGTCTTCAAGTGTATTATCCGTTTATAATACATTGCATTATCGTACTTGTAGTCTAAATAAGTGGATGAATTTTCCTTATCATATTTATCTCAAACTCAACCTATTTTTGCTTAGAAAGCTCCTTGCACATACTTTCATTAGTAGAATATAAGGTATAATCTAAAACAAATAAAATTGTCTCATATTTATTCTTGTGCTAATTCATTTGAGTTTATAAGTTTATTAGCAGGTAGTAAACATTGTTACTTATTTTTCTAATAGTTACGTTACCAAAATAATATTGTTACAAAAAAAAAAAAAAATTAATAATAATTGAACCAAAATTCATTTACCTTTAACAGTTTGACTGGTGCGCAAAGAAGAGCGATGTTTTTCCCTTTTCCTCTTGATATTGATGTAAAATGTTTTATTATCATGTGATTTGAGCATCCACTATCAATGTGCCACAGATTGTTAGGTTGAATGCATTGGTGCACCTACATTAAAATTAGTAGGTGCCCAAGTAGGTACTGTTCCTGCACTAGTATTCTTCATAACCCAAATAAAATTAGTATTCATTTTTAAAGTACAATTATAAGAAATATGCCATAATCCACAACAATAGTAACGAGTAATTCGATTATGCCTTGGATCATGCACATTTGAATAGCTATGCTTAGATTTGTGTTCATTTGAATAACTTTGCATATGTGTGTGACATTATTTCTTAGTATTTTGACGTTGTAGTGGCTCATTGTAATCAAGTTCTCGATTGTCATGATATGATCTTGAATTCCTTGTCATACGATAATTGGGCCCTTCATATTTTTTAACTACTTTTTTTAGCTCAATTATTTTACTACAAAGTATTTTCTAGTTTTCTCATCGTCTTTGATGTTCCAACGAAGAGTATTTAGAGTAGCATCAAGTATCCTATTTTGTTCAAGTGTTTCCTTACAACCTTCCACTGCCTTGTCAAATTTTCTTTTGCATTCATTTAGATCATTGGTGAGTTTAGCAATATAAGCAGATTTCTCATGGATTTCCTTTAGATTTTCATTATATTGCCAGAAATGTTTTAATCTGTTGTTTTAGACATTGATTTTCTTCTATCAATACATCATGATCCTTCTTAAATGACTCAAAATCTTCAATAATCAAGGAATTTGCATCTTTTAGCTTTTAATTTTTGGCAAAGCATGAGTCATGTGATTGATTAGATATTTGCTTATATTGTCTCAACTCACGACTTAATTTTTTTGCATAATCTTTTAGGCCATTACACGTATCAACTAGATCACCATCTCCAAGAGACATGAATCCAAAGTCATTGTGTTCTTGATCTTCATCACTTGAATCTGAATCAAGCCATTTTGCATTTAATGCCTTCTTTCAGAATCCTGAGTTGGAGTGATGAAAATCTTTGTTCCTATCTTGCGAGAGGGGACAATTTGCACTGATATGTCCTGCCTTCTTGCATTTGTAATACATGTCATACTTTTGTATTTGAGATACTTACAGAATTATTTAGTTAGCAGTGCGATTTCTTCATCTAATTCTTCATGATCTGATTCTGATATTGATGGTCGTGAAGTTTCTGCTTTTAAGGTAATGGTCTTCTCTTCAGTTTTGGGTATAATCACAATATTCTGCCAATACCTCTTTGTTTCGGCCATCTTCATTTCATACATCTTCAATTTTCCCTAAAAAGTGTAGCAGTCGAATCATTTCTCTTCGTGTGTATCCCTCATTGCAGCAGCCTTGATATTTCATTCAGATGTGAGACAGCTTATGAGTTTTCTGACATTTCGATCATCATCTAACCCCTTACCTAAGCTCTCAAGTTCATGTGCGATAATATCAAAGCAGGCCAACATCTGATCTACGCTCTCTCCATGAAGCATACGAAAAGCATCAAACTTATAAAAACATAAAGTAACTTTCGCCTTTACCTCATATGCAGGTCCTCCATAACGTTTTAACATGTTGTTTCGTATTTCAGAGGTTATTTTGTAGTTGCATCCACATCGCATCAGTTCTTCATTATTTAGACCTGCATAAAATGCTATCAGAGTTTTGGAGTTTGTAGTTTTTAGTAATAGTTCAGCTGCTGTGAATGTTCTCTTTCCATCACTGGCATGGATCTCTATTTTATTGACACAAACGTTTCATACTTCTTCGCAAGCATCTGCAAAAAATGAGACATACGAACTTTCTAAACATCATAGCATTTTCTATGAAAATAAGGTGAACGTATTAGACTTGTTCCATTGGAGATGAATGACTTCGATGTGTACACGTTTTCAGGAGGAGGAATTTCGTTCATTGGACCTTTTGCTCTAGCTTTTAAGCTATTTATGAGCACCTCACTATGATACCACTGTAAATCACTCGGGGGGGGGGGGGGGGGGGGGGTAAATAGGGTGATTGTGTGAAAATTAAAAACTTAAATAAAATGCGGTAAGTAAGGAGATAGAGTTAGAGAAAGCAAACAGAGCAAACAAGCAAGACATAGCAATATAACGTGGTTCGATCCCCAGGTCTACGTCCACACCACCTGCTTGTAGTAATTCTCCGCCACAAGCGTTTCACTATACTTTAAACTCTTGTGCAGTGATTCTCGAAATTCAGGCCGAGAGTCCTATTACACCCATAGGATTTCTATGAATAAACCTCGTAAAACTCACCGAAGTCGAAGAAAAGAAAAACTCTTAAGACCTGTAACGATCTTCACTGAAGAAAACAATAAAAGCTCACACACTCAGATTGTTGATTGAATGATTAGTTCAGAAGAATAATAATAATAGCAAGGGGTAAAGAATACTCAGTGAATTCGCCTCTATTTATAGAGCGAGGAAATGTAATCTTCCCAAAAAAAAAGATATTTTCGAAATAGTCAAAACTGTACTAGTACAGTTGACCGCTCTTTTGAGTAGTCGACTGTTCACCTTTTAACTCGAGAGTCGAGAGGTGACTGGTCAGCTGATTTACTTTTATACTATCATGAACGGTCGGCAGTTATGATGGTCGACCGACATATTGTACGGTCGACCGCTATCGTGCAGATTCAACATTTATTTGGCAAATCCACTTAATATTCTTTCCAAATACTAATCAATCACTCAACGACTCTTTACATATTATTTTCTCACAAAAAAAGAAATAAATAATTGATCATTGCGGGCTTTCTTAATGATTTGAAGCACATATTTCTTGAGTTGAAATCTTCTTTATTTTTACAATCTTCTTTGATACATTCATCTTTTGCTTGATTGTGAATCTTTTTATCTCTTTGTTTTAAATTACTTTCTCTGTAAATCCTGTAGATCTCAATTGAAAATACTAGTCTTAATAATATGTTTTATGCACACTAAATTTAGGGTCGACAGTATCCTATATGAGAAAACACTTCCTCTTAATAATTTAGATGATGATGCTTAGAAACTTATATAACAAGAATAGAAAGAGTTTCTCTCGATATATCTCTACTATTATAATCCAGATTAAAGCCGAGTTTGCACCCCGCGTTTATGAAGCGAAACAATCACATGTGCACTGTGTGCTCATAAAGCTAATGAATGCATATATCTATGTAGTCTGTCTAAATCGTTGGACAACATGGGACGAGACCATAACTCATAAATCAATGTCAAACTACTTTTCCAAGAAGAAAGAAAGCGCGTATATAATACTTATGTAGTCATGTTTTCTTTGTGTTTGTTATTATCCGTTCAAGTTCAAACCACATGCTTTCACAAAAATTAAACCACTGACTTGTCTTGCTAGAGAAAACATTGACTTGTACGTGCATACGCCATACACGCACTAGTAGGAAGCCCAGAGGACCGTCAGATAGTGTCACTAATCTTAAAGTGCATTCCCCTGCTAGTGTTCTACAGTTGCTCAACCAAAGAAACGTTAGTCAAGGGGAATTGTAGACCACATAGTTTTACTCTCATTGCAAGAAAATTAGTCTATCCCGACGTATCTCTCCCGGTGTTTGGGTAGAAACACTGGGTTAGAAACTGAGATTTAAAAAAAATTGCCAGGTAGAACTGAGATCTAAAAAAAATCAAAACACCCCTTACTATACCGGCATTTATTAAAAACGCCGGGAAGGTGGGACTATACCGGCGTTTATTCTAAAAAACGCCGGCGTCGAGCAGAGGATATATTAAATATCCCCCTATTTGTTAGGAATTTGAGGATCTTGTTATGTCTTTGACACATTCAACACAAACCACCAAGCAAAACTAGATCGCACTAATCACACAAAGCACACAAGAATTGTTTCGGTTGGGGCTTTCGCCTTAATCCGGGGGAGGAAGAACCGAGATATTATTTAACTAGAGAAGATACAAGAATATTACAATTCTCACCACGATCCTGTCTCAAGCCTAATTGGAACTTGGTGCTGCTTAAAATGGAGAAACTCTCTTACCCTTCTCTATGAAGTACTCTTCTTCTATTCAGCACTCTATAGAATCATATGGATCTATGAGCCGTTACAATAGTTTATATAGATCTAGAGACAAACCCTAAGTTCATATCTTGTTAAAATAACCATTGGATAGTACATAAGAGATAACCCTATGATAGGAGCCACACGATCTAACTTGAATAGCAAGTTGGGCTTTTTACGAATCAGCCAGACTCAAGCCCGAAACCCATCAGCGCTGCGAACGGTCGACCGCACCAACAAGTCGGTCGACTGTCCTCCTCTCTGGAAGATATCGTGCAGGGGTCGGTCGACCGCACATGAGTTGCGGTCGACCGCAAATTCCTCTGTTGCTGCCGCTAACTGTTTCTCGCCTCCACTCCATTTTCAATCGTCTCGATCCCTCTATCGTCTTATCGTCTTCTTATCCAACATCGTATGCAAGACATAAACCCAACAATCTCCACCTTGGATTGCATACGCATGAATCCATACCTGTGTGATTTAAAACTCTTCTAGACCTTTTTTCTTCGCTTTGTAAACAACATGTTTCTATGGCTTATCCTGCTAGTTGAACAAACCTCCACCTGTTTTCTTCCAACAGTATGCCCTCCTCAAGGACACACCCTTGTAGATGTAATCATGGAGGTGCCATCCTCTACACGAATTCTACCTACATCAAGGCTCTCTCCACCTTCCAACGGTATTCGAACGTTGCAGTCTCGATTTGGTAATTCTAGTGATGGCTTACTAGATGATGCTTTAGGAATAACGGGTTTCCATACACTCGGCCGAGTGTTCCTGCTCCCACAAAACTGGTAGAGGTTGTGCTGACCCTGCTCACTCCCCCTCTTATCCTTCATTACCTTACGACGACTATCCCAAACTGTCAAAACTCCACCTCAAGCTGTATACCTGCAGCCACGAGCATTAAGAGTACCCAAGGATATAAGATTCTGCTGTATCAAAGGAATATGCATGACCTCTAATAGTGTGAACCCTTTACCATCTGGTGTCTCCAATTCAACTGTTCCCTCACCCACTACTTCACAAATCTCACCACTCTCCTTTCTCACACTACGGCCTGTTGATGACTTGTAAGTAGAAAACATCTACTCTCTGAGCAAATATGAAAAGAACTTTCTGAATCAAGATTCTAACTTGAATCCACTTCTGAAGAACTTGAAACAAGAAGACAATAATCGTCATTATTACCTGATTCAATTGTGCTGACTATATGGGCTTGTTTCCCTTCTTTAGTTGCACTCTTCTGACTCAACCACTTGCGACAGTCTCTCTTGTAATGCCTAACTACTCTACAGTAATGGCAACGAATCTTACCCTTGTGTGCTGCATCCCTTCCAATTGAAGTATCACCATCCACTGCAAAACACCCTGTAGAAATAGACCTTCTTTTATGAGTCTCATTTCTCAGTTCATCTTCCTTCAGACCTTTAATCACCCCAGCTACAGTAAGTGTCTCCTTGGCTGATTTCCCATGAAGCATGGTTGTTATCAAGTGATCATAAGAAGTTGGCAGTGAATAAATCAAGTTGAAAGCTTTATCCTCTTCGCTAAGATCATCAACGTTAATCGCCTTCGGTTAAGATATTACCTTATTGAACTCCACAATATGATCTTGAAGATGGGTACCTTCCTTCATTGAGAACCTAAATAGCTTCCTCTTCCAATACATCCGATCTAGCAAAGACGATCCCAAGTAGTCAGATTTGAGTCTCGCCCACAGACTCGCCACACTTTTCTTCTCAAGAATATTACACTTGACTTCGTCCACCAATTGCAACCGGATTAAACACAAGGCCTTCAAACAAATCTCATCCCACTTCTCATGCTTCACGTCGGTTGGCTTCTTCTTTTCTAGAGCTAGGTGCAAGTCCTTCTGAACCAAAACATCATACATGTCCACCTTCTATAGATTGAAGTTGATCTTATCGTCAAATCGTTTGATCTTCGTCTTTTGATCTGCCATCTCCTCCAAGGAACTCGAAAAAACCCATGAACCTGATTGCTCTGATACCACTTGTTAGGAATTTGAGGATTTTGTTGAGTCTTTGACACAATCAACACAAACCACCATGCAAAACTGGATCGCACCAATCACACAAAGCACACAAGAATTGTCCCGGTTGGGACTTTCGTCTTAATCCGGGGGAGAAAGAATCGAGATATTATTCAACTAGAGAAGATAAAAGAATATTACAATTCTCACCACGATCCTCTCTCAAGCCGAACTGGAACTTGATGCTTCTTACAATGGAGAAAATCTCTCACCCTTCTCTATGAAGTACTCTCTTCTTTTATTCGGCACTAAATAGAATCATATGGATCTATGAGCCATTACAATAGTTTGTATAGATCTAGAGACAAACCCTAAGTTCATATCTTGTTACAATAACCATTGGATAGTACATAAGAGATAACCCTATGATAGGAGCCACACCATCTAACTTGAATAGCAAGTTGGGCTTTTTACAAATCAGCCAGACTCAAGCCCGAAACCCATCAGCGCTGCGAACGGTCAACCGCACCAACAAGTCGGTCGACTATCCTTCTCTCTGGAAGACATCGCGCAGGGGTCGGTCGACCGCACATGAGTTGCGGTCGACCGCAACTTCCTCCGTTGCTGCCGATGACTGTTTCTCGCCTCCACTCTGTTTCCAATCGTCTCGATCCATCCATCGTCTTATTGTCTTCTTATCCAATATCGTATGCAAGTCACCCAATTTTCTACCCTATTTCCCTCTCTCCTGCTCACGAACACAAACCCCCAGCTGTCACCGTCCCCGTTCCTCGCCGTCGTCAGCCGCCTCACCCCATTGTCATGCCTCCCTTCACGTCGTCATGACCCGACCATCTTAGCCTCTACGTCTTTCTCTCACAAACTCTAGCCCCGACCACCGTGCCCCCCACCTCGCCGTCGCCGCTGCCGTTGCCGCTCCATCATCTTCCTAACTCTCTCAAATCCTGGGTATGAATTTGATAATTTGATAATTTGTTAATTTGTGAATTTGAGAATTTGGGATTGTGAGAAAAATAATTAGGGTTTGTAGAATTGTGTGAAAATTATGGTTGGTTTGATTGTGGGAAAAAATTAGGAAAGCAGAATAATTTGGGTTTGTGATTGGATTGGCACCCTTATGTGTCGGGATTGCTGTCAATTCTACTTTCGATTTTGCAATTTTAGGCACGATGCTTGTTTGATTTGCTTTGTGTGGATGAGCATCTCTGAGATATTTCAGCAATGGAGAAACTCACGTCCTCATGTTTAATTTGCTTTGATTTTACATTTATTTTGTAGTTTATATTATTTTTAAAATTGATATTAGATTCTCAATTTCAGGTTCATTTTATTCTTTATTTTTTGACTGCAATGAATCTTAGTTTTAATTTTAGAAACAACTGAAAATATGTCAGCAATAGATCACCGGTTTATATTATAGGAACAACTAAAAATGAACAACCTGTGTTATGTTTTTGATGATTCAGTAAACACAATTTCTCTCACTGAACTAGTATAATTGTATACACAATTTCTTCTTCCATATTCATAAATGTGTGGGGCTTGAGGAGAGTAGGTAACTAAGAAAGGCAAGCATGTAATTCAAGGTATGCCCTGAGATGATTAATTGTAAGCCACGGTATGCCATCATCTTAATGCACCAGCATTTTGATTAGGTAAATAAGAAAGGCAAGCATGCAGCTGATGCACTCACATAACTCTCAATATAGTATGTGTTTCTGCATCTTCTTAAATTAAAATTCAACCATCTTTGATGTGGTACATTGGTGCAACTTAACCTTCTTATGGCATTATTGCTCTTTTAGTATAACTCATAATTTACATCGGAAATCAATAGCAATTCAAACTCCTCAGGAGTGCTGTATACAAATAAAAGAAAAACAATACAAATTCAATCATGGGATTGCATTGTCGAATTAGCAAGACATCGCATGGTGCATCAGGGATCCTTAGTTTTATAGCCTTCAATTGAAATTATGAAACATCTGTCACTTGTTTAGTGTGCATAAAAACTTAAAAGCATTTGGTGATCTAGGAGATCATAGACTACACCTTACATAGTACAAATTCTTTTTTTCCAGTATCTAAGAATCTCTTTAATTTACAGCTCATTACTCACAGCTACATTTAATTTCCCTTTCAATACACTTATTTAATACTCAGATTATTACTTCAGACTCCCCATATAAACCTTAAAGTCTTAGCAATCAAGAGCATGCATCCAGGTTGATGGTTTGTAAGTAATTCAATCATTGATTTACATTTGACAATGGGGAGTAGAATGGCAAAGCCACTTACAGTAGGGAGAATGATCGGCGATGTGCCGGATGTATTCTATAGTATGTTGGATCTAGAATACAATATGGAGTAGCAATTGTTAGTTCTGAAGGGGAATTTTTTTGTTATTAATTATTCGCATTTTAAATAATTGCGGTAATGTTTGTTTCAGTATTGTCACTGATATTCCCGGCCCTACAAATACATCTTTCGGTGAGTATAATGAAGTTAATTAGGAAAGATTTTTTTTTTTAATTTCATAAGTTCAACCATGATGTGCACATTAGTGGCAGATTATACTTCACTTTAATCTTATTAGGGTGGCTAAACTTGGATTAGCTCATGTTGTAAACTTGTGCACAGATTCTACTTCACTTTAACCATATTAGGGTGGCTAAACTTAGATTAGCTCATATTGTAAACCATGGTTGAACTTAATTAAGAAAGTAACTTAAGAAAGATCCAATATTAGTCGTCTCCTTTTAAATTTAGTTCATGATATTGAGTTAATTAAGGGAGTGACTTATAAGGTCCAAAGTTGTGACATGTTTCATGAATTGTTTAAACAGAGATAGACATGGATGCAACCCATCTCCTGGTCCATCTCAGTCGCGGCGATGAAGACTATGATCTCCATCATCACGTCAAGAAGAAGATGAAGAAAACCCATGAAGATAATAAGAGGTATGCAAGCAAAAAAATGACCAGAAATCGTGATGAGATGAGTATGCTGAGTCGGAAGAGGTAGTTGTTTCTTCCTCTTGTGCATATCTACAAGGTTACGAAACCTATCACAATTTTACAAGGATGAGGATCGATGTAAGCACGAGCAATTGATATAAGAAAAGAAGAACGGAGATTCAAAGTAAGATATTTTCTTCTTATTTTCTTTGTTTTACGTTGTTCTCTCTTCCGATCGTTTATGGCCACTATTAATTCCTATGTATTCTTCTTGTTTACGTTATTAATAATTGTTTTAGCTTGGATGTTGATTGAATGTGGACAAATATCGGATATTATTTTTATTTATATTATCTCTATATATTTGAATATTATTTTTAATTTAGTATTTGTTCTTATATGTTTCTGTGTTATTGTTTTAATTATAAACATTTAGGAGTAAGAAGAGGAATGGAGAGGGAAAAAAACCATATTCCGGTATTTTTTGCAAAAATGCCGGAGTAGGTAGAGTTTAATAAAAAACCAGAAATAGGTATACACCGGCATTTTTGCAGCCGGGGTAGACATATAGCTATATGGCGTTTGCAAAAAATGCCGGTGTACCCTGAGGCTGCTGCGACGCTGGATTCCCTGGCATTTCTACCGGCATACGTTTTCAAAAAATGCTAGTATTCTCTATCCCGGCATTTAAAAACATCGGGGTAGGTAAAAAAAGCGTCGGAAAAGCTTGTTTGTGTTGTAATGTGTCTTTCTCAAAATAATTAAAGACGATTGTTCGTATGGTAGCCTCCAACACAACAAAGTCATTTTAGTGTCTGAATAGTACAAGCTTGTGGAGTTGACGCTACCGTTTTGCTCCAGAATTCAACAACGTCGATATTTTGCATGTTCTTCTTGAAATTGTGTATCTATTTACACATTTTATCTGTTGTTCAGAACAAGAAATTTACACATTCTATCCGAAATCTTTGTAGTTCTTTATAGCTAATTCTCCATTAAATTTAGGCCCATGTTGGGATAGATTATAGATACGTTAGCGGCTTCCTTATTGCTTATGCTGTCAAATTGCCGATTATATCCTTACATACATGGCTACCGGATACGTATGGAGGAGCACATTACAGTACGTGTATGATTCTAGTCGGAATCTTATTAAAAATGGGAGCATATGGATTGATTTGGATCAATATGGAACTATTACCGCATGCCCATTCTATATTTTCTCCCTGTTTGGTGATAGTGGGAACAATGCAAATAATCTATGCAGCTTAAAGTTTGATATAAAATTATGTCATATTTTTGGTGTTATGATTCTCCCGAATATCTATCATAGATATATCTAAACATTAATCCAACCAAAATATCTTTTTTAAGCCCAGAACAGAAGTACAAGTATATAATGTATAAGGTTACATTCCTCAGCTTTCACTTGAAATATTTTCTATATATATATAAGAATCTTGTCTTTTTTTTTGAAAGATAAAGTGACCATAGTGGTCACCAGTTTCATTAATGAGAAATTAAGGAAACAACATAACATATTACACCTTCCATAGTTCCATCTAGATCACCACGGTCTAGACGCTAAATACATCAAAATACATCAAATAAAGCCACCCTCATACAATAAGCAGAACCATCCTACTATGTCGAAAGTTCAAAAAGCACAAACCAGTCGCTCTTCCCCATATCCCCATACCGACTATTCTTGAAGATCCGGTTGTAGCCTCCTCCTGACACCTGTCTTGCCTGCCCAAGCAGAAATAAGACTCAGAATTTTGTACAACATAATGTTACATTTACATCTTGTGTTACAAAAACAAGCATTATTTCTGTCTAGCCACAGAGTCCAACAACTAGCCGCTACCGTGATATCCCAGAGGGCCCTAATTCTGTTCTAACCCATTTCGCTCGCCAGGCACCCCAAAAGTCCTCGATCTGTCTAGGAATTTCCACCAACTCGAAATGCAATACCAGAATTTCCCATGACACTTTCGCCCGAGGGCAATCTAAAAAAATATGGTTGACGTCCTCAACCCCTTGGTTACATTTCGGACATGCATTATGGATTGATAGGTTTCGTTTTATGAGATTCGCCTTTGAGAGAATAGCGTTGTTCCCAACTAACCACAAGAAGGCTTTCACTTTGTTTGGAGCTCCCGATTTCCATATAATGATCGACTCTTAAGACCTCAGACCCCCATCATTAAGCTGACGATACGTCCACATGACCGTGAAGATCCTACTAGCCTCTAGATTCCACTCCCTAGTATCCTTGTCCGTGTTAAACAAGTGACCCCTTTCCTTTACCAACGTTTCTAGTCTTTGATACCCTATAAGATTATCAGCCGAAATATCTCCTTTGAACTCAATCGCTAGTCTACCATTACGGAAGATATTGTAGTACCCCATATTTTTAAATACTATTTTTGAGATTATAAAATGAATTAAAATGATTTTTTGTGATTTAATAAATGTTCATTTAGAAATTTATCTTTTTACACGTGCAAAACACGTGTAAATATTTTCTTGGAAAGTTCAAAAGCAAAATTTTTTTGAGGAAACTCATTATTTATTATTTGATATTATTTTTGAATTTTCTAGATTTTTCTGATATTTATTGGACCTATTTGCAAATATTACAAAAAGAAGGATTTTTGTGCAAAATTACCAGTTGGAGTGAAAACTCCAGATTTTCAGATTTTTAGGCTGGGCTTGATGCCTAGCCAACTAAGGGTTAAAAATTTTACCTTTTTTAGATGAATTTGATTTATTTTACAAGTTTCGATAAAAGATGATCTTTTTGCAAAATTGTCATTTTGTGGGTAAAAGTGTAAATTCATTTTCTGGATTTCACAAACAGTGCCGGATGATGCTAGTGGGGGTCTTTTTGATTTTTGAACTGGATTAAATTGGTTTTAACTAATTTTCTAGTATGGGGATCTATATATGTAAAGTTATATTTTAAAAGGTGTATTTTGTAAATATGTTCAAAACCCTAATTCTCTTGATTTCTAGCCTATTTAAAAGGTGGAGTGCAGCCGTCTTTTGCTGCACAACACAAAGATTTTATTATTATTATTTTCTTGACGATTTAAAGAGAAGATCTTGGATTTCTTGCGAAGGAGAGACTTTCCTCATTTTTTAATTTGTCTTCGTTTGATCTCTTCAACAAGGTGAGTAACATGTTTTGTTTTAATTTGTTTTGTTTTGTATATGTTGTATGTGATGATCTATCTACTAGAAAGCATGCTAGGGTTTGGGTATGAATACATATGGTGGATTGGATGAATTGATAAGTTAAAAATTGGATCTTTTGTGAAAACCCTAGTTATTTGTGAGTAGAAGCATGTGGATGATTTTAAATTGTAGGAGAACCCAATATAAATTGTGAGTATGCTATTTCTGCTGGATTATTGCAGATTTGATTGAGTATGGTGAATGTTATGCATAAATTGATTCAAGATGAGATTTTTGACTGTTGGTGAGTTGGATAAATGCAACTTGGCGATGTTAATGATAAATTTATTTTTGTTCATGAATTAACTATTGAGAATAGTTGAGATTGTGTTTGAGGAATTTTGAGAAGGAGTAATGGATTAAAAGACCATGTCTTGAGGATTTGAGTTGTGATGACTAGATTTGGGTTTGATACATTTTGACTAAATTGGGAGATTTTGTGATCTGTGAGAGGTTTTACTTGAATTTGGATTTCTCAAATACTAAGATTTAAATATGAATATGTTGTTATTTCTAATCGATGGATTTGTGAAGTTTTCTTTGATGCACGAACATACACAAACAATTTACATGAATATCGTATTTCATTGTTTTTGAAGAAATTAAGTCTTTATGTGTCTTCGGAGGATTTGACTATATCTCAACTTATTTTGGTATTGATAAAATTTAGAATATAAAACGGAGTTATTTTTTATGTATGATTGATTCTCAAAAACTATATTTTTGATATATGCACATATTCATGTTTCAATTTGAAGGAATTCACCAAAAAGCTATTTTTGTCAATTCAAAGTGGTTTTGATTGGTTTTGTGAACTCTTATATACTCTACAAGTTGTATTTGATCATATCATAAATATACTTTTTATAGATTTCGTTTTTATAAAGTAAAACTCCGTATCGGTTGAAATGTGCTCAACCAAAACTGCAGTCTGGAGGATTGACAGTTGACCGACCAATGTCGACAGTCGACGGTCGGGGTCTTGGCTGAAGTATTTTCTTGAAGTCTCAAAATTTCCTGCGGGACAGTCGACCGTCTAGATTATACAATCGACTGTCACTGCTCAGATTTGTGTTTTCTTGATGTATTAGATTTTCATGCGGAACAATCGACTGACCACTTTACACAGTCGACTGGTCTACTCTGATTTATGTTTTCTTAAAGTTTTGGATTTTTCGCGAAACAGTCGACTGACCCATTTTTCCAGTCGACTGCCTCTGCACTATTTTGATGTTTCTCGAAGTTTTGGATTTTCGCTCTGGACAGTCGACCGATGACTTTTTATAGTCGACTGTTACTACTTAGAATTATTTTCTTGAAGTGCTGGTTTTTCGCTCTGGACAGTTGCCTGACTCCGGTTTACAGTCGATTGTTATTGATGTTTTCTTGAGTTTCTGATGTTCTTTAAACGATTGATTCTTTAAATGTTTGGGATCTGTAACTTACTATTCTAAATATTATCTTTCTACAGAGCATATGTTTTCAAAATGTTTTATTATTGGGTTTGGATTCTGGAATTTTATAAAAGATTTGAGTTTTGTTGATTGGAGAAGTTTCTTCATATGATCATTTTGACGATGGATTTATGAGTTTTGGTCTTGATGATATCTCTAGGAGTTGAGTGGGAGTCTTGTGAACCAGCAGTTGAGATTTGTTGATTTAGACCAGTTGGGTCTGGGGGTTGTTGTTGAGTATTTAAGTCCGGCAGGATACACTAAATTTAGAGATGGGGATTTTTGTGTTTTAATAATAATCAACTTAAGGACAGACACTAGTGAGGATGTGATGGAACTTGGGAAACGTAAGTATAGGCTCATGATTTTGTTAATCCAACGGATGCGTTCCAGGACTGTTTGTTGTTCTGCCTCGAGAGGACATTTGTATTTTCGCGTGTCGAGGGTCTGCAGGCCTATTCACGGAGCATGTAGGGTGCATTTGCGTGTCGAGAGTTGGCAGGCCTATTCACGGAATGTACCTGGTGTATCTGCACGTCGAGGGCCTTGCAAGCCTATTCGTGGGGTACACGGTTGGGAGGTGATTCTCCGATTTTTGAGCTATCTTACATGATGCTTGCGTGTCGAGGGCTGTGGTGCCTATTCGCAGAGTATTCTGAATCTTGTTTTCCATCACCATAGTAGGATTAGTTGCATAACGAAGGGTTTAACCCTATAAAGTGGAGATCGTTAAGGGCTTGCATCAGACCTATATACTATGGAATGCATAGAATCCGACAAGTATGCATTAGAGAGTCAGCATATAAAGATTGTGTTTTCTTGACTTAGTTTTATGCTTGTGTTTTCCTGTTTTTCCTACACTTGACACTTAGTCTAGATTCACTTGATGTTTTCATGTATTACTATTTACTATCATATAATCCTTGATGTTTTTATGCTTTACTTATTGTTATTTCTCATTTCATTTATTCTTGCTGTTAATACATGTTCTTGATGATTCTAAGCTTTATGTTTTATTTATGTTGCTTTGTTTTTATGTCACTCACACCGTTATGGCTGACCACTGTAGTTTTGGAGGTTAGGGTTATCTTTAGCCTCATGTTTTACAGGTAGGTGCTTATAGCCTGGGATTTGGATGCTTGTGCTAGAAAGATAATAGAGCTTATGTAAATTTGTAAAAGATGTGTTGCAACAGAGAATTTGTAATTCAAGGTGTTTTGTATTCCGCTGTATTTTGTAAACAATTGTTGTAATAAAAGTTGAAATAAAAATTATCTGTGTTCTTGGCTATGTTTACTATTGCAATTGAAGTTGATGCTGAGAATTGTGCCACGTATTTCTAAGATATCATATTGAAAATTTGGGGCGCTACAGAGATTGGTATCAGTGCATGCTTCAATAGTAATAATAAACATGGTGTAAAAAACAAACCTAGGTGTGGACACTAAAGCGTGAGTACCTAGGCGTGGACATTAGAGTGTGAGTATCACATAGAGCTAAAACATGATGTTTTACTTTTGGAGTATGGTTGAGGTTTTGCCAGAGGGTATTGATGTGAATATGAATTGTGTTGTGGTGCTCTAACTTTTTCTCTCATTTTGCAGTATTCAGAATGGTTGGACCCAGAACCAGGAATGGTAACAATGGTGATGGAACTGGAAGTTCTCAACGGATAGGAGTTGATCTTGAGACTGAGATTACTTGAGTGTATCAGATCTTGAATACATTCATGGCAGCTAATATGGCATAGAATCAGAATCAAAATCAGGGGGTTGGACCAGTGTTTGTTAATGCTGATCCGATCAAGCAGGTTGAGTCCTTAAAGTGGATGAAGCCGCCTGTGTTTGAAGGGCAGTCTAATCCAGATAGGGCTAATGATTGGATTAGACAAATGGAGATGGTCTTCGAAATCTCGAAAACTCCAGCAGTCAATAAGGTCAAGTTGGTTGCGATGCAGTTAGAGAAGGATGCTGGCGTCTGGTGGCAGTCAGTGAAGAGGACCTTGGGAGATTAGCAAGTGACTTGGGAAGCTTTTCTGGATGAGTTCAGGGATCGTTTCTTTCCTTTGGATATTCAGGAGAGGAAGGCAACGGAATTTTTGAATCTGCAGCAAGGCAGCATGACAGTGCGCGAGTATGAGACTAAGTTCGCTCAACTGTCAAGGTATGCACCGGAGCTGATTGTAAATGAAGCAAAGAAGGTCAAGAAATTTGAGCAGGGCTTGAGGCCGAATTTGAGGTCGAGAATGATTCCTTTGGGCATCGGGAGGTTTGATAAGCTGGTCAGGAAAGCAGCTATGACAGAAGAGGATATAGACCAATTCTAGAGGAAGTAGGAGACCTGGAACAAGAACAAGAGGCCAGCAGATAGTCAGAGTGGGAAGGAGTTCCCAGTGAAGCATGGCAAGTTCAGTGGGCCAGTGCAGAAGGCGCCCGCAATTCAAGGCGTGACTTGTTTCAACTATGGAGAGGCAGGTCATTATCAGGCAGCATGCACCAAGCCTCGGAGGGCGCATGTTTGTTATCAGTGTGGTCGTAAAGGGCATATCCGACCAAACTGTCTGCAGCTGAAGAAGGATGGTGCAGACATGGACAGAGTTCTGAGGTAGGGATGAGTGTTCGCATTGACTGAGGAGGATGCGGGAAACTCAGGGATGTGGTCCAGGGTGTGCAAGAATTTTGAATTCATTCATTTATGTATTAAGTAAAACTTTATTTAAGAATAAATTGGAGATTTGAGTATCAATCTTCATGTAACAGAATTTGTTTTGGTTAATGGAATAAAAACAAACGTTTTATTTGATACTGTTTTCTTGCATACATTTGTGTCGCCCGATTTTGTTTAAGTCTTATGTGTGGTACCTAAGGTGTTTTCAGGCGGAGCCTTGACGGTGGCAACACCATCAAGGGGAGAATCGATTGCTGATCGATATTACGAAGAATGTGATATCGAGAGTGGTGGGAGATGATTTGGTATTGATCTCTTTTGAGCTGCAAGTTTGAGGTAGCTTTTCTTGGTCATATCCTTTCTAAGGAGGGAGTGGCCACTGATCCTCGGAAGGTTGAAGCAGATTGTGGAAGGTCAAAGTTGGATGCAGAAGTTCAGAGGTTGTTGCAGCTGGTTCCCGATGGCAAGTTATCAGACTTGCGCAGTGGAAGGTTTTTCCTAAACTTTTGTATGATTGTGTTCTTTTGTATAATTGTGCTCTTTGATTTGAATTGCATTTCTTTTGTTAGATTACATTCTCTTGTGTGATTGTATTTCTTGAGCTATGTTTCCATTTATGAGATTTCAATTTCTTTGCTTATTTTTGTTTGGACCCTATTAGCAGTAGTTCTGAGGACAGAACTATTCTAAGAAGGGAGTGATGTAGTACCCTGTATTTTTAAATACTATTTTTGAGATTAGAAAATAAATTAAAATGATTTTTGGTGATTTAATAAATGTTCATTTAGAAATTTATCTTTTTACACGTGCAAATGTTTTCTTGGAAAGTTCAAAAGCAAAAATATTTTGGTGAAACTCATTATTTATTATTTGTGATTATTTTTGAATTTTCTAGATTTTTCTGATATTTATTGGACCTATTTGCAAATATAACAAAAAGAAAGACTTTTGTGCAAAATTACCAATTGGAGTGAAAACTCCAGATTTTCGGATTTTTGGGCTGGTCTTGATGCCTAGTCAACTTAGGGTTAAAAATTTTACCTTTTGTTTAGATGAATTTGATTTATTTTACAAGTTTCGATAAAAGATGATCTTTTTGCAAAATTGTCATTTTGAGGGGTGAAAGTGTAAATTCATTTTCTGGATTTCTCAAACAGTGCCGGCTGATGCTAGTGGGGGTCTTTTTGATTTTTGAACTGGATTAAATAGTTTTTAACTAATTTTCTAGTATGGGGATCTATATATGTAAAGTTATATTTTAAAAGGAGTATTTTGCAAATATATTCAAAACCCTAATTCTCTTGATTTCCGGCCTATTTAAAAGTTGGAGTGCAGCCGTCTTTCGCTGCACAACACAAAGGTTTTATTATTATTATTTTCTTGAAGATTTAAAGAGAAGATCTTGGAGTTCTTGCGAAGGAGAGGCTTTCCTCATTTTTTAATTTGTCTTTGTTTAATCTTTACAACAATGTGAGTGACATGTTTTGTTTTGTTTTGTTTTAATTTGTATATTTTTTATGTGATGATCTATCTACTAGAAAGCATGCTAGAGTTTGGGTATGAATATATATGGTGGATTGGATGAATTGATAAGTTAAAAATTGGATCTTTTGTGAAAACCCTAGTTATTTGTGAGTAGAATTGCATGTGGATGATTTTAGATTGTAGGAGAACCCAGTATAAATTGTGAGTAGGCTATTTCTGTTGGATTATTGCTGATTTGATTGAGTATGGTGAATGTTATGCATAAATTGATTCAAGATGAGATTTTTGACTATTGGTGAGTTGGATGAATGCAACTTGGCCATATTAATGATAAATTTGATTTTGTTCATGAATTAACTATTGAGAATTGTTGAGATTGAGTTTGAGGAGTTTTGAGACGGAGTAATGGATTAAAAGACCATGTCTTGAGGATTTGAGGTGATGACTAGATTTGGGTTTGATACATTTTGACTAAATTGGGGGATTTTATGATCTGTGAGAGGTTTTACTTGAATTTGGATTTCTCAATTGCTAAGATTTAAATTTGAATATGTTGTCATTTC
Source organism: Hemerocallis citrina (assembly GCA_017893485.1). Classification (NCBI taxonomy): domain Eukaryota; kingdom Viridiplantae; phylum Streptophyta; class Magnoliopsida; order Asparagales; family Asphodelaceae; genus Hemerocallis; species Hemerocallis citrina. The sequence continues at coordinate 26,220 of JACEHZ010000250.1, forward strand.
TAATCGATGGATTTGTGAAGTTTTCTTTGTTGCACGAACATGCACAAACAATTTACATGAATATCGTATTTCATTGTTTTTTGAAGAAATTAAGTCTTTATGTGTCTTCGGAGGATTTGACTATCTCAACTTATTTTGGTATTGATAAAGTTTGGAATATAAAACGGAGTTATTTTTTATGTATGATTGATTCTTAAAAACTCTGCTTTTGATATATGCACATATTCATGTTTCAATTTGAACGAATTCATCAAAAAGCTATTTTTGTCAATTCAAAGTGGTTTTGAATGGTTTTTTGAACTCTTATATACTCTACAAGTCGTATTTGATCATATCAGAAATATAATTTTTATAGATTTCATTTTTATAAAGTAAAACTCTGTATCGGTTGAAAAGTGCACAACCAAAACTGCAGTCTAGAGGACTGACAGTCGACCGACCAATGTCGACAGTCGACTGTCGGGGTCTTGGTTGAAGTATTTTCGTGAAGTCTCGAAATTTTCTGCGGGACATTCGACTATCTAGATTATACAGTCGACTATCACTACTCAGATTTGCGTTTTCTTGATGTAATGGATTTTCATGCGGGACAGTCGACTGACCACTTACACAGTCGACTGGTCTGCTCTGATTTATGTTTTCTTAAAGTTCTGAATTTTTCACGGAACAGTCGACTGGCCCATTTTTCCAGTCGACTGCCTCTGCACTGTTTTGATGTTTCTCGAAGTTTTGGATTTTCGCTCTGGATAGTCGACCGATGACTTTTTACAGTCGACTGCTACTACTTAGAATTATTTTCTTGAAGTGCTGGTTTTTCACTCTGGACATTCGCCCGACTCCGGTTTACAGTCGACTGTTATTGATGTTTTCTTGAGTTATTCTGATGTTCTTTAAACGATTGATTCTTTAAATGTTTGGGATCTATAACTTACTATTCTAAATATTATCTTTCTACAGAGCATATGCTTTCAAGATGTTTTATTGTTAGGTTTGGATTCTGGAATTTTATAAAAGATTTGGGTTTTGTTGACTGGAGAAGTTTCTTCATATGATCGTTTTGGTGATGGATTTGTGAGTTTTGGTCTTGATGATATCTCTAGGAGTTGAGTGGGAGTCATGTGAACCGGCAGTTGAGATTTGTTGATTTAGACCAGTTGGGTCTTGGGGTTATTGTTGAGTATTTAAGTCCGGCAGGATACACTAACTCTAGATATGGGAATTTTTGTGTTTTAATAATAATCAACTTAAGGACAGGCACTAGTGGGGATGTGATGGAACTTGGGAAATGTAAGTATAGCTCATGGTTTTGTTAGTCCAACGGATGCGTTCGAGGACTGTTTGGTGTTCTGTCTCGAAAGGACATTTGTATGTTCGCATGTCGAGGGTCTGCAGGCCTATTCACGGGGCATGCAGGGTGCATTCGTGTGTCGAGGGTCGGCAGGCTTATTAACGGAATGTACTTGGTATATCTGCACGTCGAGAGCCTTGCAAGCCTATTCGTGGGGTACACAGCTGGGAGGTGATTCTCCGATTTTTGAGTTATCTCACATGATACTTGCGCGTCGAAGGCTGTGGTGCCTATTCGCGGAGTATTCTGGATCTTGTTTTCCATCACCGTAGTAGGATTAGTTGCATAATGAGGGGTTTAACCTTATAAAGTGGAGATCGTTAAGGGCTTGCACCGGACCTATATACTATGGAATGCATAGAATCCGACAAGTATGCATTAGAGAGTCAGCATATAGAGATTGTGTTTTCTTGACTTGGTTTTATGCTTGTGTTTTCCTGTTTTTCCTACACTTGACACTTAGCTAGATTCACTTGATGTTTTCATGTATTACTATTTACTATCTTATATTTCATGATGTTTTCATGCTTTACTTAATGTTATTTCTCATTTCATTTATTCTTGCTGTTAATACATATTGTTGATGACTCTATGTCTTATGTTTTATTTATGTTGCTTCGTTTTTATGTCACTTACACCGTTATGGTTGACCCCTATAGTTTTGGGGGTTAGGGTTATCTCTAGCCTCATATTTTACAGGTAGGTGCTTATAGCTTGGGATTTGGATGCTTGTGCTAGAATGATAATAGGGCTTATGTAAATTTGTAAAAGATGTGTTGTAAAAGAGAATTTGTTATTCAAGGTATTTTGTATTCTGCTGTATTTTGTAAACAATTGTTGTAATAAAAGTTGAAAAAAAATTATCTGTGTTCTTGGCTATGTTTACTATTGCAATTGAAGTTGATGCTGGGAATTGTGCCAAGTATTTCTAAGATATCATATTGGAAATTCGGGGCGCTACAGATATCACGCACCATCAGATTGTCGTTACAGGCTTCTTTAACCAATAGAGGGAACAGTGATTGAAGCGTGTTATCCCCACACCATTTGTCCTTCCAGAATCTTGTCTCTTTACCGTCATCAACTCTTGAACTAGTGTTACCGTGAAAAAACTCTCCCCCCTTGCAATTCCTTTCCACATTTGTGATGTCTTCCCCTGTCTGCTCCTTCCGCCAAATCTATATTTTTTCCTTCTTCTATACAAATCAAACGATTTGCCCCACCATGAATTCTGATGTTTATTCATTTTCCACCACCATTTGCTGAGGAGGGCTCTGTTCATGTTCCGTAAATTGACTATTCCCAGCCCACCAAATTCCCTCTTCTTACAAACCCTTCCCCATTTGACAAGGTGAAACCCTTTACTATTGTCTTGGTTACCTTTCCACAAAAAGTGTCTCCTACACTTATCTATCTGTTCGATAACCCAGCTCGGTAGTTCATAGATAGCCATTAAGTAAGTCGGAATGTTACTCGAAACCGCATTAACCAGTGTAATTCTTCCACCCAGGGAGAGTCATTTACCTTTCCATCCTGCTAATTTCTTTTCAATCCTTTACACCAACGGGATCCAATCCTCTTTTCGTAATCTCCCCGGTCTGATATGCGTCCCCAGATATCGAATATGGAAGTCTCCCTTAGCACATTCCATTGTGTTTGCTTTTCCATGTACACACTCCCCTGATATCAGGCTCAATGTCGTGACACAACTCTTGTGTAAGTTTACGGCCAATCCCGACCAAAATTCGAAGCATCTTAGCATAACTCGCAGAGCCATGATTTCCTCCCAATTCACATTTTCAAAAATGAGGGTGTCATCAGTGTATTGTAATATTGCCAATGGCTCCGGAACACCTCTAACCTTTACCCCTTTAATAACTTGAGTCTGTCTTCCTCTTTTCATCATTTCTGCTAAGTTGTCTTCAATCAAAGTGAAAATTTGTGGTGACAGTGGGTCTCCTTGCCTCAAGCCTCTATAGCATCGAATTTCTTTTCCGTATACTCCATTAACTTGGATGAAATACTTCCCGTCTCTGACACACTTTCTCACCCAAAGTCTCCATTTTGTCCCCAAACCTCTTAACTCTAAAGCTTCATCTATACAATCCCATTCTACCGTGTCATATGCCTTTTCAAAATCCAGGTTGAGCAAGAAGCTATTAACCTGGTCCTTGTTAGCTCTGAACACCATCTCATGGGCCGAAGCAATACTATCCATGATATCCCTTCCTCTCACAAATCCACTTTGTGAATCATCTATGATCTCGCAGAGAAGAGGAGCCAGTCTCAAATCTAGCACCTTCGTTATAATTTTGAATGATCCATTTAACATGCTAATGGGACTGAGATCAAATACTCTCTGTATCACCGATGATTTTGGAATGAGGATTACATTTGCGTAGTTAGCCATTCTAGTTGCGCCTCTCCCCGATCCAGTTCGTGGAAGATATCTATTAAGTCCTTCTTGACAACCTTCCAATAACTTTTATAAAAAAAGATTGGAAATCCATCAAGTCCTGGCGCTTTATCCTGCCCCAATGCCTTTATGGCTTTCATGATCTCGTCTTCCGTAAAGTTAACCTCTAAAACTTCGTTGTTCTCTACTCTTGACTCCCCCCACATATCATGGTTAAGGCCAGACCATTTCCTCCTAGACTTTCCCAGCATCTCCCTAAACGATGCTTCAATATGCTGGTTGATTACAGCACTATCCTTCGTCCAAATTTCCCCCACGTACAGACCGGCTATAAAATTGTTCCTTCTTCTACCGCTTACTACTTTGTGAAAGAAGGCCATGTTAGAATCACCCTCCTTCAGCCATTATACCTTTGCTCTTTGACTCCAGTAAACCTCTTCCATTTCCCCCAGTCTATGTAATTCGAGTCTACTAGATGCCAATTCTTCATACTCTCTGTTGTCGAGGTTTTGCTCTTCTTCTAATTTCTCCAATTCTCGAACTCTATTTCCTAATTTTTCCTTATTTCTTTTACACTCCCCAAACTCGGTTTTTGCCCAGGCCTTTAGGTGACAACATAGCCGTCTAAGTTTCAAAATCCATTTTGATACCGCATTATCTGCCCTGATTGGACTGTTCCAAGACTCTTCTATAACCCTTGTGATATCGTCACTCTTTAGTCAAGCCTTTTCGAATTTAAATTTGCGCGGCACCTTACAGCTCTCGTTCCCGCACTCTAGAATCAATGGAATGTGATCCGACGTGAATCTAGGAATTGTTTTTGTTCTGGCTAAGGGGAAGAGACTTTCCCAATCTGAGGAGACCAGAATCCTATCCAGCTTGGCTAAAATAGGATCGGCCTGCATGTTAGTCCACGTAATTTGCCGGTCATTGACCTCTCTCTCAACTAGATGTAGCAAATTAATAACTCTATTGCACTCTTGCTCTCAATCTCGGAAGCCCATCTACCTCTATGTACGTACCCAAATCTAGTGATGTTAAAATCTCCTCCCACAACCCAAGGTCCATCCCATCTTTCACGAATCGAGACTAGCTCAGTCCAGAATCGACCCCTCCTTTCCCTCAAGTATGGACCATACACCGATGTTATCATTTGTTCCCAACCATCACATTTTCTTTTAACCCTAATGGTGACCATGAAACTCCCATTGTAATGCTCGATACACTCAAAAAGGTTTGAATCAAAACCTAACGCAATTCCCCCAGAGAGCCCTGACACCGAGAGAAAATGCCAATCGAACGAACCTAGGGATCTGAGATCAGCCAGTTCCCCATCAAGCGGATTCACAATTCTAGTATCTAGAAAAGCACAAAAAGCTGGCTTCGTCTTAGCAATCGACTCACCAACCAGTCGTTTTTTTACTCTAGACCTCATCCCTCTAACATTCCAAAACACGTATAACATGGATAAATTGGGTCATCTAGGTTCCTCTAATCCTACCCAATCTATCACTCTACAGGCTTAATTTATAAGCCTTACCTCTCAACGCTCTCACCATTTCAGTTTACTCATCTATCGTGGACCTTATGGCTAGACCAAACATGGAAGCATAATAAAGAAATATATTGTCGGAAATAGCATTTAAATAGACATATTAATAGTTAGATTACCTCCGCATTCTGACGTTGGCTGCTTAGCTTTAGCCGCCGATTTAATAAGATCCTCTTCACTCGGTCCAGTCGACCCCCAACGATCTAGTTGCCTCTTACTTTTCCTTGTAGACTCTTCCACTTCCCAAGCTCGGCTTCTGTCTTTACCCTCCGTTAGAGACTTTACCTGCCTCTTAAATCTCGCCTCGTCACTATCGGACTCGGACCCCTCTTGAAGGTCTTTTAAAGCCTCAATCCTTCCTTCATCTTCTTCTTCCTCAACTCCTTGCCCCTGGTCTGTAACCATCTGCAACATCTCCCCCTCCTCTTTAGTCTCCTCAATGATCTCTATCTCGAATGGGCCTCTTTTAAGCTCCTCCTCTATTCCAGTACTGCAGATTAATTCGTGAGCACTTTGCGCCAATTTACTAGGCCCATCAAGGCTCTAATGAATAGCTGAGCCAACCTACCCCACAACCTCGATAGTCTCCCCAAAGTTGTTGATGTTATGTCACGCCCCGCTTTCCAAAAGAGAATACGGAATACGGATACGTGACTAAGCCTAGCGAATGATTTTTATCATCCATAAGCTGTTCAAGAATATTTACAATATTTTACAAGAATAATCAGAGTCGGAAGCAAAAGAATCAACCAAGCATGCATATATGAACCAAAATTACCAACAAGAATACTTGAAACCAAAATATTATAATCTCAAATAATCCAGATCTGAATAAGTCAAATATCCTGGGTCACATTGCCCAAATACAAAATAAATCCAAGTACAAGATACAATTGTTCAAAACAAGCAACACGAATAATAATAGCAAAATCCAGCACTAATATTTTATATCACCAATACTATCGGGTACCTGTTCTCCAAAATTTGTAATTTAACAATTGCATGAATAGGAAAAAGTAAACAAACTCCCGTCAATGCAAGTCACGGGCAGCTTGTTATGCAGGATACAAGTACATGGGGAAAACTAACTAATAACATGGAATATGCATGATAACAAAATATAACAACTAGCATGGTAAGGTGAACAAGTACAAGTAGCATGTATCAAGTGTTAAGTAAACAAGTATCATGTAAACAAGCAACAAGTATCAAGTATCATGTGAACATGTATCACGTATCATATGAATATGTAGCAAGTGTCAAGTATCAAGTCTCATATATCATGTAGTCAAGTATCAAGTAAGCATGTATCATGTTCAAGTATCATGTATCAAGTCTTGTAGTTATAACTATATAGGTAGCACTTCATGCATTACAGTTTTTTACTACATGGTTGCTACAACAAACAGTTCCACTTTAGATTTCATAGTGGACCATAGAGGGCAGTGTACTCAGGAACAAGTATCAACTAATCGAGCTCCAAGCTCCAAGTATCATGTATCATGTATCATGTATCACGTGTCAAGTTGTGCAAGTGGCAAGTAATCACGTGTCTTGCGTGCAAGTATCAAGTAATCACATGTCAAGTATCATGTATTAAGTAATAACGTAGGATCAGTGGATCCCCTTCCGAGTACACGTTTCTGAATTATCCACTATTAGATCTTTCCCTCAAACCCCGACTTGATTATTTATTATTAGTCTCAAACAAGCATGTGCGTGTACAAAGCATATCAAGAATAACTTTTCATGATCATTTAATACGTTCAAGTTGCAAGATAAACATGTACGGGCACAAGGTAACACATAAAAGGATAAAATAATCAAATTTTTAGTTGAGGACAACAAGACCATACTGTAGTAAAACTGAGATTCCCGTTGTTACAAACATCCAAACCTGAATACGTCGAAAGGTTTAGAAAATAGACTCTCGACTGAATCCATTGAACATATATAAGTCATATAGTATTTCACAAAATCATAACTCAAAACTAAATTGAAACTAGAAAATACGCTCAGCCAGAAATCAGAAGATCGTATTCAAAGTCAGGAAAACAGTATGGAAACTCATTAAATAAATTCACAAAAAATCTGGGGTATTCCCCTATATGTATAGTAACAGGAAATCAAGTTTCATAATTTTTCAATAAAAAATAGAGTAGTCAAGTAAAACCAGAAGACATCAAGATACAGTAATTTTGTAAATCTGGAATCACAAACACTGTAGTACGAAAACAGCAATATCTCACAAACTATAAATCGATATCCAAATCCGCCAAAAGGTTAATAAAATATATACAGCAGGTTAACTTTCATATTCAGAAATAATTTAGAAATAGCAAGTAGAAATATGTCGAAAATCAAGTTCTTTACTGAACAGTAGTAAAATTCTGCATGTAAAATCTTTATTTGCAAGCATGAAATGGTTTGTAAAACATCTCAAATAAATCCACCAAAATTCTGGGTAAACCCCAATTAAGTATAGAAATACTGAACAAAATTTCAAATCAAAATAATAATTTTATCACCAAAGTAAAAATAGATTACTCTTCAGAATTCATAGAAAACATAATCTGGAAATCTTTCGACACTACTGTAGTAAAATGACATAACTCACAAACCATAAAACGAAACTGAGATCCGTCAAAAGGGTTGGAAAATAGACAGAATTCTCTACAAATCATGTTCACAAAATATTTTCAAATACTGAACTTAATAGGGTCCAAAATACTGATCAAAACTGAAAAGCCAGCAAAACTGAAAATATCGTATATGCACAAAATCAACTAGTTCACATAGAACTCATCCAAAACACAACCAAACACGAGATAGAGTACACTAGATGTCCAAGCAACATGTTATAGGATATATCACAAGTCCACAACAAGTCTACCATGAATAACATGAACGAGCACAAGATAACACATGAATAACACGCATATATGCAACAAGATGTGGTCAATCCTAGGTTATATCATGTCATGTAAGTCGTGAGGCAACTATGGTCAAATCATCACTATAGAGACAATATCAACAAGTGAATTCACACACAAATTGTCTCTAGAATCCAACTACATTACAGGCGGTATTTAGTACTTGTATTTACAAAGGAATTTAATACAAGTTACTTGCCTTAGCCGATGACGAAAACGACGAAAATCAAGAATAACAGGAACGAATTCCCGAGCAAAGAACTAAACGAACACACGAACCAAAAACGAGCAATACCCACGAACCACGAGCGAAACACGAACGAACGAACTCAACGAACTCAAACGAACACAATAACGAGCGAGTCAACGAGCCAAAACAATCATATGGATCCACCCACCATAACACTCACACCAAGAGAGGGTGAGAGGGAGTTGGACCACATGAGGAAGAACTCGGGACTGTGGAACGGTGCCGGGGGGGATGTCGCGACGCTGCTACTGTAGGAGACAGCAGGCGCAGGGCGTCGGGATGAGACAGGTCGGCACGACACGGGGGGGACGAGATGAGAGAGAGGTTGGGATAGAGAGAGAGATGAGCAAGGCTTCAGTCGGGGGTGGCTAGGAGGTCGGGGAAGCACTGGGATGGGGTTAGCGGCGCTAGGGTTTACACGAAGAGAAGGGGACAGTCGGGGTGCATGGGTTTTCATATATATAGTTGGGTTTTTAGGGTTGAGAGGCAGAAGGTAGGCAGTGACGTCGGAAACAGGGTATAGGGGAGTAGCGGGTCGAGTCTGGGCATGCAGGTGTGGGTCTGGGATGAAATAAACAGGGCAGTGAATAGGTAGATGGGTTTAAGTTAGTTGTAGGATTAATAGATGATGGGTATGGATAATTTAAATAGAGTAAGTGGGTTTGAATAACTGGTAGTTAGGAAATTAAAATGGGTATTAGGGATTCAAACAATAATATAGATAGGGCAAAATGAACCAAATAATAGAAGGAAAAAAATATAGGGTGAACAAATAAAATAAAGAAGATCAAAAATAATTGTTCGATCAAATGGAACGAAACAAGAAACGGACCAAGAATCAAGAATTCAAATAAAAGAGACCAAAAATAACAAAATGAATATATATTGAAAATAAAATCCAATATACTGTCCAAAAGAGATACAATGGAATCAAATACAAGAAAAAGGAAAAATACACTCAAAAATACACAGAATGAAAAATAGGGTTTACAATCCTACCCACCTAACAAGAAGAATTTCGTCCTCGAAATTCAACTAGAAGATACATAGAGTAACCCCAAAAACAAACAAAAAGAACAAAACAAAACCACTCAAACAAATGAGGAAACTTCTGCTGAAATTCCTTCTCCAGCTCCCAAGTCGACTCACCGGGCGAGTGAGGATTCCAAGCAACACGAACCAACTTGATGACCTTGTTCTTAAGCACTTTCTCCCGTCGATCCACAATAGCAACTGGCGGAATCTCACAAGTCTAATCCGGCCGAACGATCAACTCAGAATAGTCGATCACGTGGCTCTCATCTCGGATATATCGCCTGAGTTGTGTGACATGGAAAACATCGTGCACTCCTGATAAAACTGGTGACAATGCAAGATGATATGCTACCTTGCCTACTCGCTCCACAATATCAAACGGTCCAATAAATCTAGGGCTGAGCTTGCCCCCACCACTAAACCGAATGACACCCCGCCAAGGCGATACCTTTAGAAAAACATGGTCACCAACCTCAAACTCCAAAGCTCTCCAATGGACATCGGCCCATCGCCTCTGCCCATCCTGAGCTACCTGCAAATGCTTCCTGATCTGAACCACCGCTTCAATTGTCCTGGTGATCAACTCCGGACCCAAAAACTTCCTCTCACCAATGTCATCCCAACACACTGGTGATCTGCGCTTCTGCCCATAAAGTGCCTCGAACGGAGCAGCTTTAATACTGGCTTGAAAACTATTATTGTACTAGAACTCTACGAGATGCAAATGGTCCTCCCAAGATCCACCGAACTGAAGCATACAGGACCTCAACATGTCCTCAAGAATCTGGATGGTCCTTTCTGACTGTCCATCAGTTTGGGGATGAAAAGCTGTACTGTACTTTAATTTACTCCCCAAACTGTTCTGAAGACTCTCCCAAAATTGAGATATGAATCTCGTATCCCGGTCGGATACAATACTAACTGGAACCCCATGAAGTCTAACAATCTCTTACATATACCTCTCAGCAAGGCTCTCAGTAGACTGTCCGACACGAACTGGAATGAAGTGAGCACTCTTCGTCAAACGGTCGACAATCACCCAAACGGCATTATGACCCTTAGGACTCCTCGGCAAAGCAGTCACATAATCCATAGTGATATGTTCCCACTTCCACTCTGGAATAGGAAGCGGTTGAAGAAGTCTAGCGGTTCTCTGATGCTCTGCCTTAACATGCTGGCAGGTCAAGCACTGATCAACAAACCGAGCTACAGCTCCCTTCATACCATGCCACCAAAAATAAAGCTTCAAATCTCGATACATCTTAGTACCGCCGGAATGGATAGAATAGGATGACAGATGGGCTTCTTCAAGCAACCTTTGATGAACTTCACCTTTCGGGACACATAACCTAGATCCAAAACGAAGTGATCCATTAGCATGAATAACAATGTCCGTTTTGGACCCAGACTCAACCTCAGCTCAAAAACTCTGCAACTGTGCATCACCAGCCTGCGCCTCTTTAATCTGATCAATAAGAGACGACTGATGCTGAAGCACCAAACAACTCCGACCAGAACTTAGCAACAAAACCTCCAATTCCAACCTTCGCATCTGCTTAATCAGATCCCTCTGCTGAACATAACTGTCAGTCTCCTCCTCAAAGCATCTGGCATCAAGTTCATTTTACCAGGATGGTATTGCAAATTGATGTCTTAATCGGCCATAAGTTCCAACCAATGCCTTTGCCTCATGTTTAACTCCTTCTGGGTGAAGACGTACTTGAGACTTTTGGGGTCTGTAAAGATCTCCACTCGGTCTCCAAGTAAATAATGTCTCCACAGCTTCAAAGTATAGATCACGGCCGCTAACTCCAAGTCATGAGTCGGATAGTTCTTCTCATGCGGCCTCAACTGCCTCGATGCATACGCAACGACTCGGTCCTTCTGCATCAAAATTGCTCCAAGACCCTTACCAGAAGCATCACAGTGAATTACAAATCCGCTCGAACCATCTGGAATAGTTAACACAAGCGCTGACGTCAATCTGTTCTTCAACTCAACAAAAGCCACACCACACTCATCAGACCAACAGTACTTCTGATCATTCCCAGTCAACTTAGTCAACGGTTCTGTTATCTTTGAAAAATCTTGGGCAAATTTTCGATAATAGCCAGTTAAACCAAGAAAACTCCTGACTTCTAAAACTGACTTGGGAACAGGCTAATCCTTCACAGCCTCATCCTTGGCAGGATCCACATAAATACCATCACTTGAGATAATGTGCCCCAAGAATGAAACTCTGTCGAGCCAAAACTCGCACTTACTGAGTTTTCCATAGAGCTGATTCTCTTTCAAAGTCTGCAGAACCACTCTAAGATGCTCAGCATGATCTTCCCGATTCCGAGAGTACGCCAAAATATCATCAATGAAGACCACCACAATTCTATCCAAGAACTGAGAAAAGACCCGGCTCATAAGACTCATGAATACAGCAGGCACGTTTGTAACCCCAAACGGCATCACAAGATATTCATAGTGGCCATATCTGGTCCTGAATGCAGTCTTATGTAAATCAGTTGCCTTCACTTTGACTTGATGATACCCAGAACGAAGATCCAACTTCGAGAAAATAGCAGCCCCACTCAACTGATCAAACAAATCATCGATCCTGGGCTAAGGATACCAGTTCTTCACAGTAACACTGTTTAGTTCCCGATAATCCACACACACTCGACGACTACCAACCTTCTTGTTGACAAAAAATACTGGAGCACCCCAAGGTGAAACATTGGGTCTGATGAATTCCAAATCAAGCAACTCCTGAATCTGCACCTTAAGCTCAGATAACTCAACCGGTGCCATCCTGTAAGAACTCTTCGATATAGGCACCGTACCCGACTGAACTTCAATACCAAATTCTACATCCCCATCAGGGGGTAAGCCAGGCAACTCCTCTGGAAAAACATCCAGGAAATCCCGAACTACTAAAGGCGCAGTCTCATAGCCTGAATGCAACTCCATCGCACAAACCTCCTGTTCAACTATAGTTCGGCCAAGGCACATCTCCCCGGCATGGAACTCAAACTCTGCGCGATCTGGAATCTAGAATATAACTTTCTTGGCACGGCAATCAATAATGGCATGAGTTTCACCTAACCAATTCATACCCAGAATAATGTCGAATCCTGAATTCCCAATTACAATCAGATTTGCCTTGAAATCTGTGCTACCAATAATTACAGGACACTGCCTACACTCCCAAAAATAAATGAAAAATCCACCACCTGTCACAATGTTCCAAGTCTCTGACATGTTGTTGCACTCCAACTAATGGCGAGCCACAAATTGAGAGGAGACAAAAGAATGGATTGCCCCAGAATCAAAAAGAACATGAACAGGGAAAGAGCAAACAAGGACAACACCTAAGACAGAACCAAAAGAGACAAGGAAAAGAATGGTTGAACAGGGGTGAGGAAAAACAAAATGCAGAAAGATAAACATGAAAGAAATAAAGCAAAAAGGAAATGAAGAAACAAAAGAGAAACAAAACAACAAAAGATACCTGCAACCACACCCTCAGCTAACTCAGCATCAGCAACAGTCAGGTTGAAAGCTTGACCTCTCCTGGAAGCAGCGGTCCTCTGACTGACAATCTGGCATTGCGGAGGAAGTGGTGGTCTGACTGGACAATGAGCTGCGAAAACTGGCTGAACTGGACCCCTAGCTGGGAGAGCCAACTGCGGACAGTCCCGCACTGAATGGTCAGCAGCACCACATCCAAAATAGCGGCAATTGGCACGTCGGTAATCCTTGCGCTCATGCCCTGGAAGTCGGCAAAATTCACAAAAACCAACTCTCGGAGGACCCGCAGAAGAGTAAGGAGCTGCCTTAACTGGAGGGGCTGGGACAGGTCTCCAAACAGGCCCACTAGAAGGTATAGCAACTGAGTGTGGAACAGTTCACTGAGAAGGAGCCAATCCACCATGAGCCTGCTCTAGAGCTCTAGCTGCCTCGAGAGCCTCAGCATAAGTACGCAAGCGAAGAGACAAGCTACACCTTGATGTCTCGCTCAAGCCCCAAAATGAACCTACGAGCCCTGTCCTCTTCGTTCGCCACAAGAACGGCTGCGAAGCGGCTAAGCCTAGTAAATTCAGCTGCGTACTCGTCCACAGAACTAGAGCTATGTTTCAAGAAAGTCTTATATTACAACATTGCATGAACAATATGTAACAAAATTCCATTACTAGAAATAACGACCAACCTGTTTCAGGGCCAAAAATTGTTGCTCCATCACCACTCTAGTGCTGCTCGGAAAGAATTTCTTCAAGAAGCTCCTAGTGAAAGTGGCCCAAGTGATCGGTCGTTCGAGCCTTTCGGATTCGGACCTCCACCAGATATGAGCCAAGTCCACCAATTGGATGGCCACCACATCCACCATATTTGCATCTGCCACTCTAGCTATCAAAAGCAGTTGCTCAGTCCGAATCAACCACTATTCAGCCTCCAAAGCGTCTCAGTGCTTGAAAACCTGTCGAGATGCAACCTCGTAAAGTCTGTGACTGTTCCCGGACGGGGAGGAAGAGCTGCCTGCATAGGCACAGCAGGCGAAGGAACCCGAGCAGCCTCCAAAGCAGCCATCACCAAGTCACTGTGGTTCTGCTGCATGTTAATCAAGCGCACAAACACAGTGGTGCCAACCTCGAGCCCAGACTGCTCATCCTGAGGACAAGAAGAAGAAGAACCTCTATGAGCCATAGTCTGCACAAAACCAAAAACAATCAGCATCCAGATCAAAGTTGATAATAATTTATTTATGTATGCATATTTGGTAAAATGTTGTGCCGATCCCAGTTCGAGCCAAGTTTGTCTAATATATTAGGAAACTAATACATTAGCCAAACCTGGTGCTGTGATACCACTAAAAACTTTGACACGCCCCACTTCCCAAAAGAGAATACGGAATACGGATACGTGACTATGCTCAACAAATGATTTTCATCATCCATAAGCTGTTCAAGAATCTTTACAGCATTTCACAAGTATAATCAGAGTCGGAAGCAAAAGAATCAATCAAGCATGCATATATGAACCAAAATGACCAAGAAGAATAAATGAAACCAAAATATTATAATATCAAATAATCCAGATCTGAATAAGTCAAATATCCTGGGTAACATTTCCTAAATACAAAATAAATCCAAGTACAAGATACAATTGTTCAAAACAAGCAACAAGAATAATAATAGCAAAATCCAGCACTAATATTTTATATCACCAACACCATCGGGTACCTGTTCTCCAAAATATGCAATTTAACAATTGCAGGAATAGGAAAAAGTGAACAAACTCTCGTCAGTGTAAGTCACGGGCCGCTTGTAATGCAGGATACAAGTACATAGGGAAAACTAACTAATAACATAGAATATGCATGATAACAAAATATAACAACTAGCATGGTAAGGTGAACAAATACAAGTAGCATGTATCAAGTGTCAAGTAAACAAGTATCAAGTATCATGTGAACATGTATTAAGTATCAAGTATCATGTGAACATGTAGCAAGTGTCAAGTATCAAGTCTCATATATCTTGTAGTCAAGTCAGGGGCGTATCTGAGTTTCAGGGGGCCCTAAGCAAATTCTCAAATTGGGCCTTTTGCAAGTTGACAAAATAATAATGACAATTATTTAAATGCAACAAACTTGTAGCATTGGAGAACAAACTATTTAAATGAAAATAAATTTATATATATGCTTCCAAAAAAAATTTAATTGATAACGTATACTTTTTATATGAAATGTCTCGTGGCCAAAAGTCGGACAAACTCTAACAACAAAAACGAAATATGTTATCTCAAAAAGGTAAATATGATATATTAGATAACACGATCAGAATTAAATGATGATGAATATATGTATATGAGAATACTAGTTGGAAGCTTAAAATGTAGAATAACCATATGCACTTGAAGATTTGGTTAGAAATTTATCATAAACAGGTAAATATCATATACAATAGAACATTGAAAAAATATCAGAGTGATATACATGTGCTAAGTGAAAAATAATATTAAATTCATAAAATGATAAAATGACATATGTATGGCTATGTAAAAAATAATTAGTTTTAAAAAAAAAATTGATTGAATAATTAATTGGCTCATGCAAGTTTTGAACATGCAACATTCACATTATTAGCACAACACTCTAACCAACTGAGCTAATAAGCCAACTGTTAATATAATGTAATTATATAAAAAATTATTACATTTTACTTTTTAACATTGTAAATACTTAAAAAATATGGGGCGCTATAAAATTGGGGGCCCAAAGCAGTTGCTTGTACTGCTTGGGCCCAGATCCGCCCATGAGTCAAGTATCAAGTAAGCATGTATCATGTTCAAGTATCATGTATCAAGTCTTGTAGTTATTACTATCTAGGTAGCACTTCATGTATCTTGGTTTTTTACTACATGGTTGCTACAACAAAGAGTTCTGCTTTAGATTTCATAGTGTACCATAGAGGGCAGTGTACTCAGGGACAAATATCAACTAATCGAGCTCCAAGCTCCAAGTATCATGTATGATGTATCATGTATCATGTATTACGTGTCAAGTTGTGCAAGTAGCAAGTAATCACGTGTTTTGCGTGCAAGTGTCAAGTAATCACGTGTCAAATATCATGTATCAAGTAATCACGTAGGATCAGTGGATCCCCTTCCAAGTACACGTTTCTAAATTATCCACTATTAGATCTTTCCCTTAAACACCGGCTTGATTATTTATTATTAGTCTCAAACAAGCATGTGTGTGTACAAAACATATCAAGAATAACATTTCATGATCATGTAACAAGTTCAAGTTGTAAGATAAACATGTCCGGGCACAAGATAACATATAAAAGGATAAAATAATCAAATTTCTAGTTCGGACAGCAAGACCATACTGCAGTAAAACTGAGATTTCCGTTGTTACAAACATGCAAACTTGAATCTGTCAAAAGGTCTAGAAAATAGACTCCCGGTCGAATCCAGTGAACATATATAAGTCATATAGTATTTCACAAAATCATAACTCAAAACTGAATTGAAATCAGAAAATACACTCAGTTAGAAATCAGAAGATCGTATTTAAAGTCAGGAAAACAACATTAAAACTCATTAAATAAGTCCACGAAAAATCTGGGGTATTCCCCTATATGTATAGTAACAGAAAATTAAGTTTCATAATTTTTCAAAAAAAATAGAGTAGTCAAGTAAAATCAGAAAACATCAAGATATAGTAGTTTTGTAAATCTGGAATCACAAACACTGTAGTACGAAAACAGCAATATCTCACAAACCATAAATCGAAATTCAAATCCGCCGAAAGGGTAATAAAATATATATACAGTAGGCTAACTTTCATATTCAGAAATAATTTAGAAACAGCAAGTAGAAATAGGTCAAAAATCAAGTTCTTTACTGAACAGTAGTAAAATTCTGCATGTAAAATCTTTATTTGCAAGAATGAAAAGGTTTGTAAAACATCTCAAATAAATCCACCAAAATTCTGGGTAAACTCCAATCAAGTATAAAAATACTGAGGAAAACTTCAGATCAAAATAATAATTTTATCACTAAAATAAAAATAGATTACTCTTCAGAATTCATAGAAAATAGAATCTGAAAATCTTTCGACACTACTATAGTAAAATCGACATAACTCACAAACCATAAAACGAAACTGAGATCCGTCAAAAGGGTTGGAAAATAGACTGAATTCTCTGCTAATCATATTCACAAAATATTTTCAAATATTGACCTTAATAGGGTCTAAAATACTGATCAAAACTGAAAAGCCAGCAAAACTGAAAATATAGTATATGCACAAAATCAACTAGTTTACATAGTACTCATCCAAAACACAACCAAACATGAGATAGAGTATACTAGATGTCCAAGCAACATGTTATAGGGTATATCACAAGTCCACAACAAGTTTACCACGAATAACACGAACGAGCATAAGATAACAGATGAATAACACGCATATATGCAACAAGATGTGGTCAATCCTAGGTTATATCATGTCATGTATGTTGTGAGGCAACTTTGGTCAAATCATCACTATAGAGACAATATCAACAAGAGAATTCACACACAAATTGTCTCTAGAACCCAACTACACTACAGGCGGTATTTAGTACTTGTATTTACAAAAAAAATTAATACAAGTTATTTGCCTTAGCCGATGACGAAAACGACGAAAATTAAGAATAACGGGAACGGATTTCCGAGCAACGAACTCAGCGAACACACGAACAAAAAAAGAGCACTACCCACGAACCTCGAGCGAAACACGAACGAACGAACTCAACGAACTCAAACGAACACAATAACGAGCGAGTCAACGAGCCAAAACAATCACACGGATCCACCCACCACAACACTCACACCAAGAGAGGGCGAGAGGGAGTTGGGACCACACGAAGAAGAGCTTGGGACTGCGGAACGGCGCCGGGGGGGGAGGGCATCGCGACGCTGCTGCTATGGGAGATAGCAGGCGCAGGGCGTCGGGATGAGACAGGTCAGCGCGGCAAGGAGGGACGAAATGAGAGAGAGGCCGGGATAGAGAGAGAGATGAGCAAGGGTTCAGTCGGGGATGGCTTGGAGGTCGGGGAAGCACCGGGATAGGGTTAGCGGCGCTAGGGGTTCACACGAAGAGAAGGGGACAGTCGGGGTGCATGGGTTTTCATATATGTAGTTGGGTTTTTAGGGTTGAGAGGTAGAAGGTAGGCAGTGACGGCGGAAACAGGGTATAGGGGAGTAGCGGGTCGGGTCTGGGCATGCGGGTGTGGGTCTGGGAATAAAATAAATAGGGTAGTGAATAGGTAGATGGGTTTAGGTTAGTTGTAGGATTAATAGATGATGGGTATAGATAATTTAAATAGGGTAAGTGGGTTTGAATAAGTGGTAGTTAGGGAATTAAAATGGGTATTAGAGATTCAAATAAAAATATAGATATGACAAAATGAACCAAATAATAGAAAAATAATATTAATATAGGGTGAACAAATAAAATAAAGAGGATATAAAAAATAACAGTTCGATCAAATGGAACGAAACAAGAGACGGATCAAGAATCAAGAATTCAAATAAAAGAGACCAAAAATAATACAATGAATATATGTTGAAAATAAAATTCAATATACGGTCCGAAAGAGATACAACGGAATCAAATACAAAAAAAAGAAAAAATACACTAAAAAATACACAGAATGAAAAATGGGAGATTACATGTTAATTGGCCCAGTACACCCCATAACAGTACCTGGGTCCACGGGCCCAATAGAGCCCAAGTTTTTTTGTTACAAAAGCTACAGCCCGCTTAGGGATGGTGAACGGGTCGAGTGGGCCGGGCCGGGCCCAACCCGTAAGGGTTGGCATGTACACTTAGCTGGTCTGGGCCGGGTTGTACTCTTATCCGGGCCGGGCCGGGCCGGGTTGAAGTTTCGTTTGGGTGGCCCGCCCAACCTGTGAACCCTTTAGGGTTCAACCCCGGTTGGGCCTGGTCGACCCGCGGGTTGGCCCGTTTTTTTTTTTTTTTTTTTTGTAGCTTAAATTAAAATAATAATAATAATTATAATACTAAGTAAGTAATAATACTAATAAACAATAAAAATTGTAATAATAATAATAATAAGATTGAAAGAGACAAAGAGTGAAACTGACAACAAATTTTGAAATATTATTCATATGAATTTAAGTTATACAATTTTAACAATTTATAACGAAATGAAGAATTCAATTCACAAATAAGTTTTATACAATAACATATTTCTTGTATACAATTTTAATTGAGTACAAGTTTTCTAATTTGACATAACAAGTAAAGCTATTGTTGTTGTTGTTGTTGTTGTTGTTCTTCGGGCGAGTTGCTCCCACTTGTGGAACTTGATAGTGATTTCCCTTGCGTCCTATCTTCAGCCTTCAGCCAGTCTTCTGTGCAAACGAGCATCTCTAACGCCTCGGGCTTCAACCGATTCCTGTAATCAGATAGAACCCTGCCACTTGTAGAAAATGCACTCTCAGAAGCAACTGTAGAGACAGGAGGAGTTAGTAAATCTTTAGCCATAATTGACAGAATACTAAAAGTGTGTTCATGTTCTTTCCACCATTGTAAAATATCTAGTGGAGAAGTAAAAGGCTCAGAATCTTGTTGGTTATACCAATTTAATTCATTTGGTTGATTAGTCCTAGGTTTTTTAGATTGAATTTGTTCAAGTAAACTAAATGTTCTATCACCAATTCTACTTTTACCCTTACCTTTAGAACTACCAGAAGATGAACTAACTATAGAAGTTGTACTACTAGAAGCAAAACGTCTATCATAATAATCATACAAATTATTTAACGTAGATTCAAACTGAACTAAAAAAGTAGCGCAATCAATTGTTAATTCTACATTTACCTCTAAATATCCAAGAAACATTTCTATCAAATTCTTCGTACCTTCTAATTTGATACGAGAATCCATAACAGTAGCAACACAAATCAACATAGGAGGAGGAAAATAATACTTCAAAAATTTTTGAAATGCAGGTTTTACAATGTCACTAATATAGGGATCATTTAACATTTCGTTAAATATTTGCATCATGCTAACTAATTCAATAAAAATGGTACTAGAAGTAGATTCATATGTTTTTGAAAATTTTAAAGTTGCGGTTTTAAAAGGTTCTAAAAATTTCAATAAAGATTCGGCCAAAAACCAATCGGGGGGAGTCATTTCAAAATTAGCCATATTTTTTGCGATACAAAAATCATTTACAACTGCTTTATAATCGGTGACAATATTTAGTAAATCAAAAGTAGAATTCCATCGGTGTCTAACATCCTTTGGAAATTTTCTAAAATGAACATTTCTAACCCTACACCAAGCTTTCCATTCTTGTAAAATGCTTGAACTTAATGCAATGAAATGTACACAATTTCTAATTTTAACTATATATGGATCAGCTATTCTTAATGCATCTTGAACACATAAATTTATAATATGACATGCATATCTAACATGAAAAATATTGTCAGATGGAGGGTTTAATACAGATTTTAAAATAGTAATTGCTACATTGTTGTTAGATGCATTATCAAAACTAATAGCCATAATTTTATCGCGAATATGAAAAACATTACAAATTTCTATAATATGGTTTGGTATTTCAGCGTCACTATGGGGATACGGCAACGCCGCAAGTGATATGATTCTTTTTTGAAGAATCCAATCATTGTCGATCCAATGACAGGTTATTCCCATCGTTGGAAGATTGTTGACACCCGTCCAACAATCCGAAGTTAAACTAACCATACAAGTTAAACTCCATAAAATTGCAATCAACGCGTCCTTCATTTCAACATACATTTTAAAACAATCCGATTTGCAAGTATTTCTCGGAATTCTTTTAAAATGAAGGTTTAAGGTCGTTTGATTAAAATTTTCCAAGTTCCTACTCTCGGGATAGGAAAATGGTAACTCTTCCTTAATGACTAATCGGGCCATTTCCCGACGAACAAGTTTGGGATCATAAGGGTGGCTATCTACTTGACCGGTCCTACGGTTGATTTTTTGTTGGCCTTGTATTTGATCAAGAAGTTCTTTATGATTATGTTGGATGTGCCTACTAATTGTACCGGTGCTGTCACCCCTCTTGAATTTGTATGTTTTACTACATGTTTTACACACTTTCAAACCTATACCCGGAGTATGTTCGTCCGGGATATAATCATAAAAGTTATGCCAATCGCTAGTTTCTCCTCTACTTTTTCTACTACTACGGGGTTGTGTGGTTTCGGTTTGTTGTTGTTGTTGTTCTTCTTCTAATTGTATGTCACCTACAACATCGTCGTGTGTACCCCATTGTTCCATAGTAGGATCAATGTAATCTTGGGCGGGCTCACTAGTTGGGACAATTGGTGGCCTACGTGAAGAGGAGGAGGAATCTTGTCCGCTACGACCGCTACCGCGTGATCTAGACATAATATAGTAATGTGCTAAAGTAAAGTATGTAAAAAAAAAATATACAATGTAGGAGTGGTGAATTATACAAAAAAAATCTAAAAAACAAGAGGGTTGAGATAGAGAAGTTCAAAAAAACAAACAATAATTTTAACTACAATGCAAAAAAAAATATTAACGAGAGAGATAGAGATATTTTGATACCGTTCACCGTGGAATACGCGTATGTAAAAAAAACCGTTAAAATAAGAATATAATAGAAAAGATGGAGGAGCGCTTTGCCGATTCCGCAATTGAAGAGTTGAGAAGAGGTTGAAGTAGATTTGACGAGGGTTGAAGAGAGTTGAAGACGTTGAAGACGTTGAATTTTGATTCCGATACGACCGAAATTCGATCGTGTATACGCCTCCTTGTTCTTTGTTTGATGAATACTACAATTATTCAAAAATTCTTTACAAATGATGTATAATAGTAGAGAGAGTAAGAGAGTGAGGTGTGATTTTTTATGAAATTTTTAGGGATATTTATAGGCTAAATATGTTGGAAAAAACAAAAAAAAAACCAAAAAAAATACCCCAACGGCTCAAAGAGCCGTTCCAAACGGCTTTGTCCCAAGACAGAGCGCACCAGCAGCGAAACGGGCGGAATTTCGACCGTTTGACCCGCGGGTCAACGGTCGACCCGTCACGGGTCGAACGGTCGACCCGTCACGGGTCGAACGGGTCGGAACCTGCGGGTTGACCTGCGGGTTGGCGGGTTAAATTCGCGTGTTGGACCGGGTTCGTGGGCCGGGTTTCGCGAGTTCAATTCGCGTAAATTGCGACCCGGGTCGACCCGGTACTGTTCACCGGGTTTGACCCGAACCCGCGAAGCAAATAACCGGACCGGGTTGATGGACCGGATCGGGGATGGATCGCCGGTTGATCCGGCCCAGTTGCCATCCCTAAGCCCGCTCCACTACCTCATCAAACTCTCTTCCGGTCAAAGTCATTACATCCGTCCGCATTTTGGTTGACAGTGATTATCAAAATGTTTCTTAATATAGAAAAGTCAAAGGGTGTAAACATCAAAACCACAGGTCCCCAACATTCAAATTTTCCAGAAAAACATAAAAAATAAAAGGAGAATTATGAAGTACGAACCACGCAATATCCCTGCCACCCACCACTCCCGCCTCTATCTCCTCTGCTCCTCAATTTAGTCTCCACCATATATAAAACCCCCCCTCTTCCTGCATTCTTTCTCCACCAATCCCATCTCCCCCACGCCGGCCCTTTCTTAATCCCATTCCTCCTCCTCCTCCCTCCTTGCTTTCTCTCTCCATTCCCTTCCCCCAATGGAGAGAGAAACCTCCTCCACCACCGGCCTCATCAAGCCATCCCGTTCCTTCCGCCTCCGCAGCCCTTCCCTCAACTCCGTCCGCCTCCGCCGCGTCTTTGACCTCTTTGACCAGGATGCCGACGGGCAAATCACCATCCACGAGCTCGCTCTTGCTCTAGACCGCCTCGGCCTAGGCGCCGACCCTGCGGACCTCACCACCACCATCTCTTCCTTCATCCGCCCCGAACACGAAGGCCTTGAGTTTGAGGACTTTGAGGCCCTACACCATGAGCTCGGCGATAGCTTCTTTGGAGATATTGGGGATCAAGGAGAGTTTGACGACAAGGAAAGTGAGCAGGAGGATCAGGACAGTGACATGGAGGAGGCGTTCAAGGTGTTCGACGAGGATGGGGACGGGTTCATATCGGCCAAGGAGTTGTATACGGTGTTGGGGAAGTTAGGGTTGGGGGAAGGGTTGACATTTGCGAGGGTGAATGATATGATATATAGCGTGGATAGGAATAATGATGGGAGGGTGGATTTTGGGGAGTTTAAGGATATGATGATGGGGATCTCAGTTTTGGGGGCTTAAAATTTATTTTTTTTAATTTTAAATAATTTGCTATTCATCTTGAGATTTTTATTAAACATGTATGAATGTATGTATCTTTTGTATGTATGCTTGTACGCATGTATGTATATGGGCTACCAATGGTTTGTATGTTTTGGTTGTTCGATTTTGGCTTTGGTTTATTTTTGATTAATGAATGAACTTGTCTTCTTTTTTCTGTAATTATTTTGGATGAGGCAATTAAAAGGAGTTTGGCTTACTTGGATTACATTTGCTTAGAGCATCCCCTATATTTTGTCTAAGTTTTCATATTTAGCTTTTAGGATTTAGCATTTAGAACGGATGGCTGCTATCGATATTTCTAAAATTCCACAATCAAATGAGTAGGACGGAACATGTTCATCCATCTAACGCCAATTCTGTTTTTTTTTAATTTAAAATATAATGAACGGAGCTTCATCCTCCGTTTGTTAAAAAAAAAAATCCTAAATTGAATGAGACGGTGGTTGTTCATCTGTCTGTTGGATTTGTGTGTGTGTGCGTGTGTGTGTGTGTGTGTGTGGGGGGGGGGGGGGGGGGGGGGGTCAAAAAAAAAAAAAAAAACACCAGACGGATGAAGATCGTCGTCTGGGGGTGTTTTCATGATTTAAAAAAATTTAAAGAAATTTATGCTATGACAAAAATACCCCTCCCCTCATTAAATGAATAATATTCATTTAGGATTAAATGTGTCAATTCACTAAAAATAATGTCTAAAGTGGAGTTGAGCTCTCACCCACGTATTAAATACATTTCATTTATCAAAAATATAAATCGATGAGAGATGGAGCTCCTTCATCCGTCTCTCATCTAGTTTGTTTTCAAAATTTAACAAAATACATATCTTCTTTCTCCGTCTGTTCGATTTATTTTGTCAAACGGATGAACTTTATCCGTCTTCTATATTTAGCATTTCGCTAAAGCGCCTCTTAAGTTTAGTGATGCACTGTTCACTCCTATTCTAATATTTGGGTTTTTAGCAAACGACTGTGAGCGACTTTTCTACTTCGATTGCTAAATTTTGAGTATTTAGAAAATGATAGTGGATGGTCTTATGCGCATAATGGTATTTATATAATAAAACACAAAGAAAGCTATCAAGTGGCTCCCCTTCAATTGAAACCAAATCAACGGCTCAGATTCACCCTCCCAAAATATATTTTCCCACCAAAAAGTTTTTTCCCCAAAACGAAAAATTTTCCCCTAAAACTAAAAAAACTGATTACTTTATTACTATCTCTCTCTTCTCTCTTCACATTTTCATATTTCTCTCTTTCTTTCTCCCCCCCCCCCCCCCCCCCCCCCCCCCCCCCCCTCTCTCATTCTCTCTCTATTTACTTAGAAATTTAGATGTTCAGATTTCATGTTTGTAAATTTTCAGATTTTTTATGGTTTTTTTATTGCTCATGTTATAATGAAAACTAGATTTGCCCGTGGGCACGTGCCTACGGCACGTCTTCGGAACGATACAAAACACTAAAAGCCATGTAAACAGTAAAACAATACTTATGTAGCTCGAGTTTGAATAGTATGACAATAATTAGTTATAAATAAAAGTCTATGTTTCCATTAGTATATGTTAAAAAATAATTATAAATGGGGGTATAAAATCTAACTTCTTAGAACTTGAAGTGTGGAAAATAATAAAATTTAATTGTTGAAAAGATATTTGCTATTAAAAATTCTGAAATTTTACAAAACCGAAATCTTAAAATCAAAATTTCTAAGTAAATAAAGAAAGAATGGGAGAGAGAGATAGAGAGAGAGAGAGAAAGAGAGAAATATGAAAAAGTAAAGAGAGAAGAGTGAGATAGTAATAAAGTAATGAGTTTTTTAGGGGGGAAAATTTGGTTTTGGAGTTTGAAATTTGGGAGAGAAAATGTGTTTTGTGAGGTTTGATATGGGCATTTGATTTTGGGGGGATTGATTGTGAGCCACTTGATAGCTTTCTTTGTAATTTATTATATAGATAACAAATATCTCATCAACAGTTAAATTTCATCATTTTCCACCCTCAAAGTTTTAAGAAGTTTGATTCTACACCCCCATTTATAATTATTTTTCAACATATACTAATTAGAAACATGGACTTTTATTTACAACTAATTATTGTCATACTATTCAAACTTGAGCTGCATAATTGTTGTTTTGCTGTTTACAAGACTTTTCGTATGCTGTATCGTTCCAAAGACGTGCCTACGGCACGTGCCTTTGGGCAAATCTAATATATATATATATATATATATATATATATGGATTTATTTTGTCTGTACATTAGTATTTTATTATCAAAATTATATAAACATGCATACCAAAATTTCTTATTTTTGATTTAGTGTAATATATATCTATATATGTTGAAATTTTGGGTTCTGAATATATAAACAACTATTCAATTGGAGGGTGGATTAGTTTGGGGAGTTTTTTTTAGGGAAAATGTGGAATAAGGCCACCCTGATTCATTAATAAGAAATCAACAAAACAACCCCAGCATGCTGGAGCAAGTTACAACTTACAGACAGAAAAAAAAAACATGAAACGACATGACCAGTACATATAATTAGTTCTCACTCTAACCTACGAGGACCAACTAATTGTATGTCCGTCAAGCAAGCTTCGAGCACCCACCTCCACCGCACGCGCCCACCCACCTGAAGCGAATCCTGTGGGATTTGAAAATTTGCCGCTCCCCTCCTTCTACCCCATCAACGTCACTTCAAACATGGCCCAATCGGAGTCGCACCCAAAAGGAGAGTCGTCGCAAAAAACTCCCACTAACCCTAATCACGGACACAGATGATTTCTCACAAACACAAACAGACATCTGCATAGAGTAGTGAGAAGCAACGTCTTCACTCTCTCACTCTCTCACTCTCTCTCTCACGTAAAACCCAACCAAATCACAACCAATTTGAAGAATCACCTTCACCTCTCGCCCCTGCGGGCAGTGGACGTTGTAGATTTCAGGGTCAATGATGAGGGCGTAGTGGCGGTGTTGTTGCAAAGTCTGTGGCAGTGGATTAAGGAAGGTCGAGTTCAGTGTGTGACTCCTCTACTGCCGACCAAGAAGACAAACATCTCCCCTCTGTGCACCTCATGGGGAAACCCCTTCTGCGAGCCTAAGTCCCACCCTGTGCAGTAACGATCATGGGGGGACCCCGTCTTCGGACCCTAGCCCTACAACTATACACCTCAATCTTCACACCGAATCAAATTTTCCTCCACCTCCTTCTTCACATCCCGGACGCTCCGCGACAGTTGAGACCAACACCCCGGAAGCTGCGAAAAGTGAGCGCCCATCACGGAGGGACCCCGTCTTAGGCCCAAGCTCCACAATCGGTCTTATGGTGGTAAAATACTAGTATGTAATAAGAGGTCTCATGGGGGAACCCCATCTTCGGGCCCTAGCCCCACAACTGACTTACACTGCAAACATCACAACTAGACATACCCAACCCAAACAGCTCCTCCAACCCCCAAGCCACAAAATATCCTACCGTCTCACACAACGGCGCAGCCAAGCACACCCCGGCTCCTTCACATGCACTACCAACCCTCGAAAAACCAAAATATAGCTGTAATTGGCCCCAAGAGTGTGGATATGGTGGCAAGTGCGAAGAGCAACCGGTGAAACACCTAGCAAAGATAACCCATCTCAACTAAAACTAACCCCAACCCCAATAAACCCACCCCCAACAACAAGTATCACAGATCACACGCGATGGAGGGCGAAGAAGCGGTGCGGTCGACTGGACGCCGGGATCTCCGTCGACGCGCTGGAGTTGCCCCGTTTTGCGACTGGATGCCGGGATCTCCGTCGCCGCGCTGGAAGGAGGGAGGATTGGCCCGTTGGTGGATGGAAATGGGGGGACGACGGGGAGGGGGGGCAGCGGCGCTGCAGGCTAGCCGCCGCCGCCGTCCATCGAGCGACGCCTTCACGTGATGGATGGCGAACAAGCGGCACGGGCGACTGGACGCCGGGATCTCCATCGACGCGCAGGAGTCGCCCTGTTTTGCGACTGGACGCCGGGATCTCCGTCAACGCGCTGGAAGGAGGATCGCCCCGTTGGTGGAAGAGTGGAAAAAGGGGGGGACAACGGAGAGGGGCGGCGGCGGCGCTGCGGGCAAGCCACCGCCGCCCCTGGGAGATAGATCTAGGGTTGGGTTCGGGAATAGGTAGGAGAGGAAGAAGGGAATAGGTATGGGGCGGCTATTTGGGTTCAGGAGTAGGTGGGAGAGTTAGGGTTTCGTTTGAGTTTGAAAGGTGGAAGAAGGGAGTAGGTAGGAGCGGCTTCACATCTGAATGAGCAATCCCCATTAGTTTAGGGAGTTGAGGGATACGAGTCATCTGATGGTGAAAGTCATCCCAAAATCTCAATCCATGAATCTAGAGGGGGTTTTTTTTTTTTTGGCATTAGTCAGTCAATTTCTTATTTACTAGCGAAAGATGTTGAAATTAGATCTTGTAATACTCGTCGCTAAGGCTTAACTATACACATATACAATTCCTGGACGGTTGACCAGTTCATGTCTTCGATTGTACAGGATCTAATAGAGAGTGTCCCAACAAAACCTCCCTCCAGCCGACCCCCCACCCAACAGCGCGCTTAGCGCAACCAACCTCAACTTGATGAGCCCACCCCGACGCACCTAACCCCGCTGATAGTCGCCACACTCCAAATCGATGAGCCCAACCCGACGCACCTAACCCCGCTGATAGTCGCCACACTCCAAATCGATGAGCCCACCTCGACGAAACTTCTATCGACAAAGTCCTCACTAGCTGTCATCAACGCTGCCGACTAGGGCATTCACTCAAATCAAACTCGTTATCGTAATCGGCCGTCACCGGACTACTACGCCTCCCCCTCGCAACCTTCTCCTCTCCAAGCGATGTCATTCTGTCGTCAACCTAATTCCCTTAAAATCGAACATCCTCGTCTCGCCTGTTGAAATGTAGTAAGCACTAATATATATATTCTGTTTCCTAATCTATAGGAAACAGATTTCCCAAATCCCTCACCCCTGAATCTTCTCTCAATCTCCTTTTCTTCTCCTCGAAGAATGTAATCCTTATAAGATGTATACCGTAAAAAATAAAGAACAACAAGAATAATAAATTATTTTCTCCTAAATCGGTTTTTAACCTGGTATCTGAGCCTAATAAGATCTAGACTTAGTGGATAGCAAGAAAAAGGGGAGATCCGAACTGTTTTTCTTCTCTTTCTTGTTCTCTGATCCCCACCGATCCCGATCCCGACGAACCTCATCCCGACCAGCCATCTACAACCGGCGCTGCCCCCGACTCCGGCGACCTCCAGCCCCGTCGTCATCTTCCGTCGTGCCCCCCGACGCGTGCCAACACCCCGACCCCTCTCCATCATTTTCCTGCCCTAGCACCGCTATTCTCCTCTTCCTCGACATTATCAGCTAAGAATCCAGAACCTATTACTGCTCCTCTCTTCCCCCAATGCCGCCCTGCATCGATCCGCCAGCACGGCCCTGTTTCGGGTCGTGCCGCTCGCCTGCTACGTCGCCGTCCGTCGCCGTCAAGCCAGTCGACGCCAGCACCGAAGCCCCTTGCTACTGTTGCTGTGCTATCTCTTTGAGTTACTGCTCTCTCTCTTCCCTTATGCTATTGTTACTATTTCTCCTGTTTGCTATTTCGATCCGCAAGCCATAGAGGATCCCTGTGGTGGTTCTGTTTGCTGTTCTTGTTGATTCTTGATTTTGATGATCACAACACATTGCAACATGTGTCTATGCTATACAGCTAACATTGCAGGTTGCACATACAAAAGATTATTTCAGCTGAACAAATGAACAAGCTCAAAGGCTACAGACAAAGACTTCATTCAAGACAAGATTCAAGACAAGACTCAAGACAAGACTCAAGACTCAAATCAAGACTCAAGACCTCAAGCTCAAATGTGTCAAATTGTTATGTCTTGTAAAACATTGTAATTTTACTTTTGTTGAGTCTTAGTCTGATTGTAAAGCCTTGTCACACACACATATACTCACAATTTCATAATGTGTGTTTTTTTCAAAAACCCCAAAAGAGTCAAAACAGTTTGAAGTAATTTAACTGTTGAGTACCAGTCGACTGATACCTCTGGCAGTCGACTGACAGTACAAAACTGTTTAAATTTATTCAAACTCTGACCAGTCGACTCATATGGCAACCCAGTCGACTGTTCGAGTGCTTTTGACCGTTTTCTGTTTTCAAAAACAATTTTTCAAAATCAAAAGCTAAAGATCCGTTGGTTGACAGTTGGAATAACTGTCCCCCAACGTCTAGGAGATCAAACTCTATAAATAGAGTTCAGATCTCACTGAAAAGATCTTACAACAACTTAAGATACCGAGCACTCTTTGAGAAATTTCAAGTGAAAAGTGAGAAAAAGCTTTCAAGTTCAAATTCTCTGGTTCTCTACACTCAGTCCAGTATAGCAACGATTTCTCTCTGGACTGGGTATAGAAGTCGACCTTGTTTTTAGCCACGTGCAACAACACAATACACCAACAAGGCTATAGGTTGACTGTAAAGTTTCTCTTGTTTCTTTTGCTCTTGGTTGGAGAGTGTTTTAGACTCTAGGTTGTAGAGTCGGTTTGTTTCACTCTTGGTAGTAGAGTGGGTCTGCTTTTTCTGGTTGAGAGAAAGGACTACGGGTTAGACAAGGTTGTTGTCTTAACGCCGTAGGGTATTCTTGTAAACTTTTTCAAGAATAGTGGAAATCTCAAGTGGGTTGCTTGGGGACTGGACGTAGGTCGGGAGGACCGAACCAGGATATATCTTGTGTACTCTGTGATTGGTTGTCTTGATTTTGCATTTACTTTTGTTTTCTTAAGTTGTGTAAAAATTGTCTGGACAGTCGACTCCTTGCACTATCAGTCGACTGGTCAGCCTCTTATAAGTTGTATTTTCATTGTGTCTTCAGTCGCCTGTCTCTTCTATCAGTCGACTGCACAGAGTTACTGTTTTTGCTTTAATTTGGTCATATCAGTCGACTGGTTCACAACCAAGTCGACTGCACCGAAGAAAATTTCCGCAGTTTTTTATTAACACTATTCACCCCCCCCTCTAGTGTTTGTTGTCTCGCCTACAGGATCCAACACTTGGTATCAGAGCAAGGTTACAGGCTATGGCAACTACTTCAAATACAAATCAGTACCATGAAGGCCAATCTACACAACGGCCACCGCTATTCGATGGAACTAACTACAATTATTGGAAGTGTCGAATGAGAATCTACCTCCAATCAATCAACTACGAGATATGGCAAATGACAGAGACGGAATTCACTGCCCCTACCATTCCATATGCACAATGGAATGATGATCAAAAGAACCAAACGATGAACAATGCCAAAGCAATGAATGCTTTATTTTGTGTACTCACAAAGGAAGAATTCAACCGTGTATCCAATGCTACAACTGCACATCAAATCTGGCATACACTCGAGGTAACACATGAAGGAACAAATAAAGTTAAGGAGTCTAAAATTTCTGTTCTTGTTCACAGGTTTGAGATGTTCAGAATGAAGTACAATGAAACCGTATCCGAGATGATCACCAGATTTACTGATATCACTAACTCTCTTGTGGCACTTGGAAAGATTTACACTCAAGCGGAGATGGTTAGAAAAGTCTTACGTGCACTCACTCCAGAATGGGAGAAGAAGACCACAGCAATAGAGGAAGCAAATGACTTGTCGCAACTTTCTCTTGAGAATCTTGTGGGCAATCTCATGGCATACGAGGTCCAACTTGAAGATCGAAAAAAGGATACAGAATCTCACCAAGCAAAGAAGAAATCATTGGCTTTTAAAGCCATGAAAGACTCGGAAGATGAGGAAGAAGATGAAGAGGAGATAGCAATGTTCACCCGAAAATTCAAAAAATTCTTAAAGAAGGGTAAGTTTAATTCTAAAAATAGAGATTCTAATGACCCTCCTACATGTTTCAGGTGCAATAAAACAGGACACATGAAGAAGGATTGTCCCCTTGAAAATGCAAAGAACAAGGGAAAACCATCCAACTTCAAAAAGGACAAATATTCAAAGAATAAGTTTGCCAAGAACAAGAAGGCCTATCAAGCTACATGGGATGATAGTGATTCGTCTTCCGAAGAAGAAACGGATGAAAACAATGAAGTGGCAAACATGTGCTTCATGGCTTCACAAGATCAAGTAAGTAATGATTATGAATCGGAAGATTTACTTGATGCATTTAATGAAATATTTCAAGAATTAAAAAAAGAAAAGATTAGAGTTAAGAGTCTAGAGAAAGTTAATCAAACACTTTCTCAAGAAAATCTTAACCTTGATAAGGAAGTGAAATCTTTAAATTCTCGCATTGCAAATTTAGATACTGATCTTGAAACTCTTAAAAAGAGTTATGAAGAGATATCAAAGAATGTATCTAAGTTTAACAAAGGTAAAGAGAATTTAAATGATGTCCTTCATCATCAAGTAAAATCTAGTCAAAAATATGGTCTTGGTTTTAAAAATTCTTCTGTAAAAGAATCTCCTGCTAAAAATACTAGTAAAAATAAATCAGCATCTATTTCTAGTGTTACACACAAGTTGTATGAATTTTTTGAAAAGCCTAAGGTTGTTAATGTAAGTGATAAAAGCAAGACTAATATTCGGTTAAGTCGACTGAGCCAATCTACCAGTCGTCTGTCCAGAGAAATTGAATCTCATTCAACGAGATCAAAACCTCATATAAGTCGACCTAGTGTACCATCAAGTCGACTGACTCACACTAGCAGTCGACTGAAGGACACTGTTAAGTCGACTGGACAGAACAAGGTTGTATGGGTTCCAGTCAGCTTAAATCAGAATGATAGAATTGCTTATATTAACTCATATGTTTTAACTGTGTGTAATTCTATTAATTATATTCCTGCTTATGGAGGAAGATCAAACTCTTCATGGGTTTGGTTTCCCCCAAACTAATGTGTTTTGGACCCAATAAAAAGGGTACCATATTTACCTTAAATTTTTTATAGATACCCAAGAAAGAACGCTGGATACTAGACAGCGGGTGTTCAAAACATATGACAGGACATGCCAACCTGCTATCCACCATTCAAAGCATAGATGGAGGAACTGTCACCTTTGGAGATAACAACAAAGGCAAAGTCATAGGAATTGGCATGGTCGGTAAAATTTCTAACCCAACCATAGAAAATGTATTATTAGTTTGTGGTTTAAAGCATAATCTTTTAAGCATTAGTCAATTATGTGATAAAGGATATAAAATAGTATTTGAAAAAGATGCATGCTTGATTTATGACTCTACTATGCAAAATGTTATTTTTCAATGTTTTCGTAAATATAATATTTATGAATTGTGTTTAAATGCAATTGAATTTTCAAATGATTTTTGTTTAATAGCCTCTAACAATGAATCTTGGCTATGGCATAGAAGATTTGGACATGTGAACATGAAAAATCTCTCAAAATTATCTAAGTATAACCTAGTTAAAGGACTGCCAAAACTATCTTTAAAAAAGGATAAGTTATGTGATGCATGTCAACTAGGAAAACAAATCAAATCCACTTTTAAAACAAAAGAAGTAATTTCTACTAGTAGGCCGCTCAAATTAATTCATACTAGTATAATGCACGTGCGATGCACGCCTATATAAAGTATAGTCATCAAATTAAATTAATTGTGCATAATAAAAGAAGGGTTTAACTACCAAAATATCAAGCTATCTCAAAAACTTAATATGAAAATAAGCATAAGCAATACCAAAATCAGAGTCACAGGCCATTATTCTTCAAAAAATATAGGTAAATTGAGTTCGATAATATAAGGTTGCAATCATCTCTTTTTGTACATAAAACTAACCATATCCTCTAAATAATTAAACTGGAGTATGAAAGAAGAAGTTGCGACAACCCATCACTACTCTCTTTTACAGAATCCTTTGTACAGATAGAGGGGAAAGAATTACAAAATAAATAAAACAACAATTCCTTTTTAAACAAAAAACAGCAAGCATAAAAACAATGATGTAAACTCTATTGCCGCTATTATTTACAATTTTAAGGGGTATGATAAGTTAGTATGATACAGATTCGCCTCTGCTGCTATTCCAGTAGATGCCGCGCACTTCTATTCCCTGACAATCTGCAAAAAAATTAAAAAGAAAGTGTCACAATTACAATTTTCCACCTCAAATTAAGAGGAAAAAATTACAATGGCTAGATCAAAAAGGAGCAATCATCTCAAAGCATCCTTGAGCATATCCTATAAAAATTCTACTGTGGCTAGTATAACGCACGTGCGATGCACGCTTATAAAAAAAGTATTGTCATTAACCATTCATTTACTACAATACAAAAATGTCCTGCATAACCAAAGAAAGCTGTCTGCAGCACTGGCACAATCAGCGGAAAAATCAACCATAGAAGCTCAACTTTGATTCAGTAAAGTCATGTATGAGAGATATTTGCAGATAATGAGGAGCATAAATTACAAACTGCTATGAATCTTTCCAGAGCAAAACCTGTAAAATAAGATATTAACCTTGCCAAATAGTGATTTCATATGTGGAATATGAAGAAGAAGTCTCCAAAAGACTTACCTAGCTGTCCTATCGAACTAAGATCAAAGATGGGGTTGCAATCTTCATAGAATGGTGCCTTTAAAACATGCAATAAATACTCGGCTTCTCAAAATTCACAACAATTAAAAAAAATTGTTAGGTGGACTTATTGAGGTCCCTCGAGATCAACTGTGAACAACTCTTTGAAACTGTGCTCCAAGTTCCAGGTAAAATTGGACATCTTATGGATGTACCTTTTTAATTCCCATCTTGAAGTGTTCCATAGATACTTCTTTTACCAACAAGCTCTCCTCATCATGAATCAAGCATTTTTTTATTAATACTATTTAACTTTTGATCTTACTAAAGCAACTTCAAATAAAATTAAATTGTAAGTTCAGATTTTTCAAATGATTTAATGAAGAACAACGATGAAAATGCATCAAAACTCAAACTCACTTCTATGGAAAACTAATTAACATCATAAACGAACCTCATCTCAAAAAACATGTCAAATTTTTTCGTTCTAGTATAATGCACGTGCGATGCACGTGTACAAAAAACATGTACACTAAATAGCATATGATAATGGGTGACTACTCGTAATAACTCATAATCTTAAAATCTCTACAAATGCAAGGCATAAAAAATTAAGAAAGAACATAAGTATAAAATTTGATACAGATTAGTAACATGAACGTAGTGCCATCCTGCAGCTATTCTATAAACTAAACTTACTTGCCATCCTGCAGCTATAAGAAACTCAACTTACTAAATTCTTTTCACCAAGAGCATATAACTATCAGACTCCATATGCCTCTAATTGCTTAGTAACAGGTTTTAATCCATAGGCATCTAATTGTTTACTAACAATTGAATAGTCAAATAAAAAAAACTTAAGCTAATTGTGTCAAGAGGACGCAAAAAACAATCAGATAACACAAACTCCTAATCGAAACAATATTTTTCAAACATATTTTTGTGTTAGATATTAGATAAAACTTACATTCCTCGTCGTTAACATTAGCACCCCCACTCCCCATGTTGCACATCCACCCACGGCACCTCCACACTCTGCTCCGCCACCGCATCCTCCCATACCCTCCCCCCCGCATCCACTGTCGGCACCTCATATGACCCACCAAAACTATAATACGGCACACTAACAGACCCTGAATACCCATACTTATACGAACTCGTATGCATCACTCTCCAGTACTGACTCCCCTACACAAATCACACACACATAAATAAAATAAAATAAAAACGTACCAAAAAAATCCTTAATTTAAACAATCCAAACAAAACCCACCTCATCGAAAAGAGCAGTGTCATCCTGAACCTGAGCAGTGTTATAAGAAAGCCCTTTGAACAAATCCATGAAACTCTGCGGTACAGTGTACGCGAACCCCATGTCGATGTAATGCACCTCCGCCAGTTTGTTCCCATTCATTCTTGGTTCTTAATAAAAACTATAAAATTCAAGAAAACTTAACCAAATCAAGAGCTGTAAAGATCTAGGGTTAGAGCATCAAAATGGCTCGAAAAGGGAGAATATTTGTCTTCAATATCTCGAAGCTAATCTACAAACAAAGATTAAATTGCTTCCTCTAAATAAGAGTACAATTAATACCTTTCCAAATTTAAACTAATCACAAAATGATATTAAGAACCCATTTTATCCAGACTTTGACACAGGAAGTCACTATTGTTGAAATTCAGTATTGGCATGCTTACTAATACTACATGACATGAGCTCGAAACTCCGAGAATTTAGGGGCACTTAATCAAAGTCTGTAGTTAAATTTCAATTATAATTAAACCCTTTTGAACTGTGAGCTCTGAGCTCAAGAGGAAGAGCAAAAATATTGAATACAAACCCTTCACTCCTAAAATCTTTCATCTACATAACAAAATAATATTCAGAACGAAATGGGTAATTAGAGAAAAAGATAAATTAGTTAACCACCTTTGATTCGTTCCCTTTCATTCTGTAATCACTAAAAAAAACTCCAACTTCCTCAATCCTGCAAAAGAAATTTTTTTTAAATAAATAAATTAGAGTAGTCAGTAAAAAATTGAACAAAAGGTATTACTTTACCAAATCAAGAAAACTTAACCAAATCAAGAGTTGTAAAGATCTAGGGTTAGAGCATCAAAATGGCTCGAAAAGGGATTCAAAACTGACCTCGGAAGCGCGCAATCTCCCCACTGCTTCGTGCATCGCACGTACGACGGCAAGGGCATCGGGATGAGGGGCTGCACGGCGACGGAGGAGAACAGTGCATAGGGGGTGGCTGTTGGTCTGCGTCGGGAGGCGCAAATGGACAAAAGGTATTACTTTACCAAATCAAGAAAACTTAACCAAATCAAGAGTTGTAAAGATCTAGGGTTAGAGCATCAAAATGGCTCGAAAAGGGATTCGAAACTGACCTCGGAAGCGCACGATCTCCCTACTGCTTCGTGCATCGCACGTGCGACGGCAAGGGCACCGGGATGAGGGGTTGCACGGCGACGGAGGAGAACAGCACACACGGGGTGGCTGTTGGTCTGCGTCGGGAGGCGCGGTTGGGGGCTGCTTGGCGCTACAGTCGAAGGGTAGGCCGGGAGAGATGACAGGAGTTGAAGAGGTAGGGGATGAAAGCAGGATGAGTTGAAGGGAGAGATGGATCGGGAGGTGCGAATAGATGAAGCGGCTACAGGGGTATAGAAAGATGAAGAGGTGTAACTTAGGGTGAAGTGAAAATTACATTTTTGACCTCTGATTGTGGATGGATGAAGGGCAAAAATTGACAGAATTAACCCTATATATTTTTTTAGCCTTTTATGTTTATGGGGGCATGATAGTAAAAAGCCGCCAAATTGGAGCTTTGCTTAATAATAGTATAGATGGATTTATTTGGCCCTGCTAGAGTTGCTTCTTTAAATAAAAGTAGATATGTATTTGTTTTAGTAGATGATTTTTCAAGATTCACCTGGACATTCTTTTTAAAACTTAAAAATGATGCTTTTGATGAATTTGCACATTTTTGTAACGTATTCAAAATCAAAAATCTCTAACCATAGTCACTATTAGAAGTGATCATGGTGGAGAATTTGAGAATGAGACATTTACAGAATATTGCAACAAGAATGGTATAACACATTCGTTTGCATTTCCTAGAGCTTCACCACAAAATGGAGTGGTTGAACGGAAAAATAGGACTTTGCAAGAATGCGCACGTACTATGCTTGTTGAAAGCAATTTACCAAAGCACTTTTGGGCTGAAGCTGTTGCTACAGCTTGTTATGTTTTAAATAGGATTCTTATAAGACCTAAGCTAAAGAAGACTTGTTATGAGTTATTTTTTAACAAAATTTCTAAAGTCTCTTACTTTAAGACATTTGGTTGTAAGTGTTTTATTCTAAACACAAAAGATAATTTAGACAAATTTGATCCTAGATCTAATGAGGGTATCTTTTTAGGATACTCAAATAGGAGTAAAGCATATAGAATTTTCAATAAGTCTACAATGACTATTGAAGAATCAATGCATACTTCATTCGATGAATCTCTGCCTTCATCAACTTTAAATAAAGATGATGAAATTGATTCATCACCTTTAGATAATGTGATTAAATCTTTAGAACAAACTAATCTGACTGATAAGTCGACTGATAAGGACTTCCAGTCGACTGAAGTGAAGCAGTCGACTGAAGAACCTGTTAAGTCGACTGATCCTATTGTGATATCTTCAACTTTACCAAAATCATTTGTTGAAGTTAAAGATCATCCTCATGACTTAATAATTGGTGACATCTCCCATGGTATTCATACACGTTCACATGTTAATATGATTTCTCATACAGCATTCTTGTCGGATTTTGAACCGAAAAATATACAAGAAGCTTGTGAGAATGAATATTGGATGAATGCCATGCAAGATGAACTAAACCAATTTATAAGGAATGATGTATGGGATTTAGTTCCTCGACCTCCTGATCAGACTATTATTGGTACCAAATGGGTATTTAAAAATAAGTTAGATGAATCAGGACAAGTTGTAAGGAACAAGGCTAGATTAGTTGCTCAAGGGTATAATCAAGAAGAAGGTATAGATTTTGATGAAACATATGCTCCTGTTGCTAGACTAGAATCTATTCGTATTTTATTATCTTTTGCTTGTTTCATGAATTTTATACTTTATCAAATGGATGTTAAAAGTGCTTTCCTTAATGGGTTTATTAAAGAAAATGTTTATGTTAAACAACCACCAGGTTTTGAACATGAACAATTTCCAGATCATGTTTATAAATTGAAAAAGGCTTTATACGGTCTTAAACAAGCACCTCGTGCTTGGTATGATCGTTTGAAAACTTTTCTTTTAGAAACAGGATTTGAAATAGGTAAAGTAGACACAACATTGTTTATCAAAAGAGTTAAGAATGATATCCTAATCATACAAATATATGTTGATGATATAATTTTTGGTTCTACTAATAATAATCTATGTCAAGAGTTCGCTAATACCATGAAAAACGAATTTGAGATGAGTCACATGGGTGAACTCAATTATTTCCTTGGACTTCAAATTAAACAGTCCTCAAGTGGCATATTTATCAATCAAGGAAAATATGCAAATGAATTACTCAAACATTTTAACATGGATAGTACTAGTAGTAAATCCACACCTATGGCTACTACTACTACTCTTGACAAAGATATATTAGGTAAGAGTGTTGATCAAAAACTCTATCGAGGTATGATTGGTTCACTCTTATATATTACTGCAAGTAGACCAGATATTATGTTCAGCGTATGTTTATGTGCTAGATATCAATCTAGTCCTAAAGAGTCTCATTTAAACGCAGTGAAACGAATTTTAAGATATATTAAAAGCACATCTGAATATGGTTTATTTTATCCACGCACCGATAATTTTTAACTTCTGTCATATAGCGATGCTGATTTTGCTGGATACAAAACTGATCGCAAGAGTACTAGTGGTACATGTCACTTTTTGGGACATTCCCTAGTCTCTTGGTGCAGTAAAAAGCAAAATTCCGTGTCCCTATCAACTACAGAAGCTGAGTATATCGCTGCAAGTTTGGCATGTGCACAAATCTTGTGGATGAAACAAACTTTATTAGATTATGGTATTTCATTTGAAAAGCCTTCAATTATGTGTGATAATACCAGTGCAATTAATTTATCTAAAAATCCGATTCAATATTCACGTACGAAACATATTGATATTCGACATCATTTTCTACGTGATCATGTTTTAAAAGGAGATATATCTTTAGACTTTATCTCTACTGATAAACAAGTAGCTGACATATTTACCAAACCCCTTAAAGAAGATACTTTCATTAACTTAAGAAGAGAACTTGGAATTTGTGATTTTATTGATATTTGTTGAAAATTGTTTCTGTTAAGTCGACTGTGTTTCCAATAAGTCGACTATACTGTATTTTCAAACATATCTATTTTTGTTCTCTGACCAGTCGCCTGGTCCTTATACCAGTCGACTGATCAGCAGATATACATTTTTTTTCTTTTCTCGACTAAGTCGACTGATATACCCTACCAGTCGACTGTCGCGAGTTCAAATGTCTTCAACGACTATTCATCGCAGCTTTTGAGATAAACATCTCTTCACTTTTTCACCCGTGACCTCTTATCTCAGCCGTCGATCTCTATTCTCTCTATCTCAGCCCTCTATTCTTGGTTAAAAACCCCTTTTTTTCACCGCCTCCTTCTTCACAGCTGTCATCTTCCATTTTTTACTTTTATCCCCAAATCTCAAACCCTAAGGAGAGAAGAAGATCAATTCCGAAGAGTCAACTGCCGCATCTTCTGCAGCCGCTGATCCTCATCTTTTATCTTGCTGTCTTCCCTGATTGGTATAATCTCATCTCTTGCATTTCTCTTAATGGCACCTAAAAGATCCAAGAGATCTCATGAGGCTAGTTCCTCTCAAGATTACTCTCAATACTTGTTGAAACCGGATCTTCTAGAACGTTGGCAATTGATGTGTAGCATTATCATTTTCCCGGGTCGGTTTGTTAACTTTAATGATTTGGATAGGTTTAATCTAGTACCCCTATTCCAAAATTGTAGCCTTTATGAATATCTTTCTCTTGCTAACCAACCCGATTATTATCCACAATTAATCTATCTCTTTTATACAAATATGAGAGTTGTCCAATTAAGAGATGGAAATATTGTGATTCGCTCCTCCGTTAAAAATACCC
Organism: Hemerocallis citrina; assembly: GCA_017893485.1. NCBI lineage: Eukaryota > Viridiplantae > Streptophyta > Magnoliopsida > Asparagales > Asphodelaceae > Hemerocallis > Hemerocallis citrina. Next base: position 66,420 of record JACEHZ010000250.1, read on the forward strand.
AGATAGCTCTCACACCCGAGAGAATCAATCAAGTAATGGGTATTGATAACGAAGGACTTGACTTAAGTGACATAGTCCTTGATGACTTTTCTATCTTATCTAAAATGTTTTTACCTAATCAAGGACCCCCAATGACAAGCAAAAATATAACACCAGTTGCAAAACTAGTTGCACGAATATTAGCTTATAACATTCTTCCTAAAAGAGGAAGTTATGATCAATATTCACTAGAATTACAACAAGCTGTTTATGCCATCTTTGGTAAAATAGCTATAAATTGGGGTCGTGTCATCTTTTCTAAGCTCCAACAACATCATGTGTTCATTTTCTACCTTTTGGAGGTCTTCTCACTAGAGTCTTTACTGCTTATGATATTGATCTCGACTCTGAGACCAATGTCGTTAAGCACTATGACTGCTTCGATCGTGCTAGTTTAGCACGTATGAAGCTTCTTGATCCTCCTCCTAGTACAACCCCTAGCTCTCCTCCACTCTCTCAAGTTCCTTTGGCTTCTACCTCTAGACCTTCTAGACCCTCTGCCTCTACTAGTTCAGACCTTCCTCAAGCTAACTATAAGAATCCAGCTACTCTCTATGAATGTGTCAACTATCTTATGAAACATTCACAGACTGTCGATTCTCAGATTCACACTCTTGATTCCAAACTTGATACCCTTGATTCCAAACTTGATCATCTCACTAATCTTTTCCAAACTCAATTTCCTCCTCCTTCTCATGCTGCCGATGAAGACTCAGACGAGGACAATTGAAGACTTTTATTTTTCGCTATTTATGTAATTTTCTATTTTATTTTCTCTTAATGAACTTATTTATGTATGAGAACATTTCTTAGTTTATTTCTATATTTTTGTAATGCAAAAGACTGGTTATTTTGTGCTTTTTGTTGATGACAAAGGGGGAGAGATATCCTCTTAAGTATTTGATTCTTTGTATTGAAAATATCTCTGGTCAGTCGACTGGCTACAGGCATATAAGTTGACTGCTTCATCTATGATTATTATCTGTGATTGTGATTTTACTATGTATGTGTTTTCTGATCAGTCGCCTGATATACTTTTAAGTCGACTGATACATGCTTTAAAGATACATTTTTATCTGTATGCATGATGTGTTTTTAATAGGGGGAGCATATCTTTACTATGCTTGTATATTATCTGTTATTATCAGCTATTGTGTTGTCATCATCAAAAAGGGGGAGAATGTTGATTCTTGATTTTGATGATCACAACACATTGCAACATGTGTCTATGCTATACAGCTAACATTGTAGGTTGCACATACAAAAGATTATTTTAGCTGAACAAATGAACAAGCTCAAAGGCTACAGACAAAGACTTCATTCAAGACAAGATTCAAGACAAAACTCAAGACAAGACTCAAGACTCAAATCAAGACTCAAGACCTCAAGCTCAAATGTGTCAAGTTGTTATGTCTTGTAAAACATTGTAATTTTACTTTTGTTGAGTCTTAGTCTGATTGTAAAGCCTTGTCACACACACATACACTCACAATTTCATAATGTGTGTTTTTTTCAAAAACCCCAAAAGAGTCAAAACAGTTTGAAGTAATTTAACTGTTGAGTACCAGTCGACTGATACCTCTGGCAGTCGACTGACAGTACAAAACTGTTTAAATTTATTCAAACTCTGACCAGTCGACTCATATGGCAACCCAGTCGACTGTTCGAGTGCTTTTGACCGTTTTCTGTTTTCAAAAACAATTTTTCAAAATCAAAAGCTAAAGATCCGTTGGTTGACAGTTGGAATAACTGTCCCCCAACGTCCAGGAGATCAAACTCTATAAATAGAGTTCAGATCTCACTGGAAAGATCTTACAACAACTTAAGATACCGAGCACTCTTTGAGAAATTTCAAGTGAAAAGTGAGAAAAAGCTTTCAAGTTCAAATTCTCTGGTTCTCTACACTCAGTCCAGTATAGCAACGATTTCTCTCTGGACTGGGTATAGAAGTCGACCTTGTTTTTAGCCACGTGCAACAACACAATACACCAACAAGGCTATAGGTTGACTGTAAAGTTTCTCTTGTTTCTTTTGCTCTCGGTTGGAGAGTGTTTTAGACTCTAGGTTGTAGAGTCGGTTTGTTTCACTCTTGGTAGTAGAGTGGGTCTGCTTTTTCTGGTTGAGAGAAAGGACTACGGGTTAGACAAGGTTGTTGTCTTAACGCCGTAGGGTATTCTTGTAAACTTTTTCAAGAATAGTGGAAATCTCAAGTGGGTTGCTTGGGGACTGGACGTAGGTCGGGAGGACCGAACCAGGATATATCTTGTGTACTCTGTGATTGGTTGTCTTGATTTTGCATTTACTTTTGTTTTCTTAAGTTGTGTAAAAATTGTCTGGACAGTCGACTCCTTGCACTATCAGTCGACTGGTCAGCCTCTTATAAGTTGTATTTTCATTGTGTCTTCAGTCGCCTGTCTCTTCTATCAGTCGACTGCACAGAGTTACTGTTTTTGCTTTAATTTGGTCATATCAGTCGACTGGTTCACAACCAAGTCGACTGCACCGAAGAAAATTTCCGCAGTTTTTTATTAACACTATTCACCCCCCCCTCTAGTGTTTGTTGTCTCGCCTACAGGATCCAACAGTTCTTTGATTGGGGATTGTTGGTGTTTGCTGTTCTTCACCATCTGTTGCTGTTAGTAGTGTTGTTTGTTGTGTTGCTAGTTGCTGTTATTGGCCAAGTTGTGTCATTTGCTATTGGTTGTTGAAGATCAGATCCGTTGTTTTTCTTGTGCCGCTCCCATGGGACAAACTGATGGAGCTGAGAAGAGTTTTGGACTCGCCTTTACATTAGTTACAGCTGCAGGTAATGATGGTAAGGTATTTAATATTTCTTCTTCTGTTATGAATAATGCATAGATAATTGATTCAGGTGCTACCGACCATATGGCTTTTGATTCTAGACAAGTTCAAAATTTTCAACCATCCACCAAATCAACTGTGTCCACTGCTAATGGTGATCCTGCCACTTTTACTGGCGAGGGTACCATACATCTCACAAACAACCTAACCTTAGATACTGCCCTAGTTGTGCCATCCTTGAATTTTAACATATTATCTGTTGCTTAAATAACTACTGTCTTACATTGTATTATAGTTTTTTGGCATTCACGTTGTGTATTTAAGGATATTCGGACTCGCAAGACGATTGGTTATGGGATTAGACACGTGAAGCTCTATTACCTAGATTTAGAATCTGAAAGTTCAAGCAAATTGACTCAAGCTCTAAGTGTGGAAGGATCCGAAGATGAGAAAAAAAAATCAGATATATGGCTATGGCATCGATGTCTAGGACATGCTTCTTTTGGTTATTTGAAGAAATTATTTCCAAGTTTATTTTTGAAGATGGATATATCTGCCTTTCGGTATGATGTGTGTGAACTCGCTAAAGGTCACTGTGTCTCTTTTCCTCCAAGTCCAAGTAGAAGCTCCCTTCCATTTATGATTATTCATTCTAATGTTTGGGGTCCATCCAAAACCACTACATTTAGAAGAGCCAAATGGTTTGTGACATTTATTGATGACTGTACCCATATGACCTGAATTTGTTTGATGAAGTCGAAAAGTAAAGTTAGTGGCTTGTTTCAAAAATTTCACAAGCATGTTATGATTCAGTATAAATCACAGATTCAAGTTCTTAGGAGTGATAATGGCGGAGAGTACCTGAGTTTGAATCTGCAATAATATTTGGTGGAACACGAAATTGTTCACCAAACTATATGCTCATATACACCTCAACAGAATGGGGTTGCAGAAAGGAAAATTAGACACTTGCTCGAAGTGGTCCGTATTTCTCTCATCCATAGAAATATGCCACTCATTTATTTGGGATAAGCCCTTTCTTCTGTTGCATACTTAATCAACCGAGTTCTCTCTAATATCCTAAACTTCCTTACACCATTTCAAGCATTAACTGAAGCTGTGAATGTACCAAAAGTCGTCAACTTGCCACCTCGTGTGTTTGGATGTGTTGTATCTGTTCATCTTCATCAACATGAACGCAATAAATTAACTCCTCGAGCTGTCCGCTGTGTTTTTGTGGGATATGCATAGAACAAGAAAGGGTATCGATGCTATCACCCACCAACTCAAAAGATGTTTGTGACTATGGATGTTGTGTTCCATAAAGATGAGATGTATTTTTCCTCTGAGGTTGAACTTCAGGTGGGGTACCGAAGTGAAGTTCAAACTCTTGCCTATGATGAAGTGGTTACTATTCAGACTGAACAATTGAATATGATGGAAGAAAATCAGGATGTAAGTAGTGACGATCACTCGAATGAATACTTGGTTGAGAAAGAAAATTTCCACAAAGAACTACAGTCAATACCGAACCTCCATAAAGATGAGTCATCTCCACCACCAGCACCATCTGAACCATCTCCACCACTAGCACCTTCTAAACCATCTCCACCACCAAATCTATCTCTACCCCCAGCAGAACTCCAAAACCAATCGTCATTGCTATCCAAAGCTCCAAGAAGAGAACTCCTAAATCGTACTACTAGAGGTATCCCAAAACCCACTTATGAGCCTAATCCCACTAGTAAAGTCAAGTATCCCATGAGTCATTATGTGTCCACTCACCGATTGTCTGAATCAAATAAGTTATTTGTGAATCAATTATCTGTCGTATCTATTCCTAACAGTGTGCAGAAAGCCTTAGCCGATCCAAGGTGGAAAGCAGCTATGGATGAGGAATTGAACTCCTTGAAGAAGAATGAGACTTGGGAGATAGTCAAACTGCCAGCAGGGAAGAAGCCGGTAGGATGCAGATGGATTTATACAGTGAAATATAAGTCGGATGGTTTGATAGAGTGGTACAAGGCAAGGCTGGTTGCCAAAGGGTACACTCAAACTTATGAAGTTGGTTATGACGAAACATTTGCACCTGTGGCAAAGTTCAACACTATTCGAGTTCTACTGTCACTTGCTGCAAATCTTGATTGGTCGTTGGAGCAATTTGATGTGAAGAATGCATTTCTGCATGGGGAATTGACAGAAGAGGTTTATATGGATCTACCGCCAGGATCAAATAGACCAGTCCAACACAGTAATAAAGTGTGTCGGTTGAGGAAGGCGCTATATGGTCTCAAACAATTGCCAAGAGCTTAGTTTGAGAGGTTTACAAAATCAATGAAGACATTCGGATATTGTCAGAGTAATTCAGATCATACCCTATTCTTGAAAAGAAAAGAAGGTAAGATTACTGCTCTCATTATATATGTGGTAACATGATAGTAACTGGGAATGATCTTGAGGAGAGAATGACATTGAAGAGCTACTTGTCACAAGAGTTTGAAATGAAGGATCTTGGCACTTTGAGATATTTCCTTGGTATTGAAGTTTCTCGCTCAAGAAATGGTATATTTCTGTCTCAAAGAATATATGCTCTCGATTTATTGAAGGAAACTGGAATGTCTACTTGTCACCCGATTGGTACACCGTTAGAAAAAGGACTGAAACTTTGCAACGAATCTGATCATGTGCCTTGTGATAAGGAAAGATATCAGAGATTGGTTGGACGACTGATGTATCTTGCGCATACACGGCCAGATTTATCATATGTTTTAAGTGTGGTAAGTCAATTTATACATGCACCTCAAGAACACCACATGAATACAGTGATGAGAATTATGAGATATATTAAGTCTGCTCCGGGAAAGGAAGCCCTATTTGCAAAATATGGTCACTTGATGGTTGAGGCATATACTGATGCTGATTGGGTAGGATCTATAATTGATAGGCGCTCCACTTCTGAATATTTCACATTTGTTTGAGGAAATCTAGTTACATAGAGAAGAAATAAGCAAAATGTTGTTACACGCTCTAGTGCAGAAGCTGAGTATCGCAGAGTAGCTCTATGTATAGCACAAGCTTTATGGCTGAAACTCTTGTTGCAGGACTTAGGCTGTGGTCCGAATGAATCTGTGAAGCTGTATTATGACAGTCAAGCAGCATGTGATATTGCCGCCCATCCAGCTCAACATGATAGGATGAACACTACAAAACACACGGGCTTTAGCGGCGCTTTTACAAGGCTATAGCGGTATTTTTTGGTGCCGTTATAGCACATAACGACATTTCTAAAATCACCGCTAAAAGCACCGTTGGAGCTTGCGTCGTTATAGCCATATGGGCTATCGCGGCATTTTCCGTCGCCGCTGCTATAGGTTCTAAGCTTTAACGGTGTTTCTAAAACGCCGGCATAGGTCACTTTCTCTTTTGGTTTTTTTAAAATGGGCTAGCTATAGCGGTATGTTGAATACGCCGTGGTAGATGGAAACGCATTAGAATTTCCAAAATTTTAATCTACAGCGGCGCTTTTGAAGCGCCGCAATAAAGGAATGGTTTTTGAAAATTCCTGTATCTATGCCGGCGTCTTAGGGTAAACGCCGGTACAAGTTTTTTTTTTTTTTTTTTTTGGATTTTTATTATAAAATTTTGAATTAAAATACCTGTAATTAATTGCAAATTACAAACACCTATAGTCATATTAAATTTAAATGCTTAAATCTTAAAATCATTAATAACATCATAATCAACAACCAAAAGTCACATATCACAAAAAACAATAATTGAATAGAAAACAAAATATCTAACACATATAAACTGTCATACAACAGTGTCAAATGTATAAGTTGTACAACACTTAGTTATTACAAAATATAGATATAATTCCTACAAAATATTTTTAAAAAAGTTCAAATCCAACAAACTAGGGCTGGAGAGTCTCCTCATGTGGCCGGGTGTTGTTTCCAATTCCATCGTTATTTTGCCAAAACATTTTTTAAAAAGTCCAAAACATTTTTTTTTTGTTTTGGATTTTATTGTTGCTCGACTATTCAACATTCAACAGATTGATAGAATACAATGAAAAATATGTTTATTCAACAGATTGATAGAATACAATGAAAACTATGTTTATTCAACATTCAAGTAGTTCACACCATTGAAAAACTATGTTGTGCCATTGAATGAGTTTCAAAGACGAGGTTCACGTACGAAGTATCACAAGGGTAAGCGCAATCAATCCTCTGAAAAGGATTTCGGTCATAGAACTAGTTTATAACTGCCTTTGCAATTGGCTGCAAAAACAAATAACTTAAGGTTAATTAAACAGGAACGAAAGCTACTAAATCTGTAAAACCAACAAAAGTCTACCAAATCTGTAAATACCCCTAGAGTCTTATCTTCCACTCTTCAGAAGTGCATAAAACATGGGACCTTTTGTAAGTACCATTGCATTTTAAATAGAAAGCTCTATAAAGTGATGGAAAATAATAAGTTAAGACAGAACACTCACCTTAAGCCAATGAATTTCTGTTCCATGCCTTTTATATATATATGGATACCTGTCATACGAAAAAAAAGTATTTTGTGACTAATCACCACATTAAAATTTTAAAATACTATTAATTTGGCTGAATGAGTTATCAAGAACAGAGAGCACAACTGCTTCATGCCTTCTATCAAATTCTAGATTTAAGAAATCTAGTTTCAAAGTTAGTAATAAAACAGGCCCTGGTAGCATGTTAAAAAACTATCAGGGTTTTGTTAAAGCTCAACAACTGATTTGATTAGGAGAATAACAATTGGGATGACCATGAAAAATTGTGCAGCTAATATGTCTTCTAAATTCTAAATCATAAGCGCGATGATATTGACTGAGTTTGGCTCTTACTTTTTCTAAGCTACTGCAAAAAATTGTTCATTTTGTAATAATACAACGTCCGGCACAGTTTCCATAATCTGAATAGGAAAGCAATACACTCCTTGAAAAATAGTTGTAAATAAATTATAATTAAAAAGATGCATTTGTTTCTTTGAAGAAGGCGCCAAAGTAGATGCTTTATTTGATTCTTGGTTTTATTTGTATTTTGGAGTTAATATGTTATTCCAATAGCGTAGTACATTTGCCACATCTGTAATTGAAATAGTCACTTCGTATTATGGCTAAATGGTTAAAGTATGAGTTTGTTAAGTATATGGGTTTTCTTTGGGAAAGTTGAAATCTCACAGACTGATAAGGATAGATCCCTTACAAAGACAACATCTAAATTCTTCTTAGAAGCCAAACCAAAAAAGAAATGAAGGGACCATTGAAATTTTGTAACTAACATCATTATAAGTTACATAAGAAGTTGAAAGATATAGTCATGAAAGCAAGATACATAAATTAGTCTCACAAGGATTAGAACTTTTACTCGTAAGACATGGCATAATGCAAGTGATCTTACTGCACCGTGGTCTGACTATAATATAATTTGAAAGTTTGTTTTATAATGCATTCCACATTTCCACTCGTAGGCAAATCCTTGTGGACTCTTGAAGCAAGAAAATTTTGGGATCCTCGGTTTCATGAGCTTATCAAATTCTAAGACCTACAAGGAAAGTTAACCTATCTGGCATCTGCCCTCCTAAAGCGCCATATTATGTTTACATGTTTATTGGGTACAGAAGGCACCAAATCAGAACACTGACGACAGACTGATATCAGTCACAAAATTTGGTTCAGTTTCCACAGGTGAACCAATTAATGCTTAGATGGTGGTTGTGGCACTTAATAAAAAGAACATCTCCATTAATCAACCAACCAGAAACAACATTACTATGTATCTCCACAGAAGGAGTCAATCCAAGAAGATGTAAGTATCTAATAGTTTTTATCAAAAAGAAAATCAGTTATCAACACAATAATAGATTAATAGTTTCCCCAAATAATTTCTGAAACAAAAAGTAATAGCTAAAAAAAAATAGAGAGGTTCAACCATTAGTAATTTAGCATATCAAGTGAAAGTTAGTCTATTTTCCAGCTTGGTTTTTGATATTATCCTCTAAGTTAGATTCACCCAATACCACAAAAGCCAGGGATAATCTGAAGGAAACTTGAATTGAAAGATATTTCCTTAAAGAAGTAATGACATTGCCACACCGTAACCATTTGTAAGTACTATTTAAGAATCAGTAATGTGTGACAAAGTGAGTAGAATTGTGCTTCTTAGAATGAAAGTAGCCATCATAGGCCTAGCCTATCTAAAATGTCTTCTAGCTATGATTTGGCTGTAAAAATTTGGGTTCTTCATGCCTGTATATGTGAACAATGCTTCAAAACAGGATGTTCTGGACAATTTATGTACTTCATCATTATCAAGAGGAGTGTAACAATCAACAAAATCAAAGAATCTATTGAGATGTATATTTGAAATGCACCCATTTATGGCTAGAGCTCATCGAAAGCTAAGTAACTATAACATCAAAAACAAATAAACATACAAATGTATAGATAAACCAATAATGCATAGATTTTGAAGAGATCATCAATAGTTTGGAGATCAAAACAAACCTGAAACTCTTTAATCAAATCCATGGTTATCATATCAATCACTGCTAGGTGCCCCTTGCGCCCTCCCATAATCATATAATGACCACTCATGGTGTGCCCCAATGTGTATGGGCCTAAGTCAGCACATTTACATGAAAATGAAAACAAAGGGTAAAATAAAATAAATATTGACAACTATTTTATAACATTGGAATTGCAGTTCTCTAAGGTGACTAACTAATATTTGAAAAGACTGTTTACCAGGTAAGATCATATCCAACGGCTTTCTTGAACTGTTAATATCCACTTCTTTAAGTATAGCCTCTTGTTTGATCCTCCATGTCTTTTCTAAGCCTTCAGCCTCCAAAATGCCTTCCTCACATGGCATAAGCCAGTATAAAAAACTTAAACTATGTCAAACTACAGTAGAATTGTTGTAGTTGCATCCTTAAGAAATAAAGATAGTTGTTAGTGGCCTTCAACAGAAAGTATGGTTTATATGACTAGCATTACTATTATAAGCAGTAACATGTTATGCAAGTGGGGCAAAGCACAATAAAGTGCATTACAAAAAGAAATGCAAGTCAAAAAAATTTAACCATAACTAAGAATTGATTAGACTGAAGAAACGCAGAATATTGGAGCAACGGGGCATACAAGCATAGCATGATAAATTAGACGAACAAAAGGGTAATTAAGCGAACAAATATACGCAGGAAGTTATAGCTAAAGCGGTAAGTAAGACCAGATTAAGAAGACAACTGACCTACTTTTTCTCTTGTCTCATCAGTTTGGAAAAAGGTAAGTAAGCCTAAATAAAGTTTTTAAATTTTTTAATTAAAAAATTAATGCTAATGAACAGATTGGAAAAACTGATTATGAAGTTCCACTTATCTAACGATACCTTGCGGATAAAGTCTTCTGATCCAACAATGACAGAACCGACTGGAGCACCCATACCTTTTCACAAGCATACCTAATATTAGGGATGGCAAGTGGGCCAGGTCAACCGTCGACCCTCCCGCGACCCGCCCGTATAACCTGGCCCGCGAAATGGCGGTTCGGGTTCGGGTTGAACCCGTGAACAGTAACGGGTCGACCCGGGTCTCAAAAATACTGAATCGAACCCGCCGAACCAGGCCCACGAACCCGTTAAAATCACCCCAACCCGCCCGCCAACCCGCAGGTCGACCCGCGGGTTGCGAACCGTTTGACCCGAACGGGTCAAACGTTCGACCCGCCACGGGCTGACCGTTGACCCGCGGGTCAGCGTGTCATTGGGCACTGTTCATCAGATAGCAGCAACGACTTTTAGAGCTGTTTTGCTTTTTTTGGGGTTTTTTTTGGTTTTTTTTAATTTTTAGCCTATAAATACCCCTCCCCCCCCCCCAAAACCCCATAAAAAATCACACCTTACTCTCTTACTCTCTCTACTATTATTACTCATTTCTAAGCAATTTGTGAACAATTGAAGTATTGAATAAACAAGTGTTCAAGGCATATACACGATCAAATTCCGATCGCATCGAAATCAAAATTCATCAACGTCTTCAACTCTTCAACTCTCGTCCAACTCCAAGCGATCAAGTCTTCAACTCTCCTACAAGCTCTCCCCAACTCTTCAATTCCGGATTTGAGGAATTCTACTTCTACTTTTATTCTTATTTTTACAGATTCTTTTATATACGCGTATCCACGGTGAACGGTATCAAAATTTCATATCTCTCTTCTTCTTATTTTATTTTTGTTGTAGTTATAATTTTTCATATCTTAACCATTTGTTGGTTTTTTGATCTTTTCTATCTCAACACTCTTGTTTTCTAGATTTTTTTTATAACTCATCGCTCCTACTTTGTGTAGTTTTTTTTACATACATTACTACATTATGTCTAGATCACGCAGTAGCGGTCGTAGCCAAAGTGGGCAAGATTCCACCGACACTTCCCGTAGGCCACCAATTGTCCCAATTAGTGAGCCCGCCGAAGAATACCATGATCCTCCTACCCAACAATGGGGTATACATGATGGGGTTGTAGGAGACATACAATTAAAAGAAGAACAACCACAACAACAACCAACCGAAACAACACAACCCCGTAGTAGTAGGAAAAGTCGAGGGGAAAGTAGTGATTGTCATAAGTTTTATGATTATATCCCGGACAAAAAAACTCTGGGTATAGGTTTGAAATTTTGTAAAACATGTTCTAAGGCATACAAATTCAAGAGGGGTGATGGCACCGGTACAATTAGTAGACATATCCAAAATAACCATAAAGACCTTCTTGTTGACCTTCCTGGCCAACAAAAAATTAACCCTAGGACCGGTCTAGTTGATAGCCACCCTTATGATCCCGATCTTGTTCGTCGGAAAAAGGTCCGATTAGTAATAAAGGAAGAGTTACCATTTTCCTATTCCGAGAGTAGGGACTTGGAAAATTTTAATCGAACGGCCTTAAACCCTCATTTTAGAAGAATCCCGAGAAATACTTACAAATCGGATTGTTTTAAAGTGTACAATGAAATGAAGGACGCTTTGATTGCAATTTTATGGAGTTTAACTTGTAAAGTTAGTTTAACTTCGGATTGTTGGACGGGTGTCAACAATATTCCAACGATGGGAATAACCTGTCATTGGATCGATAATGGTTGGATTCTTCAAAAAAGAATCATATCACTTGCCGCGTTGATGTATCCCCATAGTGGCGCTGAAATAGCAAACCGTATTATAGAAATTTGTGATGTTTTTCATATTCACGATAAAATTATGTGTGTTAGTTTTGATCATGCATCTAACAATAATGCAGCAATTGTATATAAGAAATATGTTAGTGTATAAAACAAATTTGTGAATTGAATTCTTTATTTCATTAGAAATTGTGAAACTCGTATAACTTAAAATCAAATGAATAATATTTCAATATTTTTTGGCAATTTCACTCTTTCATTCTTATTATTATTATTACGATTTTTAATTATTATTATTATTATTATTATTATTATTATTATTATTATTATTTTAAGTTTTTTAAAAAAACCTATCTAAACGGGCCAACCCGCGAACCGACCCGACCCGACCCGAGTTGGACCTGAAAGGATTCACGGGTTGGGCGGGTTGCCATTTCCACTTTTTGACCCGGCCCGGCCCGGCTCGGTTAAGCCACCAACCCCGCCCGAACTCGCCCAAGTCAACATCAAACCCGGGCGGGTCCGGCCCGACCAGACCCGTTCGACCCGAATGCCAACCCTACCTAATATGAACATTACAAACTGTCACACCCCGCTTCCCAAAAATATGGAATATGAGCGCGTGACGAAGCCCAACGAATGATTTTAACATCATCCATAAGCTGTAGGATCGACTCAGCATCATAACAAGGATATAACAAGATTTATATATAACCAAGCATGCATGAATAATTTATTAAACAACAGAAAACAATTGAAACAAATATAATATCCAAATAGTTTTCAATGTCTGGACCAAAGATAAAACTCGGGAACATTAGCCCGTTACAAGTCTTATACAGCAGAAGAAATAAATAACTTAAGGAAAACAATTATTTAAACAAGTCCTTGCTCCAAGTGAAACCTGAAATGTCTGCTTGCCAATTCCAGCAGGTAGCACGTCTCCAAAGTCTGCTTAATAAATATAAAAAGGAAAAATAGGGAAAAAAAGAGAGAATGCCCTTAGTGCAAGCTAGGGCCACAAATAGTAAAAACGAGTACAAGTAATAGAGAACAAGAATTGGAATCAAGAATGTAACAGGGATATAACAAGTAGTGGATAAACCAAGAACTAGCTAGCAAGAGGGACATCTTAGTAAACAGGCTGGATAACAAATGCTAATGGTAAAACACATGACAAGTGAACACGTAGGGGTATCTTGATGGAACTGCGATGATTTCCAGGACCACGAATTGGTGTGCGTATCAATCATAAAAGCTTAACAGATTTAATACGTGATCTAACCCTTTATAGCGGAATCTAGGGTTCACGAATTATACCTGCGATGAGAAGAAGACGATAGTTTCTAGCAACCTCGAGCCGTCAGCGACCCCAAGATCTTCTGCACGTATTCCTTCCTCGGGTTAGACGTCGTGTGGGCGACGGTCTACCAACCTTTCTTCTTCTTGGCTGACCTCTCTTTCTCTCCTTACGTGAATCACGAATTTAGAGAAAACTTCTTATCTCTGATAAAGATATGACGGCCAGAGAATAGAGGATATATATATAAGGCTACGGCAGGGACCATGAGGAGAAATTAGGATTAGGTCTCCTAACGAATCTGGGTATCCCGTGTTCAGCCCGAACACACAACCCAGGCCCATTAACAATAGCTCGGTCCACTAAAGAGCTATTGTTGCACTACCTTCCTAATCCCAAATTATATTTATGGGCTCCTTTTATTATATGCTCGTTCAGCTTCCCATGTTAAGATATCGAATGTCTGTCGATCAAATTAAGTTACTGACAACTATATTGATCAACATCTTTTATCCTTAAGTAGTACCACTCAACTTTATTTGTCATGTCGAATGTAATCCACCTGCAGGGTTTACATGACAATCCTTATGAGCTCCTTAAGGGGACATCATCAACCCGACGTATCGGGACATGGATTCCTTTTACAATCAACAGCCCATCATACATACAATGCTATTACCCAATTCATAGAGGTTGTTGATCCATAATGAATCTCACTCTTTTATGAGTCAAAGTAATGCACACTGCATATACATGTCTGTTATTATATCTGGATTAAGAGCATAAGCATCCATAATAACAGAGGTGTTTGTTCTCTTTTGTAGTCAGTACAAAGAGAACAATCTCAAGTGGTCCTGTTCAATACACACAAAGTGTACTAGTGTAAACCTATAGTCAAGATAGACTAATACCAGATTACACTACAACCTTTCCAATGGATTGTCTAAGTCTGTCTAGGTTGTGAACTATTTATATATTCCATAGGGAACTATTTAATATGATCTTCTGTGTGTCTCCTCACACCATATTATCAACCTTATAGAATATCAGATACTTGCATTAATATTATAATAAACACAATATGCAAATATATGCCCATATGATTCTCATTCAAAAAAAAATAAGGAAATAAAGTTAATACAAAAGTGATGCTTTCAGTATATAACCCTAACATATCTAACCTCAAGTGACAAGTCTCAAGTCTAGTATTATGTAACAAGTGCCAAGTCTAGTGTCAAAATTTTATTTCAAGTGTCAAGTCTCAAGTAACAAGTTGTCAAGTATCAAGTAACATGTATCAAGTTCAAGTTTCATGTTCAAGTCTTGTACTTATTACTATCTAGGTAGCACTTCATGCATCCATACTTTTACTACATGGTTGCAACAGTCAACACAACTTCGTTTAGACCTAGTAATGGAGTCTATAGGGCGGCGTACCCAGGTATCAAGTATCAAGCAAGCCATGGTTCATGAATCGGAAAATAAATAACAAGTTCACAAAGTAAGTTCGCGAATCCACTAACAAGTTCAAGAACCGCACAGTGGGTTCATGAATCAAACAAGTTCATGAGCCAAGTAACTGACTCCATGAATCGATCAAGATACAACAAGTTCATGAACCAAGTATTTGGGAAACACGGGTCCCCTTCCGAGTACACTTACCTATATTGTCTACTACTATAGTCTTTCCCTTAAACCCCGGCTTGTTACATTTATAAATTTTTATCAAGCAAGCATGCAAGTGTGCGAAACAAGGTACGAGAAAGTGGTGGGAACATGTGTCAAAACAGCAAATTACACAGCTAAAGTGTTCAGGCAGAATTTGTGTATTTGTATTCATACATGTGAAATAGTGTTGAAATAATGTTAATTAATTCTAAGGAAATCTGGGAAGATTCTCTAGGGTTTCCAGCAACGGCATATAAAATTTCAAGTCAAAAGCTTACTGTTAACATAGTTAAATTAATTCGCAAAGTAGAGGTGTGCAGCAGTTTTACGAATCTGCACCTACCGACACAGCTGCAGTAAAACTGCAATAACTCCTAGTCCGTAACTCCAAATTCAAAAATTCTGGAAGCTATCGATATCTAGAGCTACATTTTCTATTCAGGGCTCGGGTTCAGATTCTGATGTTAAAGGGATCAAAACAGCATAACAAGATTCAGGACAGCAACATGTGGGAAGGTCTTACGTGTATAGGTTGCATGAAAATTGGTTATTAAGCGTCTAGGTTAATGTGTGATATAAATACGGGGTAATGGTTGTCAAAACAGAAAGTAATAATTGTTTTTCAAGCCAAATGGTTGCAAGATCATCAAGTACAAGATATAACATATGTCTACACATCTAGGGCTTCTTAATTTTATGTGTCCATGTGTTCAGGGGATAAAATGAGTCCAAGTAGTTATAATATAATACAATGAAATTGTTGTGCTCTTAAGATTATGAAATTTATGGGGATTAATATTTGATTAACAACGACAATTAAGGAGGAGTCATAATTTCTAAGTATTTGTAGTATTTTCAAGGGATGCTTTTACTAGAACAAAAATGTGTACAAGAGGATTACTTGCCTTGATTGACGACGAATAGATCCGATTGTTGAAGAAAATGGGATCGAAAATTCCCAAGCAAAATCTCCCAAAAGCACGTGTGAAGCACGTGCAAGAATCAACCGTAAGAGGAAAATTCCACACACCAGATCCGCCGAGAACAGCGTACGACGATTTGGATCTGGCGTGCCAAAACACGGGACACCAAAAACCCACCAATCGGATTCTCCCGCACACCGGATCCAAGCCCAGAATAGCGAACACCCAAGTCCGATTCGATGTGGCCGAACACGAAACACCGATCATATCAGATCTGAGTGGCACGCATCTTGATGCGATCCAACGTCTATGATCAAATCAACCAACAGTTCCCTTCTCCCCTCCTTCACTGCGACGGGGAGAGAAAGATAGAGAGGGACGATGCGAGAGTTCCTCGACGACGCGACACGGCGGCACTGCGGCTAGAGGCGGCGAGGCGACGAGGCGGCAGTGGCGAGTGGCGGTGCGACTATGGCGGAGCGACGCAGTGATGCTCTGTTTTTGGGGGTCGAAATAGAGTGGAGAGCGGGAAATGGGTTCGGAGGTGAAGGACGCGGCTGGCGGAGGTTGCGGATGGGGAGGTAACGGCGAGGCGACGACGATGAGAGGGAGGAGAAGCGGCGAGGTGCTGGGGTTGGATAATGGCGAAAGGTAATGGGTTCGGGGGTTGGGTTCGGTGGTCGAAGGAGTAGGGACGATGGTAGACGATGGCGGTGGTGGTGATTGTGGGGTTGACGAGGAGCGACGACGGGTTCGGGGATGTTGAAGGCGATGGTGAACGGAGGTCGATGGTGATCGGAGTGGGTTTTGGTGTGAACGAAGGGAGAAGGAGACGGAAGGAAGAAGGAGAGGGTAGCGGCTGTATACTTGGGGGTTTAACAGTAGATTAGGGTTAGGGATTACGGTTTGGGTAGGTTAAGGTTAAATAGTTAGGGTTTCGGGTTTTAGGGTATTAGGGTATCCGTTTTGAGAGGGATCCAACTAAGGACTTGGTCAAATTGTATTAAAATGGGGAATAAAGAGAAGAAACAGCCAATTCTTCAGGAAGAACGACACAAGGAGCACATACAATTGAATTAGATAGAAGCACCAAAAAATTGAGTCGAAACAAAATAGTGATTTTATTCGAACGGAAACAAAATACAGGATCACCTTTTGAATACGAGAATACAAGAAATGAAAAATACAGTAGAAAAATGCAGATACGGAAAACAGGAGTCCACAAACAGAAAAGAATTAGCGAAAAATTAAGAGATTCAGCTCACTATTTTCTCAGAAAAATTGTAAGAAACTGAACCCAGAATGATTAAATGCACATAGATTGAACATAATTAACAAATCAAATAATAGTTACAAGGAATGATTACATAATTAACATGATTTTCTTGAACTACATTAACTTGAAATTCTACCTACTACCAATGAAAGATAAAATTTCATTTAAACAAACTCATAAAGTTGAACATCATTTAATCTTAAACCATGAACGAACTAAATTTGGATGCCATACTATAATTGAAAAGGATAAATGGATTGAGGGTCCAAAGGCTTACTTCAGCAGACATTAAATACCCTGCAGGTTCAGCACTTGTCCAGTGGTGGTAGGAGTTCGAGGAGATGGTTTCCATACAGTAAGTCTAATGGGTTTTTCAACAGATTGGTTTAGATATAAAACATTAAAATTGAAAGAAATTGGGAAAGAATTAGGGTTTCGCTTACTAGTTTTAATCGGTTAAGAAAAATGGAGGAAGAGACACTTACTGAAGGGTGAGGGGGGGCTGTCGACTGGGTCTGATCTTGGGAGGCAGGGGAGAGACTTGCACTGGGTGTTGCCGTCATTGTTGTTTGCACCGCAGCTGCATTTGATAAGGAGGAGGAGGAGGCCGAAGATGGTTATGGTTTGGGGTTTGGGGATGGGAGAGGGAGGAGGATTTGAATGGAGAGGAGAGTAAAGAAGATGGGGGTTGTGGACGTCGGGGGTCGAGAATCGAAAATAGGTGTTGTGGTGTTGGCGTCGGGCAATAGATGGCGACGGCGGCAGAGCAAGTGTTGGCATTGGTTTCGATTTAGGATTTTTGGGTCAAGAGCTAGGGTTGGGGGTTGGGGATTTAGGAATTGAGATCAATGGAAGTGCAGGATTGGGGATTGGATATTTATGGGGGGTGGTTTATCCCGGCGGTTTTTGTAACACCCCACAAAATTGGAAATTACAATTTTGCCCCTGCGTGTTACGCCCGTATATTTTTGCAACGTGTTTTCACCACATTCTTGATTTCCGACTATTCATGCATTTTCCGTATCGATTTTATCCTATTTGAGTCAACTAAAATATTATATTTTAATCTCGGTATTTTACGTGCTTTTTATGTGTTTTCGATACACGTATCAGTCACATATTTTTCATTACTAAGTGTGATATTTCCATGTGCATTGATTAATTATTTTTCATATTCGAACTCATTTTTTTTTATAAAATTTATTTCCCCTATTTTGACTAAAAATGCATTTTTTTAAATTTTTTTGCATGTATGATGCACATGTTATTTTCATTCTTAATTTTATTTCTCATTTATCCATTTCGTTTGCATGCACAAGTTTAATTAGTTTTCTTTTGACCCATGGACCTAAAAAATAAATCTAGCCCATTAGATTAAATTAAAAGATGACCCATTAGAATAATTAATTAGTTAAATAAAATAGAGCCCATGGATCAAGCCCACTAATTATAATCTAGTTTAAATTTGAGCATGCACTAATACATGACAAGTCACAAACTCTAGTATACATTTAGAACTATACAAAGTGTATTTAATTTGTGTGTGTATGTGTAGAGAGATATAAGTTTATATATATACTAGGTTTGCCCGTTGACACGTGCCTACGACATTTCTTCGAAACGGTGCACCTGATCATATAAAATAGTTTTGGAGATCCAGCAAATTAATTGAAGTAGCAAACATATTATATGAGAAACTTTTGGGAGTCCAGCAAAAAACATATTATATGATTTTTTTTTTGATTTTTTTGAATTATTTTCAAAGTTTTTAAAATGTTAATTTTTTAAAATTTTAATTTTTTTCATTTTTTTTAATTTTTATTTTCTTAATTTTTTGAATAGAAAAGGGAGGGAAAGAGAGAGAAAACAAAAATTAAATAAATATAGGAATTGTTTTGGGTGGGGATTTGAATTTGAGTTTTGGGGGGAAACTTTTGGGGGGGAAATATGTTTTGTGAGGTTAAATCTGAGACTTTGATTTTTGGGGGATTGAAGGAGAGCCACTTGATAGCTTTCTTTGTGTTTTATTATATAGACTAAATTTGCCCGTGGACACGTGCCTACGGCACGTCGTCGGAACGATACAACACACGAAAAGCCCTGTAAATAGTAAAACAACAATTATGTAGTTCAAGTTTGAATAGTATGACAATAATTAGTTGTAAATAAAAGTCCATGTTTCTGTTAGTATATGTTGAAAAATAATTATAAATGGGGGGTGTAGAATCAAACTTCTTAAAACTTTGAGGGTGGAAAATGATGAAATTTAACTTGTTGAAGAGATATTTGCTATTTTCAATATAACATGTGCAATAAAAAAACATAAAAATTCTGAAAATTTTACAAACCTAAAATCTTAAAATCTAAATTTCTAAATAAGTTAAGAAAGAATGGGAGAGAGAGAAAGAGAGAAATATGAAAAAGTGAAGAGAGAAGAGAGAGATAGTAATAAAGTGATGAGTTTTTTAGTTTTGGGGGGAAAAATTTAATTTTGGGGTTTGAAATTTTTGGGCGGGAAAATATGTTTTGTGAGAATCAATCTAGGCCATTGGTTTTAGGGGAGATTGAATGAGAGCCACTTGATAGCTTTCTTTGTAATTTATTATATATATATATATATATATATATATATATATATATATATATATATATATATATATATATATATATAATGCGGTATATAGCTGTTAGGTTATGTGGTGAGTATATAGTTTAAATGGAATAGTAATGGGTTGGTAGGGGGCCCACGAAAATGGTGAAAACAGAAATTGTATTCTGTTGTTGTGCTCATATGTGCATGTGCATATGCACATTTGTTAATTTGACCGGTCTTAAGCATAGGTATGGCTGGTTTTGAGTATGTGGGGGAGAGGAAGAGGTAGGGGGTTATGGGAGTTAGGGTTTTGAAGAGGTGGAGATCATGAAAAGTTAGGAGTTAGGGGAGTTATGTACTTGAAGAGTTGGAGAATTAAAAAAAGAGGATTTATTAGGTTGTGAAATTTTGCAAATGAGACCCTAACCTAGACCTATCTAACCTAGACCTATAAATAGCACCCATTTCTTCTCATTCTTCACACCAAAAAAAATAAAAGAAATAAGAGAGAAAGAAAAGAAAGAGAGAAGAGAGCTTTTGCTTCGAGGCCATTGCTATGAGAAGAAGATCTAGGAGGACATTTTGGAGCTAGAGGTGGTACTCTTTTCTTCATTGTTCAAGCTTCACTAAAGTGGGTGTTCTCTTACTTTCTAAATATTGAGAATGTGCTTGTTAATAAAAATGAATGAGTAATATAGAATTTGATTTGATAAAATAAAACAAACCTATGCATTGGGATGTAATGAAATATTGCTTTATTGAGTAAACAAATTCAACTTATGTTAGTTAGTAATGAGAAAAGAAATGTTGATTTGTTTTGTCATGAATTAGTATGCATGAATGAAGATATAATTGATTGTATGAAAAATGTTGGGAATACATTCTTTTGCAAAAAAAAAAATATTTTTTGTAAAGTTAATTGAATGCCATAAACTTGTTTTGATTGTTTATGAAAGATACAATATGCATCCTTTGATTAAATGCATAGATACAACCCTATGTTTCTCAATGAAAAGAAATTTTGAAAATAAGATTAATTATCTAAAATGTGGTTTAGAAATCTATGGATTACTGTTAGAGAACAACTCAATTTATAAGAACCAAATTCAGTCTAACAAAGGATTACAAAATTGAGAAATTGAGTTCTTTTATAAATAAAATGGAATAACAGAAAGTGGGAATAAAATTAAATGAATAGACCCCTTAATGATAAGCACACTTGGTTTAGTGGTTTGGTGTTGGATGGGTGTGTCGGTAGGTTGCGGGTTCGAAACTGGTGGCCTACAATACCTTTGTATTTTTTTGGCTTTTAATTAATTCATAACCCAAGAGTTGGTATTTGAGTATTTCGGTGGAACTTCAAGTCGCCAA
Organism: Hemerocallis citrina; assembly: GCA_017893485.1. NCBI lineage: Eukaryota > Viridiplantae > Streptophyta > Magnoliopsida > Asparagales > Asphodelaceae > Hemerocallis > Hemerocallis citrina. The sequence goes on from JACEHZ010000250.1 coordinate 87,600, forward strand.
GTCCACTTGGACTTTCTGGCTAGCGGGTGTGGGTTTGGAGCGTTATTGTAGCAGCTTTTGAGGTCCAGGGTTCGAAATACCTTGACTTCATTTCTTTTTCTTGGATTTTTAACTTTTCAATGGTTTTAATGAGAAATAAATTTGGAGAAAATTACTAGAATTCTTATAAAAATGAAATAGAGTTATTAAAATAGTTTTAGAATTTTTTAAGTCTATTTGAGATATAAAAATGGATATTCGAGATAGAAAAATGTAATGTGACTTTAAAAATTTATTATTTTGAGAATAGAAACTTTCCTTATGAAAAAGAATAAAATATTCGTTGTGAAGTGATTTCTCTTAAAGAGTTTATACTCTTATTTTTGTTAAAGAATAATATGTAGCGAATTAAGATATTGTAAGAGCTTGAATTGGTTAATAATATTTCATTGTGTTCTTGAAGAAAAGTTACTTCGCCTCCAAGATTATGAATGAATAGATCATGAATAGTGCTAAAATAAGATATTGTAATAAGATAAATGAGACATTGATTAGTGCTAAAATGAGACTTTAAAACGGAAATTTGAGATAGAAAGCAAGTAATGATTGAAGATTTTTATTATTAAAAAAAAGTATGACTTTAAAGAGTAAAAGAAATATACATTATGTAAATTGATTTTTCTTGAAAAGATTGTGCTTATTTGGTTTAAGAAATGATTGAGATGATTGATTATTTCATGAGCTTAAAATTACAAATGAGATTGCAAGTGATGAATTCATGTTTGTGAAAAGAATTATTGTTTTTAATTATGAATGAATGAGGAATCATGAATAAGAGTTAAGATGAGACATTAATCATTTTTGTGAACAATTGAAAGATGAAATTATTTAGGCTTAAGACATGATTATTAAAGGGTATGCGTACCCATGTTTCTTGTGCATGAAAGTTTATGATTAAGAATTAGTAAGACCTCGGTTACCGGTGATTTTGAAAGAAAGATTTTGAGACTTGATTTCGAGATAATGTCGTCGGGCGATCGCGTATTTTGAGAACAAATCCGGTAGGAGGTAATATTGATTTTTGGAATAATAACTTATCCATGTCTTGAATTAAAAATGATTAGGCACTTAGGAGAAGATGTAGTAAACCTGGGCAAACGTAAGTGGGTTGCCTCTATATAGTCAGCGGTGGGTTGACTGCGTCGGCAGCGATTCACCGGGGCTACAGACCCAGTCGTCGAGCTGATGTTGCTCTGTGGGAAACGGATTTTTGTTTATATTTTAAATCCGGGACTTGGAGAAGTCGGGCGGATAGTTTACCGTCTCCAAAGTATATACGTATACCAGGGATATAGGGCACTTGCGGGATAATTTGCATGATGTGGAAACCGTAAATAGCCGTCGGGCTGGGACCCATATTCGTGGAATGATCTAAACCTTGTTTTATTACCGGGTAGTTATCATGACGAGGGATCGGGCCCTTTATTGTGGAGTACGTAGGCGCTTGCCCTCAGACCTATGTAGTATGGGATGCATAGAATCTGAACAAGTGTATATTAGTGTTATCCTAGTATAAATTGTGTGCATTAGGCATTAAGGCATGACATACACTTACATGTTTAGCGTAGTCACATTCTACACTTGATTTATTCATTCAATCTTTCTGTGATTTGTTAAAGTAATGAGATCGTTATACTGTTTTCGGCATAGAGAGGATAGCCGTGTATAACATTTCGTCGGTTGTAATCAACTGACGTACCGACAGTCTTACATGCAGGTAATGGAAGTTCATGAAGCAATAAAGTGGATATACTGATACTATTCTTATTTAAAGATGTTGTATTTATTTCATTGTAATCTTTTATTCTTCCACTGTGTAAACAAAGTGTACTGTAACTCTGATGTATTATTGAGAAAAGTTTTAATTTTCTTGTAAAATTGTACGAAGTGAAGTAATGATCCTGTGGAATCTCAAATTCGGTCTTATTTGGAATTCGGGGTGTTACAGTTTTCATATAAATTCCAGAACATTTTACCCTACCCTATAACGGCGTAGTCTACATACCCGCCGCTATAGGTGATATGTATATATTACTGTTTGAGTCTATAGCGGCGTTGTTTTCCAACGCCGTTATAGAGGGTGGGTTTTTATAAAATAAAATTATTCTATACCTATAGCAGCGCATTGTGAAAATGCCGGGACAGATATACCGCTAGAGGTCTAGCGGTTTGTAGTGGAAACATGTAGAGGTGGATAGATTTTTCATCAAGGAGAAATTGGATGAGAAAGTCATTGAGATATCTGAAGTGAAGTCAGAAGATCAGCTTGAAGATATCCTGACCAAGACAGTTTCGAGTCGGCTCTTCTTGAAATTTGTTGACAAGTTGGGCATGATCAATATCTATGCACCAACTTGAGGGGGAGTGTTGAAATGTAGTAAGCACTAATATGATATTCTGTTTCCTAATCTATAGGAAACAGATTCCCCAAATCTCTCACCCCTCAATCTTCTCTCAATCTCCTTTTTTTCTCCTCCAAGAATGTAATCCTTATATATAGATGTATATAGTAAAGAATAAAGAACAACAAGAATAATAAATTATTTTTTCCTAAATCGGTTTTCAACATCGCCGTCACTCTCCAAGATCTCACATCTGACGAAACGAAGTCGTCACCGCACCTCAATGGTACCAGAGGGTGGAGACGGGGGGGGGGTCCCTCGTCCTTCCCATCCTCTTCCCCCTTCTGAATTTATATTTTTTCTCTCTTTTCTTTTGAACTTTGGGGTAGAGCTTCTCTCTCTAGAGGGAAGAAATCCTTCCTATCATTTCATAGAATGCAATTTCCCATTTTCTTATAGGAAAAAAAAAGGGAAAAAAAAGGAAAAAGAAAAAGGGAAAAAGAAGAAAAAAAATCTTGGACTGTATGTATGTGCTTAAGAAGAATCCGGTATAAGCCTAAGGTCTCTGCACGTGTAAAGTGTTGTCTGAATAGCAAGCCACGTTTCAGCTGCTGGGTTTGACACCAAACTCGATCCATTCTAAGTAACTTGGGGAGTTATAAAAACTGGATAAATATTGAATATTAGTTCTTATTACTGATCCAGAATTAGGAAGTAAAATGGGAAAAGGCGAGGAGGTGAAAACACGGCCTGACCCTGATGTCGAAATTCAGGTAATTAATTCTAAATTATTTGGACGGGTTTATATATGATTCATCTGTAACTTGTCTACTGGTTTTGTCCAACTAAATTTTAATCAAATGAAGTTCTACTGTCTGCATGTATCTTGTATCTTGATTGGCCCTATCAAATTCTCTCTTATTCTCTTCATATTTTAATACATTACTATTGATCTAATTTAAAGAACGTGTGATGCGAGTGGAGGAGCCAGTAACAAGAGGGAAGAAGAACAGTAAATAAGCCCAGGTATTTGGAGGAGTTTGATTGCACATAAGAAGCACGGGTTCAAGAGGTTCAGTTTAAAAGGAGCTAAAGACGGTAAAGATTGGGGACACGTGGGTGACTAGAATGTGAATCAAGATTAGTACTCCGTAGGGGTGGTATACCGTACCGTACCGTATTATCATTACTCTACCGTCTACCGTACCGGAATACTTGGTACACAAATTTTTCTACTATTACCGTACCAAAATTTTGGTACTACCGAGTTCGGTACTACCGAAATATCGGTACGGTATTAGTAATACCATGGTACTACCGGACATCAATTAGCTTAAAAAATTGACATTCATATAAATGGTAAAAGAAGGATAAATAAGCTCAACATAAATATACATATGAAGAAGTTTCAACATAAATAATTAAATATATATATATATATGTAGAAGTTCCAATAATCAGCCAATGTCAATTCTCAAACAAGACTCAGCTAACGGTCCATAATTTAGTCTAACATCTGTGTTTCCAGAGCCCAATCACCAGTAGTACCAAATAATATAAGTTTCTGTTTAATAATGAAGGAAGAAATCATCACAAAACTCCATTGAAATAACTAATATCTTCAGGCATGTTCATTTCAAAAAGCTCTAGAATTCTTACTCAAAACAATTTAAACACATACAGGAACAGAGAAATACCAGCATGAATAGTATACAGAAACCTGCAGTTCAACTGATTAACTTGAAACAGATTCACATAAAAAAATTATCCTCACAAACAAACATACATCACCTGATATAGTGATAAAGTATCGACACAAAGTTTAAGATCATGGATAAAAAAAACATCAACATCACCTTCTCATCTCCTAAATAGTTAAACCCTCAATAAAAGAATTAGCTAAAGACATTTTCTGCCCAATGCTTAATCCACCCTGGCCAAACAACAAATCAGGGTTGTAGACTTTATTGTTGTACAATTTCAGAGATGTATAAGTTTCAATATAATGTATCTTTATGTATGAAAATTAGTTTCAACATTCTGCAATATGATTGATTCAATATGTTACTCTATTAGATTCAGCATTCTGCAATATGCTTGATTAGATATAATTGGATAGCTTCAGCATATAGAGAAAGAATGACAACAATACCTGAAATTAAGAAGATTCATATAAAAAGAATGACAACAGTATTGTTATTTTCCTTTCATAATATTCATGATATTTGATGGTTCTTTCATTTCTGTGTATTGTTCTACTCCTTTTTTTTCTGTATGTATCTCATTTAGAAGATTTATATATAAATCAATTTCAGGATTATGATGCAAATATAATACATAAATAAGATTTCACTTATATTAACTCCTAAAAAACACAAAAATTAATTTGATAAATCAAATCAGAAGATCTTTTACATCCTAAATTCCTAATTACTTGTGAATAATAATACCCAAGATCTCAAGAAAACCCAACAAGAACAAGAAGAAGATGGATCTTATATTAATACACCAATTAAACTCTAAAGTTTCCCTAATTAGTCGAAAAAATCCTCAAAAAATACCGTACTGATGGGGGCTGAAGTAGGTAGGCGGCGTCGCGACAGCGTGGTGCTTCGGCAGCGTAGTGCGTCGGTCAATCAGTGCGTGTGCCCTAGATTCAAAGAAGAAAAGAAGAAGAAGAAAAAAAGGAAGAATAATTGAAGTAGTAGTATAACTGAGGTGAAAAATTGAAAAAGAAAATAAGAAAAATGGGCATGGACCTAGGTTTGGGCTTGAATTTTTAAATATAAAAATTAAATTAAATATATATTAATTACTTGGTATGGTACGGTATAACATGGTATCAGTATTGGGTACCAGTACCATACCATATAATTTCGGTATGGTACAATACCGAGATTTCGGTATGGTATTACCAAGATTTCGGTAATATATGGTATGGTAATGGTATGGTACGGTATGGTATGGTAATATGGTATTTTTTGACACCCCTAGTACTACTCCGTAAATTTCTAATATTATAATGAGAGAAGGTCTTAGTATTATTTATAAATTTATTAACGCATATGACACACGTACATAATTAATATGAAGGAGGTTTAGGTTCGAGTCTCACTACGTCAGAGTTATTTTTATAATTTTTTTTTATAAAAACGTGCATTGTCCATATATAATTAATATAAAAAATATCCCAAGTTCGAGGCTAGATTAGTCAAAATTGTTAATTTAAAAAATATATATTTATTAAGACGTGTATCGTACGTGTAAATTAAGAGAGAGAGAGAAGGCTGATGAATTTGTAACCACTTTCTCTGGCCTTTTTCTTCGTGTGTAACATCCTGTAATTTTCCCCAACTCTCCAAAACCCTAATTCTTGATTTTCTCTGTGATTGATTCAAAAGAAGTGTAATAAGCAAGAGTTCGGGGTTTGCACAATTCCCCAATTTTACGAGGTCAGTCTTGTTAAAAAAAATAATAATAATAAAAGCAGGGAATAAATGTGTAATTATCCTTACCCAAAAAAATCTGTCAAATGTGTATCTTCAAGTTAGAGATATGGCTGACATGCAGAAATTTTAGTAGGTCATGGTCATAGTTATCTGATTTGTGAAATATATATGTGCATTGTAGGAGAGGGGGGATATATTCTTCTTCTACAGGCCCAAGGTTAACAAGGAAGAAGCCCACAGTGTTGACGATGTACAGCGGCTGTACATTGTTTTGCACCCGGAGTCTGGAAACCGTAATGTGGAAGAAAAGCAGTCACCAGACTCTGGCAAAGAGGGTAAGAAGATTGCTGAAGAGCATAAAGACGAGAAAGATGACGGAGAAAAGAAAGTGGCCGATAATGATGATGATAACAATCAACGGGGAAAAGAAGGTGGTCATGGCAGTGAGGTATATTGTTAGCAATTGCACTATTTACATTTTCTTTTATTTGTTTCATTATTTTTGTTTTCTTTTTCAAATTCACCTTGCGCGCAATTAGGTATGTTTGAGGTCGCCCTATGGACACTAATATCTGTTACCTCTGAGATTACTGATATTAGTTAGAAGCAGTTCTTTTGACTGATTTTTATTTGAAGTTGACATGAGCATGGATAGAAACTAAACAAATTTCAGGACAAGAGAATGAGATTGTGTAGTTAGATTGTCGAATTTTATTAATTTGACAATAATTTAGGCCAGTTAACATGAGTTTACAAACTAGAAGTACAGAGTTTTTTTTTATTTTTTTTTATTTTTTATTTATTTTTACTTTTTTTATAAGGAAAAACTTGGAAGTACATAATTGATATGCAATCAAAATGTATGTACATATGTGTATGTCTTAAACAAGGGCTTCTAATTCAGTTTTTTTCCATTTTGAACCAATATGGTCAAAGGAAATTAATATTGAGAATCAGTCGTTGTTCCGACTCATTGTCATGGGACGGAAGAGCCTACCGGATCCGAGCCAGAGGAGCCGCCCATACTGGGGGTTTGTTCAGATGGTTACTACAAAAGCTGATGACATCTTGGTAGCTCTCAAGGGAGGTATGTCATAATTCTTTGATGATCCGCTAAATCTTATTGTCGATATTTGCTATTGATATTTGACATACATTTGGATCTCTTCTTGCCCTAAATTTTGTTAGCGTGATTCATGTAGTGCCCAAAACACCCACGAAGATCTGCAATAACAGATTCCATGATGCACCAATAACAATATTCTACACAAATACAAGATCTCACAACTACAAGAACAAAACGATATGTTGAGTTAACTAGTACTTCTTACACAAAAAGTACAAAGATACAAACTTTTTTCACGAGATTTTCTACCCCAAAATCTCTCAAAACAAAATAGAGAACTCTCTCTAATATCTATATCTTTTTCTCTTTAGACAACATAAGAAAAAAATTTAGAGTTCAATTTTCTTTATAGCCCCAAGTAAAACCCTAAAAAAGACAACGCAAAAAAGCCCCAAAAATAAAACCCAATACCCTAACAAACTTAAGTCAGTTTGGATATATATGGAATTTAATATTTCCTTGATTTTTGGTTTCCACAAAGCTTCCTGAATTCCACTAGATTAGGATTAATTAGTGCATCTCTACTACTATAACTTAGGAGTTGGAGTTGTGTAATTTATAGACAAACCAACTTAATTAATTTAATCTCAACCATACAATTTTAAGTGGGAGTTATACTAACCATTCATTTCCTCATTTGTTGTTAATTACCATAATAAGTTCAAATTTATTTACGACGTAATTATTTATGAAATTGCACCTCAGATAAAATAACAGTTTGTGTCACTAGGGATAATTTGCAAAAAGTAGGAGCTTTAAAAGAAAAGGGCGTGCATCACACGTGCAAATTACTATTCTTAATTAACTATAATCCAACCAACCTTTAATCCCCAAAGCATTCTAACACCAACTTTCTTTCTTTCAGTATATTTTGCCATTTACCTTCAGCCCCTTCCCTTGAACCTACTTTGCACATAAGTTCCAATTGTTGTGTTTTAATTAGGGGTGGCAACTTACCCAATTACTCTAATGGTAAGGGTATGAGTAGACTTTTTCTTACTTGTGGGTAGGGTAAGGGTAGATTTTTTATACCCGTTAAAACAATATGATAGGGTAGGGATGAAGATAAACATATATACCTACCTGTTTACCCTTTTACCTGTTCAAATATATGTTATAAATCTATTTATATACGACATGTAAAATGAGTACAAAGTATAGATGAGAGGATTGTACAGCTGTTTATGTAATTAAGTTATCTAAAAATTGATTTACAAAGGAAGATATCATTTTTATTCCAATTTTGGTTATATAACTTGATTTTGTTTCAAATGTTGTACTAATTGTTTCACCCGTTTACCCGTTTACCCGTTATGGTAGGATAATGTAATTTTCTAAATTATCCGTTAGGGTAAGGTTAAAATATTTGGACATTAGGGTAGGGTAAGGGTAAAGCCCATCCCTCCCCTTATCCGACCCGTTGCCATCTCTAGTCTTAATCCAAAAAATTCCAACAATCTCCTACTGGATCAAAACAACTGGCTCCAAAAAAAAGTGTACATTTTTCGCATTACCTCTGCTAGCCTCTCACTCATTGTGAAAGACTGAGTACCCCTCACTCACATGAAGAGCATCCCACGTCCCTCCACCACGTGGAGGGGACAAACACCCCTCATCAACTTATGATAGACGTTCCCCACCATCTATTGCATATGGCACTAATAATGGAGAAACACTCCAATTTTCATCGTGTCGGATTCTGTGTTGCTAGACTCCCAAATTTGCAGAATTTTCGCCAACATCGGACATGGTACAAAATTTTGTAAGGCCAAGGCACTCGTTGTACTCAAAGCTTCCATGGACGATACCTCCACAATATTTGCAGACTGTGAAACCCCACTCACAGCCCCACTATGAAAAACTTGGCCATACTCATCAATATCACCCTACATATCGATATCAATGCTCTCAATGTCATAAGAGTAAGTCGAAGTTTCCGCCATATCACTGAGATCCATCGCTGCAACAAATTCTTGCTCTCGTTTAAGATCCTTCTCAGTATGGTCATCGACCCCCACTAGATATGCAATCTTTACACCCACCCCACAACTCTTAGATCTTGGTTGTACCTCACACAACCCACATCTCGATTCTGGTTAAGAGTCAACTACAAGAGAAGTGCACATCTCATCTCTAAGCAAGTACACCATTCCCTCACGCTTTCCACTTGCTACAACCTCTGAACTTGCGGTTATACATCACTCTCCACTACTAAATGTTGTCCAGAAACCCTCTTTGTTGAGATAAGATTTTCTCTCAAGTTTTGGACATGTCTTGTCTCCTGCAAGACAACATTCTTACTATCATCGGTTTTCACCCGAACTGTTATGGTTCTAATCACAGGGCACCACTGACCATTACCCATAATCACATCTCCGAAAGAAACCTCTCTGTAGCCCTCAAACACCCCTTGTTAGGAATGTGTCTGGAATACTCGTGGTTCAGATTAGAAGAAGGTAAGATGAAGCACGGAGGTCGAAGCGTCGAAGAGAGTAGAAGAAAATAGAGCAACAATAGTACAGGCATAGTTGCGGTCGACTGTCCCAAGTTGCGGTTGACCGCACCACCTGACCGCATAGTCGATCGCACACCCGACCGCAGTTGTACTGGGTTTGGCCGAGAGGTGGACGGTCGACCGGTCTTGTTGAACGGTTGACCGACCGCAGTTGTACTGGGTTTGGCCGAGAGGTGGACGGTCGACCGGTCTTGTTGAACGGTTGACCGACCGCGGCGCTGTGTTTGTTTTGGGCCTCGATTTGTTAGGTCGTTTCAGCCCAATCTTCAAGTCCAAGTTAGATCGTACGATTCCTATTCAGTTACTTCTTTTGCAGGTTATATCGGACGACTGAGAATCAAAATTAGACCTAAGTTTCTCTCTATTCTTCTATATATATTGTAAACTCCTCCAATATGAGTGAGAGTACTTCATAAATTATTTTCTCCATTACAAAGAGAGGCTCGAGAGAGATAGTTCTTGGTGAGTGAGTTTAATTCATTATATTGAGTGAGTCAATAATTCCTTGTAATCTCTTCTAGTTGAATATCAGATCTCCCTATATTTTCTCCCGGATTAAGCAAAATGTAATCTCTTCTAGTTAAATATCAGATCTCCCTATATTTCCCCCCGGATTAAGCAAAACCTAACCGGGATAAGTCATCGGTGTGTTTGTGTTAGATTGGTGGATCTACTTGCTTATTCAATTTATTTGTCTCATCTACTTCGACTTTCTCATTGCTTTATTTAGTTTCGCTGCAACAACGCGTATTGGTTGGCGCCCCAATCCCAACACCCCCTCTTCGAAGTGCAATGAAAAGAAGCACTTGAATTAAGACACTAATCTCGCGTGTCCAACTCATCTATAGCTGACAAACAAAACTCTTCATGCCTTGTTTCTGTAGTCACCACATTGGCTTGCATTGATTGTTCGTGCTTCTTCTTCATAAGGCGTTACAACTACGTATCATATGACCCCGCTTATGGAAATACCAACACTCAGGTCCACCACCATCGTCGTTATCTTCAAACCTGCTATCAGACTCACTTTTTTGATACTTATCCTTTAGACTTTCGTTAGATCTCCCACGTCTCTCAACTGAAAGTGCGGAATTACTAGAAGATGATAAAGACTCTAGTTCTCTTCATTCTCACCTCCCTATTCATGATACTTCTCACATCCTTTGGAATAGCCGAATCTGTCATTGTGCTTATAATAGTCTATTCCACCGTATCATAACTATCACGAAGAGTAGATAGGAATAACAATGCATATGCTCTTTCTAAAAACTTCTACCCTGCAGCTTTCATCAGATCGTTCACATGTTCTACAACTGAACCCCCTTTCTCCCAACTTCATGTTTACTAATTTATTCAGCTGAAGAATTTGATTTGATGTTGACGGTTTCTCATACATATCCATGAGAATCTTCATTTCCTCTATTGTAGTTTGTCTTTGAGATATAAAATACCACTTTCATCTCCCTAAGCGCCTTCTAATCTAAAGATTTTCATACCGTCAAGATCTTTGCACCATTGTTTACTCCTTCATGTCTTTCATCAAATAGTAGACCATCTAGATCTTTCTGACGGAGATACGCTCTTTCTGACGGAGATATGCCACCATCTGGATCTTCCACATAGCAAAATCAATTCCATCAAATTTTTTGACTTTCGACCTGCTATCGGCCATCACAAAATCCTAAGCTTTGATTTCACTTTGTAGTACCCAAAATACCCACAAAGATCTAATGCATCAATAACAAGATTTCACATAAACACAATATCTCACAAACACAAGAAAAAATGATATGAAGAGTTAATCCAAGGCCGACCCCCACCTTGAGGCATGTGAGGCGGCCGCCTCAGGCCCCTGAATTTTTTGCAATTTTAGGGGCCCCAAATTTGTATTTTCCTTGTAAATATAGACAAGTATTTTGTGCGTAAAAAAAATTTGTAATTAGGAGCTCCCAAAAATAATTACTTGGGCCTTTTGCCTTAGGCCACCGGGAACTCAGGGGCGGCCCTGAGTTAATCAATACTTCTTACTCAAAAAGTATAAACATATAAGCTTTTCCATGAGGCTTTTCTACCACAAAATATCTCAAAACAAAATAGAGAACTCTCTAATCTCTCTTAATATTTTTATCTTTAGACGGCATAAGAAAAAACCTAGTTATACTGTCACGCCCGGCTTTTCAAAAATATGGAATACGAGTACATGACAAAAGCCCAGCGAATGACTAACGTCTCCCATAAGTTGTTTATCGATTAACTCAACAATATAATCAATACAGAACAATTGTGCAGACAATAATAATAATCTCATGAACAATAATACTTGGAATTAATCAATATAAATATCAATGTTTGTTCTCCAATTCCAGCAGGCAATTCTCCTTCATTACTTGTAAATACTTCATCTAAAAGGAGAAAAATAATTGTCCTTACAGCAAGTCATGGATAGCAAGTAGAGAAAGCAGGAAACAATGGGATGACAGTATAACAATGAGTCAATGGATCAATAGGAATCAATAACATGAAACGATAGTAATAGTCAATAATATGGTAATCAATGCAATGGTGTAACAATGGTTCAATATTTGGTAACTAGTCAACAATGGTTAACATCAATAATACTTGAACAATATTGGATACAAATAGGAACATTGTTAAGCAATCTGCAAGGTCGGTGATGTGTCAATCCTTATGTTTATTAACTATTTTAACTCTTAACTAATGCACGTACTACTGTGTCTCATGTGTGTCGTACCGCAGGTTCGATGCATACAATCAATTTCGTTTTAGACTTAAGTGAAAAATTTTATAGATCATGTAAACGGCAAGATAACGGTATTTGCAGCATTGCTGCACACTGGTTGGCTCAATAAAAACAATGCACGGTCAATTGGGGATACTGTGTCAGTAGTCCAATAATAAACCGATAACAATAACTTTTGCCAAAACATAATATTTTGGAAAACAAGGCCCAAACTTTAGTGTACAGTCACTATGTCATCAACTACTCCAGTCAATCCCTTAAATTCCGGCTTGTTAATTATTTATCAATGCAACAATACAATATGCAACTAAGACATAAGATGAACAATAATATCAATCGGGAAATAATAGGGTGATAACATAGATAGGACGGTTAAAATGGTGATAATAACTCACTGGTAACATACAATGCAACATACATTCATTAAATCGTCCAATAGTACAATATAGGAATAATTAATCTATTAAAAAGTAGTATCCAAAATTCTGGACAGCAAGTGCAACCTGTACAAAAATACAGTTTTCCGCTGACTCAGAAATTGAAAGCTGAATCCGTCAGAAAATCTGGAAACTAGACTTCCATACAGTTCTAACGCATACTTAAAGTTCAAATTCCGACAATATTAGCTAGGTCAAACACATGTTTCTTTTCAGGTTTTATGTTCAGGCAGAAATTCAACATGTTGTTGTTTTAATTTTTGAATAAGCGAAAACTCAATATTAAAATCAGTAAAAATATAATCTAGGCTCCTAAACATGTTAAGCAACAATTCTGAAAATTTTCATAGCAAAATTTTATCATTTGATCAGTCTTTTTAATGTTTAAACATGAAAGGTACGAAAATCTGAAAATCTAAAATGTAAAACTATAGCTGTAGTAAAACTGGCATAACTTTTGCTACAAAACCCGGAATTTGAAATTCTGGATGTTATTGGAAACTAGACACTTGAGGCTATATTTCATATTCAGAAAGTATTTCATTTTAAGGTCATTTACTGGTTCAAAAACAACGATCAAAGTTCAGGTCAGCAAGCATGTACAGTTTTTAGGGTATTTTTCTTGTAAAATAAATTAGTTGAATATGATGAGTGTCGATTCTATAGTCAATAAATTGTGTAACTAGCATGATAGGTGTCCAAATATGATAAATAAAATTAGAACCACGCATGCAACAAGTCTAACATCAATCAATCATCAAACGATCAACCAATATATAACCTAACAATTGTCTCTAGAATAATTTATTTGTATCGTGACTATTTGTGTAACCCTAATATCCATACTATATGATGTATGCAAGATTCAATATTTTTGGAGTCAAATTGGCACGATATCAAAAGTATTGGGGTTAGCTCGTATAAACCCTCAATAAACCCAACGAAAGAGATAAACAAAAGATAATATAATAACAAAGAGATCTACTTGCAAGAATTTTAATAACACTTGAATTTGATACAATTAGCAATTCAAGAGGACAGTGACTTGCTTGTTAATCGGTAAAAACGAATACCAAGAATAACGGGATAAAGAGCTCGAAGCAACGAACTCACGAACTAGTTCAACCCACCAATAACATGTGCAATATACATGCACCCAAAGAGCCAAGCAATTAAAGAGAGAGCAACTACAGCAACAGTACAACAACACCACCATAAATAGACAACAGCTGCAACAGTAAAGGGGGCCTCGGGCCTGGCCGACGCTGGTGGCCGGGGTAGGCGACATCGACGCTGGCGAGGTCAACTGGCGGCGAACTGAGCAACTGGCGCGACCGGAAATAGGGCGGCTTTGGGGTTTTCGGCTGCTGGTGTCGATAGGAGCGGGAAGGAGAAGATTGGGGTTGAGCTGGCGGCGCGGCGTCGACAGCAGGTCGACGGGGGTCGACGGAGATGAGGGCCTCGTTGGGGAAGACGATGGGAAGGAGAGGAATTGGGTTTGGGCACCATTAATATCGAGGAGAGGGAGGAAAGGAGCCGGAGGTGGGGTTTTGGGTGCCTGGCCGACGAGGGGAGAGGAGGGTGGTGCTGGGGAGTCGACGGGGGGGGGTGTCGACGGGAGGGGGTGGCCAGGATTTGGTCGGAGAAGAGGCTGAACAGTATTGGGGGGAAATCTGAGTTGGGGAGAGAGAGAAAGAGAAACAAGGAGAGAGATTAGACGGCTAGGGTTTCGATTGGTGTGTCAAAAATTAGGGTTTGCATTAGGGTTGCATTTATAGGGTACAATTAGGGTATTGGGTTAGTGGTTTAGGATCCAATAAAAGTAGATTTGGGTCAAGAACAAATGAAATTGGGTTTTAGGATTCAATAAGAGGTAGATCCAAATCAACAGGGTTCAAATAAACAATACCCACAATAAAAAAAAGAAAAATAGGATTAACAAGAAAAATAATTCATCAAGAAAATCAAAGAGTTTCTTGAACAAGAATTTAAATCCAAATAAATAAATGTATAATACAAATGAATTGAATATAATCTGGGTTTGAAAATAAGTTGGAATTCGCCAAGAAAACTATGTCTAGTACAATAACAAAATAATTCAATAGATCAATTTTAATTAAATAATCAAGAAACGACAATTAATTATTATAATAATAAAATCATACAATAAAATAATATTCGAGTTTAACAATTTACTAAAATGACCCAATATATATATATATGTATATATATATATATATGTATATATATATATATATATATATATATATATATATATATATATAATTTGGACTCAAATACAAATAGTTGATCAATAAGATCAAAACACATCATTATTTGAAATGAATAAATTTTTGATTAGAAAAACACTTTAATATGAAATCCAAAATGATTTTAACAAATAATGAATTTATAATATCGAAATACAGAAAATATTCAGAAAATACGTATTTCCGAGAATGGGGGTTACATATACAATATATTTATAGTCCCTAGTAAAATCCTAAATAAAATAAACACGAAGACAGCCTAAAAAATCAACCCAATACCCAAATCACTGTTTGAATATATATAATATTTAATATTCCCTTGATTTTTGGTTTCCACAAAGCTTCCTGAACTCCACTAGAATTAGGATTAATTAATCCATCTTAATCTCTACTACTATAATGGGAGAAGGCCTTAGTGTAATTTGTCCATATCCCAACCTTTCAACGCATGTTTAATTAAACTCTACAATATAAATCAATGAAATACGTACAATACACATTTAAATTTATTACCCTCTCCCTATCTCTAAAAAAAAAACCAAAAATCCTACCCTATTCATCTCCCTCTCTCTCTGCACCTGCCCCGTGGGAGAAGGATCATGAACAGTGAATGTTAGTCTGTTATTTTACGTGTTCCGCACGTGCTTCTCCCATTATAATATAGATAAATAGAATATAAAAATATATTGTTCAGATGCGCATTGCAGGTGTATTTACTAGTTAAACATAATCCACCAACCTTATTTCTTTCTTTCTTTGTCTTTTGCCAATTTACCTTCAGCCCCCTCCTTTAAACCTACTGTGCACATAACCTCAAATTGTTTTGTTATAATCCAAAAATTCCCAACAATTCATACATGTCGTGTATCCTGTTATGTGACACACATATGGATATCTTCTTCCCCTAAATTTCGTTAGAATAATATTGATCAGAATCGAGCAGAATGTTACTTTTCTAGTCTTCCTTTTTATTTCATCTTTACTTAACTACAGAAACCACTACAAAATCAATCTTTCTGGTATCATCTCTGTTCACTGTATCTTACTTTCAGCGACATGTTAATATTGCACTCTCGACATTCAATTCACAAGTTTCATATAACTAATGACTATTTTATCAATTATCTATTCAAGAGTCACTTTTACTACATGAAAAATGAATTGATAATACATTATAACATAATTATGTAGTATATTTCTCTCAATAGTTGCCTTGTTAAATGGAGTTTTTAAAAATATATCTAGGTTTGTTATTTTTCCTTTCTTGTTACATTGTCAGAGGAGTATGACACAGCCACTCATGGGCGTCAACACCAATCCCCTGCACGAGCGCTCACCGAAGGTGTATACTGCATCTTAAAGCACCAAGCTGGAAATCGGAAGGCCCACACCCACCTCGTCTACAAGCTTGAACTCCCTCCAACATCTGCAGAAAACGAGCCACAAGAATCCCTCAACATTGAACGTGAGGCCTCCTTCATCATTAAAATCAAGAACCCCGGTCAGGGTGGCTCTTCCGGAAGGTTCACTGGTCTCCAGACAAAGCGCAAGGCTCTATTCCCTGCAAGTCTACAGAGTCGGCTGGGCCACTTGCGCTTCGCCCCTGCTGACCCACCTGACTTTCTGAACTACGAAGGGTGCGAATTCTTGATGATATCGGCATCTGATGACTTGGAGGAGTTGGGGCTGGAACTGAAGGTGGAAGTGGAGGAGACACAGGCAGATGAGTCGTGTTCGGATTTGATACATATGTTCGGAGAGGCAAGCTCGTCTAAGCCTCTACTTAGGGGCACTTGGGTATGAGTTTCTGGCTTAGTATAATTCATGTCCAGTTATGTTATGTAGGTTGGTTCAGGTTTGTAGTTTTGAGGAGTGGCAGGAGGTGGGTGGCTTCTGTTAGTTTTGTATCTGGGCAGTAGTCAGCTGGTTTCTCAAGTTTTTTTACTCCAAACTTTTCTGAAGTTGATATGTAACTAGCCAGCTTTTAGCTTTATTTTGTATCATACTAAACTGCTTGACTTGGACCCATATGATGCGCAACGATGAATATTTTCATTGTTGTCAGTTTATATATAAATGATGAATCTTTTTACTGTTCACAGATCAGTGACACCTGAAATAAATTTTGTATATGTATATGCGGCTTTCTGGAATGTTTCTCATTTTTAGGCATATTGAATTTAAGGTGTAAAATCGGAAACATTAGTTATTAGTACTATGCATCGAGTGATACATGAGCTATTAATTAATGCCTAATATTTGCATACGCGCTCCTCTAGGGTATAATTAGAGCCGGTTTCTTCTTTGGTGTATTTACTGTTTCTTCTTGGGTGTATTTAGTTTTGTGCATCCAGATTGCATCTCTTATAAGCTATGGCCAGAATGAGCCCTTCATGTAGAAAGCTGTCATCTTGAGCAATTCGCTCTAATATGACAAAGTTGTATCCCAGGGAAAAGTAAAGAAAAAGAGTGTTGAGTTTTGCTTGTAGACCCCAACTGGTTCAACTGGATCAAAACTCTATAGATACCTGTTTTAAGATCCGGTCCATCAAGATGTTAGGATCATCAAAATGCTTTAAGATCTGGTCTTTGACGAAAGTCAATAACTATAGGAGTATGGCTTGAGATAGAAAAAGAGAGAGATCGAGAACTGAAATTCCTATCTGAAGGGTTTATGTCTTGCATATTATGATTTGATGTGAGGAGAATGCGATGAAGTGAGAAGATGTCAAAGCGTCTTTGGAAGAAGAAGAAGTTGTGCATGTTGCTATCAGTTAAGGGATTTGACGGTCGACTGCATCCAAACGCTGTCGACTTGAGATGAGTTGAACAAGGTCGACTGCACCTTAGGGGAATCTTTCGGGTCTATTTTCTCCTCCAAGTTAGATTGTATAACTCTTATTGTATGTTTATCTCTTCAAGATACATCAGACGATTATTGTATTAAGACTAAACCTAGGGTTTTTCTAGGTTTCTATATATTGTAATAGCATCCATTCAAAGAGGTAGTACTTCATTTGCAAGTTCTTCAATGTAAATAGCATATTGTCTACTAGTGAGGCTTGAGAGGTAGATAGGTTCCTAGTGAGCCTTGAGAGATAGATAGGTTCTTAGTGAGGGTGTTTGTAACTCTGTTATGTTCTCTAGTTGAACAATATCTTCCTTATTTCCCCCGGATTAGGGTTCACCCAAACCAGGATAATATTGTGTGCTTTGTGTGATTGGTTAGATATACTTGTTTGACTGTTCATTGGACTGGTTGTCGCTTCTTGCTCCTAAAGCTCTACTCTGCTGCGTTAAATTCCTAACAACTGGTATCAGAGCTTCGACTGACGAGTTCCTTGGTGAAGATGACAAATTAGAGTTCATGAAGATCTAGCAGTTCGACGGGAAGATCAACTTTAATCTCTGGAAGATGGACATGTACGACGTACTGGTTCAAAAAAAACTTGCATCTAGCCTTAGAAGGAGATAAACGAAAACAATCCAACATGAAGCAGGAGAAGTGGTATGACATTTGTTTAAGAGCATTGAGTTTAATCCGATTGTCATTGGCAGACAATGTCAAGTGCAACTTTCTTGAGGAGACAACCGCGGCGAGTCTGTGAGAAAGACTCAAAATTGACTACTCGGGATCGTTGTTACTGGATCAGATGGACTGGAAGAGAAAACTGTTTCGTTTCTCAATGAAGGAATGTACCGTTCTTCAAGATCATATTACGGAATTCAGTAATGTGTTATCTGAATTGAGGGCAATAAACGCAGATGATCTAAGCGAAGATGATAAAACTTTTAACTTTTTATATTCATTGCCAGATTCGTACGAGCATTTGATAACTACCATGCTACATGGAAAATCTTCCAAGGAGAGTCTTTTGGTGGCCGGTGTAATATGGGCTTGAAGGAGGATGGACTTAGGAAGGAGACTAAAAAATCAGGGTCTACTTCCAATAGTTGCTTAGCAGTAGATGATCCTTCAATTGGGAAGGAAAGTGCGCATAAGGGTGTGATACGTTGCCGATATTGCAAGAGGATTAGACATTACAACAGGGATTGTCGCAAATTGTTGAATCAGAAAAGCGCCAATGTTGTCAGTGCCGCTGATTCAGGTGAAAATTTTGATTATTTTCTTGTTTCAAATTCTCTAGATGTGGATTCTTGTTGGTTTCTTGATTTGGGTAGTTCTTCTCACATATGCTTCGGGAGAGAGTTGTTTTCCACTTACTAGTCTACTTCAAGGCGTTGTATGAGAACGGGGACTGGTGATATTGGTGACGTAGTGGGTGTGGGAATAGTTGAGTTGTAGATGCCAGTTGGAGATACGAACCTGCACAACATTTTCTTCTTCTTCCAATGACGCTTCGACTTCTTCTCGCTTCATTGTCTTCTCTTCACATCAAACCATAGTATGCAAGACATAGGCCTAACAATATCCACCATGGATTGCATACTCATGCTTCTAAATGTGTGACTAATTCCCTTTAGACTCTTTTTCTTCTCTCCACCTATAAACGAACCCGGAAAAGTGGCTTCTTCGGTTAGTTGAATCTATCTTCCACCTTTATTTCTCCAATTCGTATGTCCCTCAAAGGTATACCTTAGTAGGCGTTAACACGGAAGCACCGCCCTCTGCGCAAACTACTCCTACCCCGAGGCACACTCCATCTCTCAACGATATTCGAACGTTGCGGTCTCATTTTGATGATTCTTGTGGCGGTAGACTAGATAATGCTTTAGGAACATCGGGCTTGGAAACATTGGCACAAGATTTCCTGTGCGCACAAAACTTGTAGAGGTTGTGCTAGTGTCACCCCCTGCTTCCCGGTATACAAAATACTAGCACGTAACTAAGGCCCAACGAATGATACTAGTATTCCAACTTACATTATTCATAAGTTGTACAATTATAAGCTCAACAAGATAGAAAAACACATCCACGCAGGTAACAGTAATGACCACATGAATAAGAATATAATAAAATAACCAATATTTAAGGTCAAAATGATCGAAAATATAATGTACTGAAAGAAATACAATGCAATAAGTAGTTCGCTATGACTAGCTAGATAAAGTAGTGACTGGAAAGTAGAGAAATATCACTAGAAATTCCATCACGACCGTCAAGAAAGTCTGTTCACCAAGTTCCTCTTGTACCTTGTCATTGGTACCTTTATAAACATTATCTGAAGTAGGAGGTGTCAGTTAGAGCAAGCTTCAGACAGTAAGTATCTACAAGCATTATAATAGCAAGATAACAAGATATAATATGGAAGAAACAAGAAATAGCAGTGCAATTACTGAAATAGTATGATCAAGTACGATGCAAGTAACAACTGTAAGTACCTACAATCAAGACATCAAGGTATAATCAATCGGTAACCAATCATTATGTAATCAAGAATCATATAATCGAGAATCATGAAATCGAGAATCCAGAATCATGCAATCATGTAATCAAGAATTATGTAATCGGTACTATTGCCAATGTTCAGTGGCATTTTTAAGTCTATCGGTTTTATTAATTTGTCTAATGCATGTAAATTTTTGAAACATACCATAGGTTCGGGTGCATATCAATCAAGTGACATTTGTACATAAACTAGTGAAGGTTATAGGATCAATCAAGAATCAAGAATCATTATTACGGAAAACAAGGGCCCCCTTTTGAGTACACTCTCATATATTGTCCGCTACTAAGTCGTACCCTTATAACCCCGGCTTGTTATTCTTTTATCAAAGTCAATCATGAATATGTGGTCGAAGTGAGGGGGACAGTAGTATCAAGATAGTCATATCACTTCTTAGGGTATTGGATTCTAGAGGTGGCCTCTATAGATTCTAGAGGTAGCCCTTGCGATTCTAGAGGTGACCCATGTCGATTTTACGACGTGACACTTAGTTCGACATGACACTTAGTTCTATGTGGTACTTAGTTCTATGTGGTACATAGTTCCACCATCCAAAAGAATAGCAATCACTATAGCAATAATGATGCATGTAACGATAGTATCAAGACGATAATTAGGAAGGTATCAAGGGATGATGCAATACATGATATAGAGTCATGACGATAATCAAGAAAGTATTAAGTGATAGATGTAAATACGTGATATAAAGAAAATTTATCAACCTATTATATCGGTCCAGGTTATTAACACAAGATTAAAAATATGTATAGTTAAGGCATACTAACTACAATCTGGACAATAGTACCTGTATGCACTAAAACTTACTTTTCCGCTTCTACGGGAATGCAAATTTAGTTCCGTCGGAGATTCTAAAAAGTACTCTCTTCCGAATCCAACGCCTACTCACTCAATAAATTCTAAGTCCAGTAGCTATGCCTCTCAATCTGTTCTTTGCGGGTCTAGTGCATAGGCAGTACTTTGAAATTAGACGTCACAGTAATAAAACATAGATATCTCACTATCTATAAATCGGTTTGAGAAACCGTAAGATTTTCTGGGTTGTACACTCGAAGGGCTACAAAATGCATATATAAAACTCTAACTTTGGTTACAAAAAACTGGGTCTAATCTCAGTACAAAGCCGGGTAATCGACAGGGCAGAACATCTGAATAGTTGATAACATGATCAATTGGTATTAAGAGAATTAACGGTTCAAGATTTGAATCAATAACATGGCACAAGGAAACTATAATAGAGTTTGAAGATAAAATATGATGACAATGAAGGCTACTTGCTAAGAGTTCAAGGGACACTTGTCTATATTCGATGAGCACGAGAGTGGTGAGCACTACGGGAAAAAGACTAGCGACGTCGGCTGCACACAGCAGTGACACGACAGCAAGACCACCACAACATGGGAACACAGCGAGCGAAGGCAGCAACAGTGAGCGACGACAGCAACAACGAGTAACGACACCAATAACATCAACTACAACAAGGTGATGGCAACAAACGACAGTAAGAAGGTAGCGACAATAACAAGAACAACAACAAAGGGAGGAGTTGGCTACGGTGAAGAGCTCGGGAATATGCAGCAAGTAAGGGGGTGCTAGAGATGGTGTGCGGGATGATGGTGGTGTCGGCTGTCGGGAGGAGCCAGTAAGTGAAGTTTTTGTTGGCTGAGGTGAAGGTCGGGTATGGAGTGGCTATTGGAGTTGTAGGGGTTACGGGGTGGTGGCTGGGGATGATGGCAGGGAGATGATGGAGTTGGGTTTGATGAGCAGTGGGTTGAAGAAGATGATGGAGGATTGGAGATGGGTTTATATGGGGCAACAAGATGGAGCTTTTAGAGGTGATGGGTTTGCTGTTGGATTGAAGTGGCAGGTTGATGGAGTTTGAAAGAGGTCGGGATTTGTATGGAGGTGAGAGGCTGGTCGGATATTGAGGAGCTTGGGTTTGAGGTGAATGGAACTTCTGGGGCTGATGGAGAAGATGGGGGCAGTGGTGAAGTGATGGTGTAAGTATATAAATTTATATACATAGGGATATAGGTAGTAGGGAGGGTTGATTAGGGATTAATTATTAATATAATGGGGTGATTAATATATAGGCAGTAAGGGGAGTGGGTTGGCTGCTGGTTGTTAGTGGAGAGGTGTAATAAAGGTAGTAAAATAAGGTTGAGATATTAATGGGGGGTTCAGTGAGGTGATAAGGAGTGGAGGGTTATGATTAATTAGGGTTGATATTAAATCAAAATCTCTACTCAATTATTTTGAACGGGCTAAGAATATAAGCCTTTA
Source organism: Hemerocallis citrina (assembly GCA_017893485.1). Taxonomy (NCBI): domain Eukaryota; kingdom Viridiplantae; phylum Streptophyta; class Magnoliopsida; order Asparagales; family Asphodelaceae; genus Hemerocallis; species Hemerocallis citrina. Next base: position 110,248 of record JACEHZ010000250.1, read on the forward strand.
CATGGATAATAATTAACTAGATAAAATACAAATGGGCATAAAAGAAGAAAACATATAGTAGATGATTGAAATAAAGAAAATACATAAGAAATATGTACAATTGAAACAAGGAGTTACAACTGGCCTAACCTAACACCCCTCTTTCCCTTCATTACCTTACAACGACATTCCCAAACTGATAGAACTCCACCTCGAGTTGTGTACCTGTAGAACCGTGTTTATGTCACAAGGATATCTGATTTCGTTTCAGCAGAGGAATATGCATGACCTCCTTTAGTGTGTAAGTCAAGGGATTTGACAGTCGACTGCAACCGCCAGTATTCTCTAAATTGAGATGAGTTGAATACGGTCGACTGCTAACTGCACCTTAGGGCAATCGACCGACATTGTCAGTTGGTAGCTTTTTAGGCTAGTTCTTGGCGAATTTTTTAGGCCCATCTTCTCCTCCAAGTTAGATCGTACGACTCTTATCGTATGGTTATCTCTTTTGGATATATCGGACGGTTATTGTATCAAGACTAAATCTAGGGTTTTTCTAGATCTCTATATATTGTAATAGCCACCATTGAAAGAGGTAGTTTTTAGATACTATATTAGATATTATATTATGAAAGAGATTAGTTTAGTCTCATGTTGAATAATGTATTGGTTTAGTCTTTCCTTCTCTCCTATATATAGGAGAGATATTGTACTCAGTTTATTCGATCAATATTCAATCAATAAATAATAATGTATTTCTTCCCATCCGTAATTCTAACATGGTATCAGAGCCTATAGTCCAATAAGACCTATACTAATCGTGTCCTCGTCGTTGAGGTGGAGTGGATCTCGCCTTCATCGGAATCACTCAACCTCTCGACATCCCTCTTCCTCTCCCAATCAAATCCCAAAACCCTAATCTCCGTTGTCTTCTCTCCCCACTAATCAAATCAGCTGCCAAACCCTAACCCTGATCCACAACAACAAGAGTGGCTACATCAACAACTCCGGCAACAACTCCTGCAACACCCAACATCACCATCATCATCATCATCATCATCATCATCATCATCATCTTCATCATCGCTGCATCCCGATCAGCAAACCCATCAACAACAAACCCTCGCCCAAATCCCGAAGAACCCAACGGCGTTACCCCCGAACCCCGAATGCAAACATCATCATTTTCGTCGTCGACTGCAAATTCCCGACGACCCTCTGCATCTCCTCAATCAACGAGCAACCAAAATAAAAAACTCCCTTTCCTTGTTGCCGACGTCTCCCTCAAATAACCTCCCCGTCGCCGATGGCTCCCTTCACGACCCTATCTAGATCCTAGCCGCCTCCTTCTCCCACTTTTCCAAAACCCTAGCCGCCAACTGACCATTTATCCAAAACCACAAACCCGACCCTAATACCTGTTTATCTACTACTCAAACCCAATACTCCAAACGCTAACCCTTTATACCTGAAACCTGAACCAAATCCACACCCTAAAACCCTCTTACCCACAACTCGAAATTCCAAAACCCTTTTCTGTCCCCCCCCCCCCAAAATAAATAAATAAATACTTTCTTGTAGGTTCTTCAACTTCTACAGTCCCGCTTCCGCATCCAGATATCGCTACAACCTCACATTGATTAATCCATCATGAGTTTGAGAATGAAAGTTTCCGACATCACCCACTACTTTCGACGGCTGCAACAAGTCCCTCTTCAATTCTCGGCAACAACAACTCCCTCTTCAACTACTCGAAACCACAAACCCGACCCTAATACCTGTTTAGCTACCCGAAACCACAAACCCGACCCTAATACCTGTTTAGCTACCCGAAACCACAAATTTCCACTACCCGAAACCACAAACCTGACCCTAATACCCATTTAGCTACTATCCGAACCCAATACTCCAAACCTTCACCCTTTATACCCGAAACCCGAACCAAATCCATACCCTAAAACCCTCTTACCTGCAACCCGAAAAGTCCAAAACCCTTTTCTGTCTCCCCCCCCCCCCAAATAAATAAATAAATAAATACTTTCTTGTAGGTTCTTCAACTTCTACAGTCCCGCTTCTACATCCAAATACCGTTACAACTTCTCATTGATTAATCCATCATGAGTTTGAGAATGAGAGTTTCCGACATCACCCACTACTTTCGATGGCTGCCACAACTCCCTCTTCAACTCATCTTCAACAACAACTACGACCCTCTTCAACTCCTCTTCAACAACAACACACTACCTTCTTCCTCAACATAATACTATGTCTCAAGTCAGGGGTGAGATCCCAATTGTTCGGGATATGGAGACCCCGCCACAGTTCGGGATATGAAGATCCCAATTGTGCGCCACCACTACTTCCTTCCACTACTTCCAGTTCGGAGGTGAGATCCCAATAGTTCGGGATATGGAGATCCTGCCACGGTTCAGGATATGGAGATCCCACCAATGCGTCACTACTACTTCCTTTCACTACTACTACCACTACTTCTCAGTTCGGGGTGAGATCCCAAGAGTTCAGGATATGAAGATCCTGCCACAGTTCGAGATATGGAGATCTCAACAATGTGACACCACTACTTCCTTCCACTACTACTACTACTACTACTACTACTACTACTATTCGCAAGTCCGATGTGAGATCCCAACACATGTGCCATCGAGCGCCTTCTCTGTGTCATCTACTTGAGCGTCGTTTCTGCATCACAGTTTGCCATCACTGCCACATGAACATCGTCAATATTCCAAACTCATGTTGTTTGAACAAACTTGAGTTTGAGAGATGGTGTTAGATATTATATTAGATATTATATTATGAGAGAGATTAGTTTAGTCCTATATCGAATAATGTATTGGTTTAGTCTTTCCTTTTCTCCTATATATAGAAGACATATTGTACTCAGTCTATTCGAACAATATTCAATCAATAAATAATAAAGTATTTCTTCTCAGCCCTAATTCTACCAGTAGTACTTCATTTAAGAGTTTTCCATTGTAAATAACACATTATTTTCAAGTGAGTCTTGAGAGAAATATATATGTTCTTGGTGAGAGTATTTGTAACTATTGTATCTTCTCTCGTTGAATAATCTCTCTCTTATTTTTCCTCGGATTAGGATTCATTCAAACCGAGACAATATTGTGTGGTTTGTGTACTTTGTTTAATCTACTTGTTTGATTGTTCATTGGATCGGTTGTTGCTTCTCGATCCTAAAACTCCACTCCGTTGCGGCAAATTTCTAACACTATAAACAACCATTTTAAGCCTAAATAACAACTGAGAGCATAAATGAACATATAATCAACATGCTACACATATTTAATCCCAATTAACAAAATGATCATCATTATATTGTTAAAGGCAAAAGGCCAGCTTCTCATCAATGGAAGGCATAGCTGCACAATGGTGTGAACAAATACTTCAGCAGAAATTTGGCGACTTCACAAACTCGCTCTATCTCCCTTTTATGAAGATTTCAGAAATTTATACGTAAGATTTGACATGATGATCATCAAGTGCATTGTCAGAACCGACTCAACTAAATCTAACTAAATCTGATTAAGTATATACTCTTTTTGGTTTTTGGGAAATTTAATTCACATTATGTTAATGAGTCTTCGAGTAATTTTAATTAATTTTAATTTTTTTTTAGAACTTGGAAAGACATATAATATGGAAAGCAAAAAAAAAGTATATGGCCCTACCTAACCGTTATTTTGAAGACCCGTATGTGACCTCATTGATATAAATTCCTATGAAAAATTCGAACGGTTCATATTGTTCTACATGTCTTAAACAGCCCAAGGATGTAAAATCAAGTTATTTTAAGTTTATTTGTTTATGTTTAACAATGTGATAAAATTGTATGGTTAATTTTTTTTAATTTTCTAACGACATGATGGAGGAGGAAATGAATGTCAAATAACTTGAATTTACACCTTTATGCTATCTTAAGTATGTAAAATAAGTTGATCGGTTTGGTTTTTTAATAGGGGCCCCGTACCGCATATGAGGCTTTAAAATAGGTTGAGCTAGGGCCTTAGGGTATATATATATATATATATATATATATATATATATATATATATACAAGTGAGCCTCATTTTTGTATGCACTACAACAAAAATACTTTACCCCGGCGTTCATACCTCGGCGTTTGAGAATATACGCCGGGGTAGACCTCCTGGCAGCAAATAAACGTAAAGTAAACCCCCTACCCCGGCGTTTTAAATAAACGCCGGTAGGTTAGGGGGTATTTTATTGAGCTGCTCCCTTCCCCACACCCCAAAAATTCATTCCCCCCCCCCCCCCCCCCCCCCCCCCAAAAAAAACGCTAATTTTTCCCCCACAAAATTTTTTGATCTCCTGCTCAAATCCGAAACACCCTCCTCCGCCGTGGCCGATGCCGTCTCTCACCGTCCTTCGCCGTCCCCTGTAGTAGTCCACTTCCGACCCCGTTCAATCTCTCAACACCGTCTCTCACCGTCCTTCGCCTCCCCCATCTTGCTTGCCGGATTCCCTCCCTTGCCGTCTCGTACCGTCGAAGACCTCCGATTCCTCAGGTAAAGATTAATTTAATGTTAATTTTAGGGTTTTAGGGTTTGAGAGTTTGAGAGTTGTTTGAGGGTTAGTTTTTTTTTGGAATTTGTTAGTGTTAGGGTTTCTTCAGGAAAATGTTAATTGAATGGAATTGATTTTGTACACTTATTATTCTTCACTTGAATTGAATATAGTACAATCCTGTATAATATGTAAGGAATCGGGATTATGTAAGGAATTGATTTTGTTGTGTCTATTTCATAAATTATGGGATGAATAGGATCAGGTGAGGATGATAGGAGAATACCATGGGTATTGTTGGTTGTTGTGTGATGCCTTAAGATTTTATAAGGGAAGCACTTACTGTAATTTTACTTTCCTATAGTTTATACAAAAGTCAATTATTGTACTTAAAAAGTTCATAAGGATGTGAGGTTAATACTCATAAGTTCATTTGTAACTATCAAATTAATTGGATTTTAGCTGTAGCATTGCCGTCATGTTCCATACTTTAGTTTACTGAATATGTCCATCATTTATGCAAAGATCTGGTAGTTAGAAATTGCTGGCAGGTGGAATACAATGAACATGTATAAAATGCTGCTGAATACATTAAGAAGTTGGGATTCAGTTCCCCCCACTTTGAAGCTTCCCTGAGTTCTAGCATATCCAACAGGAACGGGTATATCAGTAGGGTATTTCCGCGGTGGGTGAGAACAAGGCTTATGGGCAAGGTACTTTGATATCTGCTTGGTTTATTTGGTCAAGCCAGGCCCAAATCTGCATTCTTTAACCGATAGTATATTAGATTCAGATAAAATTTAGACATGAATGCGGACATGGTTAGGAGTTTGTATGTTTAGTGAAGTAACGCTAATTGTAATTCAGCGTTTTGTGTTTTCACAAGTGTGTTAGCCGTCTCTCAATCACTACAACACTAATATTGATGTCTCCATATGAAATTTTGCATAGTTCTAGGACTCACTATATTTGGTGGGTGGTGTTTTGGTCACCTCTCATATAAAGCCTCAAATCATGAGAAAAATTCAACCACCGCAATCTTTCCTTTCAACCTTTAATCTTGGAATCTCTAGTACTCCAAATAAATAACGAGTCCATGACAATGATATCTAGACCATGGCATGCTTCATCTCACCATCCCAACTAGTTAATATTAAAGATACACACACACACACTCACTCTTATCATCGTACAAATACTCTTTTCATAAATAGTGTAAAGTGTAGCCGTGTAGGTGTTTCTGTTTCCATTTCGAATTTGTTGATTGCTAACAACTTTGATCTTTAGAAGTGGTTGCTCAAATGGAACAACCTGCAATAAAAGCCTGGGAGGCTGGTTGTTGTTGGTTTGCAAGAGTTAGAGCCTTCATCCCCGTTTTTCACACAAGGAAGTATGTTACCGCAATTTCATTTGCTAGCCTATTAATTTAGGGCTGGCCTTAAATTAAGATCAATGTGCTTCATGTAGCCAGTAATATTATTAGTTACTTGTCTGAGGGAATTTGAAAGCTTATTCATTACTTTGCATGATCAATAAGTGGTGTAACAAATCTAATTTCTAATGGTTACTAATTGACTTCTCCTATCTTTTTATGTTTCTCTTCAATGTAAATTTGTACTGTTAGTATCTCAAAATATGAATGACACTATACCTGTGTTGTATTTTCCCCCAGGGATTTTTACCAGATATGAACTTCAAGAAAGATCCCATTTTTGACAGTTTAGAAGGAGATCAAGCACAAAGTCACTCCTAGAGGAGTAGAGGCAAAGAGCTAAAGATGTTTGGGTGTATTTGTGTATAGATACTTATAAAATTTGTAGTTTATACTATTTGTAGGATTGATCTCAATTTCAAGTTCATTTTATTCTTTCTTTTTTATCACTCATGTTCATTTTATATGACAATATTCGAATAATGTACTTGTATTCCTACAACTTGATACTCTAAACTTGGCGGAGGATATATAAATATATTTATTTATTTATATAATGCGTTGTTTCTTCAATTCCGAGTTGTTGATATGTTATATCTTTGAATCTTCTTATATTTGTGCATATATATATATATATATATATATATATATATATATATGGGTAAAAGGGATATGAGCAACTTGCTCATTTAGTAAATGAGCAAGTGATTATGTGGCATGCATGTGATACATTAGACAACTAACCCTTTTAAGGATTTTTCAATCACATGCATGCCACATCATCAATTGCTTATTTACTAAATGAGCAAGTTGCTCATACCCCTTTTTCCCTATATATATATATGTGAAAAAAAAAACTTATCCCGGCGTTCGTAAAAACGCAGGTATAGCCATTATGTTGGAAAAAGGGCAAACAAAAAGGGACCTACCCCCGGCGTTTTCAAAACGCCGTTGTAGGTAACAGGCTATACTGGCGGTTTATAAAAATGCCGGGGTAGACCCGATTCCTACTACGACGCCTTCTTCCTCGGCATTGCTACCGGCATTTTTAAAAACACCGCTATGACCTACTCTGGCGTTTAAAAACACCGAGCTAGGTCAAAATAAACGCCGACATATCGTGTTCGTGTTGTAGTGATGAGGTGATTTTCTCATACAAAGTGGTTTATAATTGGGGACTTCTGGAAAATGTATACTGTTTATTATGATTTGTATGTCATGAAATGTATGTATAAAAAAATCAAATAGTCTGGAGTTCTTTTACATATGCATCATGTGGTTGCAAAATGAATAATTTCAATAGTATATCAAATTGTACTATAGATTGGACCTCATGATGCACGGGTTAAAGACTTCCAAACCACTTGATTTTGTTTTACTCATACATATTTTGACATAAAAAATATGATGAACGGTGTGGATTTTGGATGAAAGCCGCACTAAGTGATTATAATCACTTTGTATGAGGAAAATTATTTCCTACAAATATGAGGCTCACATTTATATATAACTAGTAATCTGCACGCATGATGCACGTTCTTTAAAAAAAAGTAAATATTAAGACGTAATCTGGTCTCGAACCTGAGACATTTCTTTACTCATCACATACTCTTTACAAATTATCGCTAGTGGCAAAAACATTTATTTTATATGAGCGACACTTTTGTAAATAATTATATCGTAAATGAATTTGAACTTGAGGGTATTCTGATAGCTAACTACAGTTGAGTAAATGAATGATTAAAATAACTTTCACTTTAAAATGAATGAATGAGATTAGATGGTTGATTGTCTACAAATTACACAACTCCCTCCCTCATATTATAGTATTGGAGAATATAATAATAATAACATAAAATATAGAAAAATGAGAAAAATAATAAGTTTGCTAAGGGAGTGTTTTGATTGATTAAAATACCGGAAAATGTGGGGATTCCACAGATTTTCATGATTATTTTTGTGTTTGGATGGAAAAAAAAAATTAGCAAAAAACTTTTTCACCATATGACGAGGCATACATTTTTTGATAAAATTATTTTCTCCTAAAAAAGTGCATAATCCGGTGAAAAAGTCATGAAAATTCATTTTAATCTATTTTTTTATTATTATTGTGTATTTAATTTTTATTCTCTTTCCTTTCTTAACTTTCTTAACGTATTCGACAAAATTTTCTTCCATCTAAACAAAAAAAATTTAGGAAAAAACTTTCTTTACTAGATGCAACTAAATAAGATTAGTAAAAATAATTTTTTTCTGGATTCAATAGAATATTTTTCTAAGTACGTATTCCAACTCTTGCATCAATCCAAATGCCCTCTAACGAAAAACTATTTTACTAACTGGTATCCTAATTAACGCCTTTGTCTAGCATCAAACTCTAAGGTACCGTTCTTTTTTTTCCTCTTATAAGAGGTTACCTCTTATAAGAGATTTACAGTAAGAGCCTCTTGTAAGAGCCTCTTTTTGAGATGTTCTTTTTACATAAAAATAACCTCTTATAAGAACCTCTTATAAGAGATTTCTGTTCTTTTTTCACCTCTTACAAGAGTCTATATTATCCCAAAGTCTATATTACCCCCAAAGTATAAAAATAGTGAGATGAAGGACAAGAAAAGATAAGTTCAAATTACTAATATATAAACTAGTTTAATGGCAAGTTAAATTCACAAATCAGTGTAAATTATCAATTATAATTCTGGGCTACTATAGACTTTTAATTAGTATGAAAATTAGTATGTATAAATATAAATAATAATAATTTGTTTCAAAGAAGTTGGATTAAAAAAATTTAAGGTCAATGGGCTAATATAAATTCTCCCTTAGCTGTAAATAAATAAAAAATAAATAAAATTACAGTCAACTAATTGTTTCGACAGCATCCCTAACATAATTGTTCGAGATTGTGAAGAATGAATTCCCACACTTTTTCTAGGATAGCATATTACATTCAACTACGTATATGATTACACTTTTTCTAGGATAGCATATTCCGGGCTACTATAGACTAATATATAAACTAGTTTAATTAGTAACAATTATAATATAGATTTTGGGGTAATATAGATTTTTTAAGTGATAGAAGTCTTATAAGAATTTGAAAGAGGCTATTAGAAGTCTTTTAGGCTTATAAGATATTTTGAGAAAAATGTCTTATAAGAGGTAAAAAAAGAACACTAAAAAAATTCTTGTAAGAGGGGGACCACCTCTTATAAGAGGTAAATCTCTTATAAGAGGAGAAAAAGAACACTACCTAAATTAATCACTACATTTTTTTCTGCTAATCAATTAATTAGTGTACATATACACTTTTCAATAGAAAAAGTCAGATCTTTGTACTCCCTCGGTTTCAAAATATAAGTCATTCTAGTATTTTTTTTTTGTTTCAAAATTGTCACTTTAGGTTTTCAATATAGATATCTTGTAATTCTTAAATATCCATCAATTAATTTTCTATGAGATTTTCAATTTTACCAATATCTTTTCTTTTACTCCTAAATCCTATTTTTACAGAGGAGAGAAAATAGAATATTTTACAATTGAAAGCTCATTTACGAGCTTAAAAAATCAACAATGTCTAGTACATTTTTTCAATCCTATGATTTTTTTTAATAGTCATGTAGAAATCTAAAATAACTTATATTTTGAAATCGAAAGGCATATTAGGTTGGATGGTATTCTCAATTAATTAGTACACCTTTTATTAACTGGACTTTTGACTTTTGAGTGCATAACAAGCGCACTAATCTGTTCAATATTCACTACTCAACGAGTGTAATAAAAAGTAAATGAAATGTTGTTAAAAAAAACTGTGTAATAAAACATCATTTAATTTGATTTCTTCAATAATTATATCTATATCTCTAATCTCTAATCTTTAATCTCTAATATTATAATGGGAGTAGACCTTACTGTCATTTGTAATCTACCAACGCGTGCATTACATGTGCATAACTAATATGAATGAGGTCTCTGGTTCGAGTTCTTTACGTCAGTTTTTTTACTTTAATTTTTTTAAAAAATATATTAAATGTGCATCACATGCGTAAACTATTATCTATCTATCTATCCATCTATCTATAATATAATATATAATCTCTAATATTATAATGGGAGAGTTGGAGTTGTAAAGCTACCTACTTACGTACAACGCACATGCACCTCCAACTCTCTCACTATAGTCTTCACATTTACTTTTAAAAATATATAATCCTATTTATTAATACAAGACATGCATCACATGTGTAAATCAGAATTTTTACTTTGATTTTTTTTTAAAAATAATTAGTACGTGCATCGCACGTGTATATTACTGGTACTAGTCTTATACTAATAGGAGAGAGGGTCTATCCTTCTCTACTTTCTCTATTTTGAAATAGAGATAGAAGAGGAAAAGTAGAAATTCATATTTAACTAACTAACACATGCACTACGCATGCTTTTATTAAAAAACTAAAAAAAATAAAAACTTCAATCTCTCAAACACAGTCTCTTCCCCTCTCACTTTCTCAATCTCACAAAATATCACGTCTATTCCCAAACCCACCCCATTCCCTAACAGATAGATTTTTAAGCAAACACAATTCATAAAATTATTTTTATATGATTTTCTTAGTCGATTATCTTTACTCTAACATGTACTATAATGCATATGGTTTATAATGTATAACCTATTTACTGAATGTTAATGATGTTATAATATATATGTTAACATAAATTAGTTGAATTTGCAACAACTTTTTATTGCATGTATTTTTTAGCTTTAGTAATATTCAATTGGATAACATTATGGTTGACACTGATTCTCTAAACCACCTGCTTATATGAGAATGGTAATGAAGATTTCAGTAATCATAGTAGGGATGATATTCATAAGTTTCTCCCAATTCTCTCACGTTTTTTGGAGTTCTATATAATTTTATGAGTCATTCAAAACTATCATAGGCTGTGCAATTTGCACAGGGTAACACTAATAGGAGAGAGTCTACATCTTCTCTCCAGTCTCTATTTTGCACAGGTAACACTAATAAGAGCATCCACACAATGGTTTCCTATATTTTTGGTAAAAATTGCAAAATGAGAATTGACAAAAGAGAAATCGCTACACTGGTTCGTTTCTCATATTTTGAGAAAGAATTATATTTTTTTATCGGACGGAACATATTGTTTCGTCCGAGAGGTATATTTGTAATTTTTAGTAAAATTAAAATATTGTTAGTTATTAATTAGTTATTAGGTAATTAATTATTTATTAAAATAATACTAAATTTTTATTAAATCCTTCCTAAAAGTTATTAGTGCCTAATTAACGAGACATGTTCCTAAGAGTGATTAGTGCCTAATTAAATCCTTCCTAAAAATGACATCTCCTATCTTCAAATGGGACATGTTGTCTTGTTTCTCAAATTTTTTAGATCATGTCCTGTACGATCCATTTTTAATTTTTAATTATTTTTTTTGGACGGAACAACATATTTCGTCCGATATTTTTAAAAAATGATAAAAAATTCAGGACGAAACAACTTGTTTCGTCCGATAATTTTTAAAAAAAGGGACTTCCGTCCCCTATATTTTGAGAATGAGAAAATTGTTTCTCAAATATGAGAAGCGACTGTTCCAACTTTTTCAAAAAATGGCAAAATAACAATCCGTTGCAGAGTGTTTTTTGCCAAAATATGGCAAAATGGCAAAATAAGAAACCATTGTGGATTCTCTAAGAAAATATACTAATCACAGCAAGAATGGATTCCTGGTATCATCTGCCTCATGTATTTCCAGCCTTCAACTTATTGTTATTATTATTAAATCGTGGAGGTCCAGCAAAATATCTATATAATAAAACACAAAGAAAAGCTATCAAGTGGTTCTCCTTCAATAGTAAGGATATCAATGGTCCAGATCTAAGCTCTCAAAAGATATTTTTTCCCCCAAAAGTTTCTCCTCAAAACTCAAATTCAAATCCCCACGCAAAAAAAAAACAACTTCTTTATTTATTTAATTATTTCTCTTTTTATTTATTTAATTCTCTCTCTCTCTCTCTCTCTCTCCTATTCAGATCAGTTTGATCCCTCTATTTCCCAAACCAGAGAGCTCCAATTTCTCTCTCTCTTCCCTAGGGTTTTTAAGCCGCTAACTCTAAATCCCTAAAACTATTTTCTTAAACCTTCGCTTCCATTTCATTGGCGAAGCCTCAATCATCCTCTTAAGCGCGAATCTCAAAGCAAATCCAAATCCAAATCCTGTGTCGAACTCCGATCAAGAGGTCATCGCCGATATCTGATCCGCTATTGATTCCGTATCGGCGACTCCTCTCTACCAAAGCGAGCGCGAATATCAAGCAACTCCATATCGGAGACTCCCCTCCACCGAATCGAGAGCCTCTACATGTGATGCGACGACTTTAATTTCATCTCATTAAACAAATTCTTATTCTAATTTTTAATTTTGTGTGTGCAGGGGATTACTCAGTTTTATGCTCACTCGAATTTTGTGCGTGCATGAGATCTAAGTTCAAAGAGATATGATTGTTTTATTTTTGGGTTTAAAAAATTTTAATTTGGTAATTTATTTCATGAGTTTTTTATTGGTTTTGATTTAAGGTGTACGCAAGTGAGAGATGGATTATTTGGTGGCCTCAATTTGGGCTTCCAAACCATAGCAGGACAAGTAAGCTGATCAGTAACCTTAAATAACTTGGCAAATATATAACATTAATTTCTTTACTACAAAAGAATATACTATTGTGAAGTGTTCCCTTCACTGGTTATTAGAAACCATGGATAAGATAGGATATAAGAACTTTTAGTGTATGTTTGGATATATAGGATTGGGATGATTGGAGTTTATGAGTGAAGGGTGCAAACTCTCCACTCAAGAACGACAACAAAAGTACATTTGTTATTGATCCATTTTGATTTTTTTTATAAAGGTGCAATGGGGAGACAAAGTAGAGATAAAAGAAATGATTAGCTTGGATTAGAGTTTTGAGAACTTCATGTATTACATTTTGGTTGAAATAATAAGAAGAGGTATTTTAATTGCAAACTGAGTCTCAGATAAACAAATGTTTAGATTATTGGTATTGTAGATACCTTCACACCTACATTTGGGTTACCATTGTATTTAGATATGCTCATAGTGGTTATGTGATTAAAGTAAGCTCTATAAAACTTATATGATCATACCCTTGCATAACTATTACAAGCATCTAAAAATGATGCTGAAGTTAAAAAAAACTCTATGCAGTGTTTCTAACAAACTATATGCATTCTAGGTAAGTTCAAGCTAATGGTCAAGAAGGCGATGGTTGAGCTTAAATGTAGATATGTTGCTTCCTCATATAATATGTTTCCTACTTCAATTAATTTGCTGGAGCTCTAAAATTATTTTAGATAATCAAACTAGGTGCACCGTTCCGAAGACGTGTCATAGGCACGTGTCAATGGGTAAACCTAGTACTAATACAAAACGAAAACAAGGTGGTGTGTGAGAAGTGCAAAACCCAGAATACAATCAAATAAATGCAGAACAAAATAAAATTACAGTGAGGGGAAGGAATACAAGGTAATGCACTAGACGCGCAAAACCCATAATACAACCAAATGAAAAATAAAATAACAATAACATAACAATGATGAGAAGGAATACAAGGTGGTGTGAGAAGCGTAAAACCCATATACAATCAAACGAAAATATTACAATTTTTTTTTTGAACTGGTTAAAGGTAGGGTAAGTCCTTACCTCACTATAGATATATTAATATAGAAGTAACTACTATAGGTAAATAATACAAAGGGACAAGATAGTTTAGCTAAACAAGATGCCGAACTCTTGATCCCCCAAAAAGACCTACTGAAAAAGTAATAACAACTTAAGCACTATAGAGTTTTTCAACCAAAAACATCAAAAATCAAAACATCAGAAAGAGCAGTTTGGTGGTCGGTGGCTACTAGGCTGAGCAGCTATCCCCCGCACTGTTAGCTTGATCAATCTGTATCAATGCCTGCCTGAGGAGGGCATCCTGCACTCCCACTTGCTCCATCTCCTGAAAGAGTCTCACCTTCTTCTTGCTGCTATCCATCCCATCTATCCAAGATCAAAACAAAAAAATTGCATTAGAAATAATTTCCTTTGGTTGCATATTCTTAGAAGAGAAAGTGCGTTCATTTCTAGCAAGCCATAAACTCCAACAAATTGAGATTGTCATAAGGTGCCAAATGTGTGTGTGATTTCCAAAGCACCAAGAAGTAAAGCATTCCTGTAAGTCAGAAGGCAAGGTATGAATGTTGAAAAGTGCAGTGAAATATGTCCAATTAGTAGTGGCAATAGGGCATTCGAAAAAGATATGGTAGGTCGATTCGACAGGACATGTACAAGCTGTGCATGTCATGTCTCCAGGCCAGCCTTTGGAGTGAAGGAATTCTTTGGAGTTGAGTTTATCCCTACTTATTTGCTAGATGAAGATTTTGCATTTTAGCGGCGCTGAAGAAGACCATGTTGTAGCAAAAAATGGGGAGCAAAGGCCGGAGGTGATGAAGAAGTTGTATGCTGACTTGACAGTGAATTGGGCTGACGGAGTGAGTCTCCATGAAGGTTGATCTCTTGAGTGTGAAGGTTGGAAGTGTACAATCAGATCAAGAAGCTTCTTCTTCTCCTATCGAATTGAATGGTTGGCGACACATTTAAGCCTCGGTTGCCAGATCCACTTTCCATCAATCCAAGAGCCTTGGGAAAGGACATCAGCTTCTAGATTCCATGCTGCAGCAGCCAGTGTTGGACATAAAGAAGAAATACTATAGCCATTTATCCATTTCGACGTCCAAAAATTGATAAGGTTCCACTTACCTAACCTCCAATTTACATTTAACAAGAATTGTTCTCTGAGATGAAAAATTCCCTTCCAAAAACTAGAAGCAGTTGAGGGGCATGTGAGGGTGTTAGAGTTGCTTCTAAGATAGAGAATCGTTAATGTTTGGCTAGGTAGCGAATTAGATGCTACCAACTTCCACCACCACTTCATCAGAAGTGCTTCATTAAAGAATTTCAAGTTAAGAACCCCTAGCCCACCTTGCTTCTTAGGCTGATAGATCTTCTGCCACCTCATGCATGCCACTCCTCTTGCATCAGTGTCTGAGCCGCACCAGAAAAACCTACTGCGGATTTGATCAATTCTTTTGATAACCCAAAGGGGTAGTTTGAGAATGAAGCGAAGTAGACCGGTAAAGCACTGAGAACAGAATTTATAAGTACAAGCCTTCCTCCTCGAGATAGCATTTTGCCTTTCCACACAGAGAGTCTTCTTTCAATCTTGAGGATCAGCGGCTGCCAATTTCTTTTGCTAAGCTTCCCATTGGATAATGGCATGCCAAGATACTGAATAGGTAAGCACTCTTTCTTGCAACCTAGGGTGGTTGAAAAAGCCTGAAGCTTCATCTTTGATTTACCAAAGTAAACAATTGAGGATTTATTAAATTTATGGCCAACCCTGAGATGTTTGCAAATAGATGTACTGCCACCTTAAGGTTGATAACATCATGCTCGTCTCCTTTATAGAAAAGGAGCGTGTCATCTGCAAATTGCAGAACTGACAGATCAGCAAGTGATCCCCAGACAGGAAGAGGTGAGAAAGCACCATTTCTGCGACCATTATAGAGCATCTGAGCTAGCACATCTACTACTAAGATGAAAAGCATTGGCGAAAGAGGATCCCCCTGCTTAAGCCATCGCTTGGAGTTTATTTGTCTTCCCCCATCTCCATTTATAAGAATTGAAGATTTTGCCATCCTCATGATCATATGGATCTAACTGCACCATGCTGACCCAGAGCCTCTAGCAATTAATAGTTGGTCTAAAAAATCCCAACTTACCGTGTCAAAAGCTTTTGCAAAATCAATCTTGAAAAAAAGAGCATCAGAGTGGCGTCTACTGCATAAGTTGATTGCTTCATGAGCTACAAGAAAACAATCCACCGTAGATTTACCCTTCAGGAAGGCACTTTGAGAAGAGGACACAAGTAAGTGTCGGATAGGGGCTAGCCTGTTGGCAAAGATTTTGGTAAAAATTTTGAAGGAGCAATTGAGCAAACTGATAGGTCTGTAATCAGAGACCAAATTTATCCCTTCACACTTGGGAATTAACATGATGTTGGAGTAGTTGAGCCTGTCGAGATCAGTATCTCCCCTCTGTACCGACTGAAGCATGGCAAAAAGATCATCCTAGATAGTATCCCAAAAAGTATGGTAAAAGCTCATGGAGAAACCATCGGGGCCTGGCGCTTTGTCACTGCTCATTCCAAAGACAACCAATTTAACCTCTTCCACAGTGAACGGGTCATCCAAATGCTCCAAGCATAAGTTAGTTTGGGGATAAAGAGATTGCCAATCAATTCGAAAATCTGACTGAGGAGTTGTACGACAAATTGCTTGAAAATGATTCTCAAAAGCCTCTCTAATCAGGGTTGGAGAGGTTACCAGAGTATCATCAATGATAAGACTGTGTATGAAGTTTCGTCTCCTTCTCTCATTTGTAATACAGTGGAAGAGCTTTGAGTTTGCATCTCCTTCCTTTATCCATTGCACTCTCGATCTTTGCCTCCAATATACTGCCTCAGTCCGGATAAGATTTTGTAGTTCCGCTTGGGTTGCCTTTAGGGGTTCAGCCGCTGTAGGGGATTGCTCTGCCTCAATCTCCAACTTAAGCAATTTCTCTTGCAGCTGCTTCTTCTTCTTTGGGATGTGGCCAAAAATTTCATTTCTCCAATGCCGAATTCTTGTTTTTAGGAAGGTAAGCTTTGTTGCAAAAATATCAATCGGATTCCCAGTGCACATGAAAATCTTCCACCAATCTTCTACCGAAGGGACAAATGCAGAGTGTTGAAGCCAGGATTTTTCAAATTTGAAATAATGAACCTGATGAGTGATGACTTGATTATCAAGGACGATAGGGCAGTGATAAGATGAAAATCTTGGCAGTGAATACTGGATGCAGTTAGGAAAGGAAGATTCCTAAGCTGCAGAGATTAGGAATCTGTCCAGTCTGGCCATTGAGGGGGAGCTTCCAAGATTGGACCAGGTGTATTTACTTCCTGAAAGTGGGAGATCAATCAGAGCCAAGTCATGTATGAAATCACGAAAGCATCTCATATTCGTTGTTGAGCCTTTTCCATTGGACCTCTCAGCATCTGAAATAGTTACATTGAAGTCTCCACATAGAACCCAAGCATCTTTGAGGTGACTTCTGCGCTGTTGAATTTCAAAAAAATAGAATTTGCGATCCTCCAAATCAAAAGGTGCATAGACAGAAGTGAGTGAGCACTCTTCAGATGAAGATCAAATTTTGAAAGAAGCAGAAACAGAGAAAATATCCACTGCCGAGTATGTACAATCAAAGAGTTGGTCATTCCATCCTAGAAGAATGCCACACTATAGAAAAAGTAACAATGATGAGAAGTAAAATAGCTCACACTATAGAAAAAGTAACTACCAACGGCAAAATCTATGGGGACAAGTGAGATATTTGTGGGTAAAACCTATTCCCAACTTTATTTTTGTAGACAAAATCCCATAGCCAATACTAGCATTGCTAATGTTGAAATATAGTAATTACTAATATGTATATTCTGTTTCCTAATCTATAGGAAACCGATTTCCCAAAATCTCTCATCTCCTCAATCTTCTGTCAATCGCCTTTCTTATTCTTCAAGAATGTAATTCTTACATATAGATGTATAAAGTAGAGAAATTAGATGAATAAGAAAAATATTATTTTTTCCAAATCTGATTTCAACATGGTATCAGAGCCTAACCAGATCTAGGCTAGTCGAAGAAGAAGAAGAGAATGAGGTGATCGGATCTTACATCACCATCCCGACCCGATCCCGACCAAACCCCGACATCCCCAAAATCCTGACATCTTCGAACCTCCCTTCCTCCATTCTCTCTCCCGAATCTCACAGCCCTCATCGCCCCCACCGTCGAACATCCAGGCCCTCGTCGCCCCTACTCCCGAAGCGACAGCCACCCGTTGCTCCTGAGGCCACAACCCTCGTCATCCCCTCCCGAAGCCACTGCCAACCAAACACCCTCTCTGGCGTCATCAACGCCCCGATCTCGAAGCCAGATCAGATCAGATCGGTTTATTTTGAAGACATGTCAGATTTCACCACTTATTTCTAAGTCAGATCATATATGTTTTTCGAAGTCAGATATGAGTATTCTCTCGAAGCCAGTCACCGTTGACCACCTTATCATCGTCGATCCTTCAACCCGAACTCCTGATCACAGTCTCCACTCCGACCAAGGCAGTAGTTGTTGAAGACTTGGAGCTGTACTTGGTGTTTGCTGGTATTTGCAAGCCAACTTGTGTTGTTTTCTATTGGTTGCTAAAGATCAGATCCATTGTTTTTTATCAGATCTGTTGTTTTCTTGTGCCATTACCATGGGACAAACTGATAGAGCTGAGAAGAGTATTGGACTTGCCTCTACATTAGTTACAGCTGCAGGTAAGGATGGTAAGGTATTTAATATTTCTGCCTCTATTATGAATAATGCATAGATAATTGATTCGGGCGCTACCGACCATGTGCCTTTTGATTCTAGACAAGTCCAAAATTTTCAACCATCCACCAAATTAACTGTATCCACTGCTAATGGTGATCGTGCCACTATTACTGGCGAAGGTTCCATACATCTCACAAACAACCTAACCTTAGATATTGCCCTAATTGTGCCATCCTTGAATTTTAACCTATTATCTGTTGCTCAAATAACTACTGCCTTACATTGTATTGTCATTTTTTTACCTTCACATTGTGTGTTTAAGGATATTCGGACTCGCAAGACAGTTGGTTATGAGGTTAGACACAAGAAGCTCCATTACCTGGATTTAGAATCTGAAAGTTCAAGCAAGTTGACTCAAGCTCTAAGTGTGGAAGGATCCGAAGGTGAGAAGAAGAAATCAGATATTTGGCTATGACATCAATGTCTAGGGCATACTTCTTTAGGTTATTTGAAGAAATTATTTCCAAGTCTATTTTTGAAGTTGGAGATTTCTGCCTTTCAGTGTGATGTGTGTGAACTTGCAAAAGGTCACCGTGTCTCTTTTCCTCCAAGTCCAAGTAGAAGCTCTCTTCCATTTATGATTATTCATTATGATGTTTGGGGTCCATCCAAAAATACTATATTTGGAGAAGCCAAATGGTTTGTGACATTTATTGATGACTGTATTCGTTTGGCCTGGATTTGTTTAATGAAGTTGAAAAGTGAAGCTAGTGGCCTGTTTTAGAAATTTTACAAGCATGTTATGACTCATTATAAGTCACAGATTCAAGTTTTTAGGAGTGATAATGGCGGAGAGTACCTGAGTTTGAATCTACAACAATATTTGGTGGAACACAGAATTGTTCTCCAGACTACATGCTCATATATACCTTAACAGAATGAGATTGCAGAAAGAAAAAATAGACACTTGCTAGAGGTGGGCCGTGCTTCTCTTATCCATGGAAATATGCCGCTCATTTATTGGGGGGAAGCCCTTGCTTATGCTGCATACCTAATCAACCGAGTTTCCTCTAGTATCCTAAACTTTTCCACACCATTTCAAGCATTAACTGAAGCTGTGAATGCACCAAAAGTCATCAACTTGTCACCTTGTGTGTTCGGGTGTGTTGCATTTGTTCATCTTTATCAACATGAACATAATAAGTTAACTCCTCGAGCAGTTCGATGTGTTTTCGTGGGATATGCACAGGATAAGAAAGGGTATCAGTGCTATCACCCTCCAACTCAAAGGATGTTTGTGAGTATGGATGTTGTGTTCCATGAATATGAGATGTATTTTTTCTCTTAGGTTGAACTTTACGGGGAGTACCAACGTGAAGTTCAAACTCTTGCCTATGATGAAGTGGTCATCATTCAGACTGAACAATCGGATATAAGGAGAGAAAATCTGGATATAAGTAGTGACGATCACTCGAATGAAGATTTGTACGTTGAAGAAGAAGATTTCCACGAAGAACTGCAATCAGTGCCAAACCTCCATGAAGATGAGCCATTTCTACCAGCAGCACCGTCAGAACCATCTCCACCACCAGCACCAACAGATCCATCTCTACCCCCAGCAGAACCCTAAAACCAATCGTCATCGTTTTCCGAAGCTTCAAGAAGAGAACTCCCAAATCGTACTACTAGAGGTATACCAAAACCCACTTATGAGCCTGATCCCACTAGTAATGTCAAGTATCCCATGAGTCATTATGTGTCCACTCACCGATTGTCTGAATCAAATAAGTCATTTATGAATCAATTATCTGTTGTATCTATTCCTAACAGTGTGCAGAAAGCCTTAGCCAATCCAAGGAGGAAAGTAGCTATGGATGAGGAGATGAAGTCCTTGAAGAAGAATGAGACTTGGGAGATTGTCGAATTGCTAGCAGGAAAGAAGTCAGTAGGATGTAGATGGATTTATATAGTGAAGTATAAATATGATGGTTCAATAGAGCGATACAAAGCAAGGCTGGTTGGCAAAGGGTACACTCAAACTTATGAAATTAATTATGATGAAACATTTGCACCGGTAGCAAAGTCTAACACCGTTCGAGTTTTACTGTCACTTGCTGCAAATCTTGACTGGCTGTTGGAACAATTTGATGTGAAGAATGCATTTTTGCATGGAGAATTGATAGAAGAGGTTTATATGGATCTTCCACCACGGTTGAACAGACCAGTCCAACTCAGCAATAAAGTATTTCGTTTGAAGAAAGCATTGTATGGGCTTAAGCAGTCACCAAGAGCTTGGTTTGGAAGGTTTACAAAATCAATGAGGACATTCGGATACTATCAGAGTAATTTAGATCATACTCTATTCTTAAAAAGGAAAGAAGGTAAAATTATTGCTCTCATTATTTATGTAGATGATATGATAGTAACTGGAGATGATCCTGAAGAGAGGAAGACATTAAAGAACTACTTGTCACAAGAGTTCGAAATGAAAGATCTTGACCCTTTGAGATACTTTCTTGGTATTGAAGTTTCTTGCTCAAGAAAGAGGATATTTTTGTCTCAAAGAAAGTATGCTCTTGATTTATTGAAGGAAACTGGAATGTCTGCTTGTCAGCCGATTAGTACACCGTTAGAAGGACCGAAACTTTGCAATGAATCTGATCATGTGCCTTGTGATAAGGAAAGATATCAGAGATTGGTTGGACGGCTAATGTATCTTGCACATACATGGCCAGATTTGTCATATGCTTTAAGTGTGGTAAGTCAGTTTATGCATGCACATCGGGAACGGCATATGGATACAGTGATGAGAATTATGAGATATATTAAGTCTGCTCCAGAAAAAGGGATCTTATTTGCGAAGTATGGTCACTTGAAGGTCGAGGCATATACTGATACTGATTGGACAGTATCTATAATTGGTAGACGCTCCACTTCATGATACTTCACCTTTGTTGGAGAAAATTTAGTTACATGGAAGAGCAAGAAGCAAAATGTTGTTGCGCGCTCAAGTGTAGAGGCTGAGTATCACGGAGTAGTTTAAGTATAGCAGAAGCTTTATGGCTGAAACTCTTGTTGCAGGACTTAGTCTATGGACCGAATGAACCTATGAAAGTATATTGTGATAGTCAAGCAACATGTGATATTGCTGTTAATCCGGTTCAACATGATAGGACGAAACATGTAGAAGTTGACAGATTCTTCATCAAAGAAAAATTAAATGATAAAGTCATTGAAATATCTAAAGTGAAGTCAGAAAATTACCTCGTAGATATCTTAACCAAGGCGGTTTCGAATCAGCTCTTCTTAAAGTTTGTTGACAAGTTGGGCATGTTCAATATCTATGCACCAACTTGAGGGAGAGTGTTTGTAATGCCCCGATTTTCATTTATGAAAATTATTTATTTATTTTGCACGTAGTGTGCACGTGCAATTTTTGTAATATGAAATCTTACAATTATTTTTCATTTTGAATGTTGAATATATGTATATACATATATAAGTATATGTGTTCTTTAATTATTTTATAAAGGCCCATTTTCTTTAAATAAACATAAGCCTTTCTTTCTAGCCCAAATCTAATTTGTTTAATTTCTTTATATAAAATTATTATTTTGGCCCATTAATTAAAGCCCATGAGTTATTTTTATTTTAAATTACAACTTTTAAAGTAGAACATTTTTTAAAGATTATTTTTGTAGAAATATAATGTACAACTTTTTTAAATGGAGAACAAATGCATGCACGTGCATTGCACGTACACGTGCAAAAGCACCATATGTGGCCGGTTTTGAGTATGGAGGGAAATGAAAAAAATAGTGGTGTCATGGGTGGTGGTTGCTTGATCATGGTTAGTTACTACAACTCCCCCTTGAATCCTAGCCTTTTATTTTTAACTCCTAGATTGATCCTAACCTTTCATTTGCTCCAAATTTTAGTATAAATCCCCCCCTAACCTAGTTATTTTTGTACTCTTCATTTCTCCAAAACCTATAGTAGAAAATACATTTGTTAGTAGTGATTTATTAGTAGTAAGTGAGATAAAAGATTGAGAGTTGTGTGTGAGTGAGTTGTGCTTACACCAAAGGAAGGCCGGCATCAAGGAGGGCTCGGATTGCACTTTGAAGCTCGGTTGTGCGCATCAAGGAGGAGGAACGCTCTTTTGGCAACGACTCTTGTGTTAGGAGGTGTTGCAATTTTATTCTCTCCAAATAAGGTGGGTTATTTTCCATGTTTCTAATTAGATAGCATGCTAAAATTGAATTGAAATGATAATGCATGAAAAAGATTAATAAGAGTACATTTAATTGGAAAAATGGCTTATTAGTTGATTGGAATATTGCTAAATAGATTGTATGTGATTCCATCATCAAACTTAAGTTGTGTGTGAATTATTTATAGCTATGGATTGCTTGAAGTAAAATTCGTCGTTAGCATCAAAAACTAAATGCAAATGTTAGTAGATGAAAATGTTGTTTTATGTGCTTGAATGAACCTTTTTGTGATGATGTTGTAACGAATAAATTAAAAATATAATTTGTGGTTTTGTGAAATGAATATAAACAGGGAATTGATATAGAGAATATTGATGTTAAGTTGGATAAGAAATGTCGAAAAGAAATGTGGTAGTAGTAGCATACAAATTAAACTAATTGTATGAAAAATATGCGTTAATTATTGGAAAAATTATTTTTAAATTACTGGAGTATAAATTATTATGGGAATAATTAATCTGGAAATTTACAGTAAGTTTAGTAAAAGCAAAACTCAAATGAGAGCCTTTGAAACATCGAAATATGCTATTAGACAGAGTTGATTTAATTAGAGTGCAAGTTGTATTGAGACAACTTGAGCCTATAGCTCAAATGGTCGGGAGGCTTCTAATCGCTACAGTGTGCGGTTGGGTTCTCACAGGTCGATGGTTCGATTCTTGTTAGCACCATATATTTTGTTGCGCATTTAAAAAATTAATTCAGCTTCAGCTGAGAGCATTTAAAGCTCTTAACCCCCTTTATGTCGATCGGCGCGATTGGCCTAGTGGTGAGAGCGTGTGGCTTGTTTCCCTGTGGTTGTTGGTTCAAAACCTGGTCTCGGCCAGTATTAAACTTGTGGAAAAAAATATATTTTTTGAGTGGATTTTTGATATTTAAAAATTATAAAAAAATATTATTATTATTCTAAAATTAAGTGGGATTTATGAAAAATAAATTGGGAGTTATTAAAATGAAATGAAGTACATTTTGGGAATAAAAGTGTAGTTAGAACTATGGTTCTACACTTATATTTTGTGAGAATTGTGTTTTGAAAAAAAGGACTTGAAATAAAGTGCTAGAAAGGAAATATAAATAAGAAAAAAAATATATGAAGTGAAGTGGTATGAATTATTCTTATTGAAGAATAGTGTGACAATTATGAGTTGTGAATATTCATTTTAACCATATAATTGATGATGCAATTTTAATGTGGAAATAAATATTTGATGAAATGCATGCATGATAATTGAATTCCATGTATGGTTATGGACTCATGAATAATTTAGAAATCATGTGATTGGAAAAGAGAATGTTATTGAGTATGAAAACTCAAACATGTGAATTTGTGAAATGAAATTGAAATTTAGAGTATAGCCAAAACTCACACCGGCAAGTGAAAGTGATGAATTATGATTATTGAAATTGAAAAGACCAGTTTGGGTCATTGTGAAATGAAAGAAATAAGACCGGTAGTAGTGAGAGGGCTAACTCTAAGAGATTGATTTTGTTCATGATTTCATTAAATTAAGAATTAGTGCATAGTGAAGAGGTGATGAAAGTGAGAGAAAAACACAAGTATGAGGGCCTCGAGTCTACGATGTGAGAGTGATTCACAGAATGCATGCTTGATGCGTCAAGACATGGCGTGGGCACTACTCCAGAAGGATCGGGATCTTGGCGACGCTTGTGCGATGTTTGGTGACTGCAAGAGGATCGTGTGCCATGAAGGAGGCTGAATTGCCACAGAATGCATGCTTGATGCGTCAAGACATGGCGTAGGATTCCCCTCCAGGTTTTCTATACACGAGCTTGTACTCATAGATCATCTAGGATACTTACCGTAGTTACAGTAGTAGATTAAGACATGACGAGGGATTGAACCCTACAAGATGAAGAACGGTTAAGGGCTTGCCCTCGGACCTATGTAGTATGGGATGCATAGAATCTGAACAAGTGTGCATTAGTGTCATATAATATAAATCATTGCATTAAGGACTAAGTGCACAATCACAACATGACATCAATAGGGTATTCCCTTTAGTTTGATATGTGACAAGTTTGTGTTTGTTAAATATGAAAAATCAGTTATACTATTTCCGGCATAGAGAGAATGGCCGTGTATAATGTTCGTCGGTTGAATAAACTGACGTACCCACAGTTTTGTATGCAGGATAAATGACATGATAAAGATTAAAGAGGAACAGATGCTTAGAGATTATTCAAATGTTGTTGTACCTTTATATAAATATTGTAAATTTGCTTCTGCTGTACAATGTAAAGTGTAAAGTTTTTCATGTAAACTCTGATGTAAAGTGAAAAGTTTTAATTTTCTTGTAAAATTGTACGAAAGAAGTGTAAAGATCCTGTGGAATCTCGAATTCAGTGTATTTTGGAATTCGGGGCGTTGCGGTGTTGAAATATAGTAATTACTAATGTGTATATTATGTTTCCTAAACTATAGGAAACAGATTCCCCAAAATCTCTCATCCTCAATCTTCTCTCAATCGCCTTTCTTCTTCTCCAAGAATGTAATTCTTATATATAGATGTATACAGTAGAGAAACTAAATGAATAAGAAAAATATTATTTTTCCCAAATCTGATTTCAACAGCTAATACAGATTGCCCAGAAAAACATATCTCAAGCTCTAATCCATCCAGAAAAACCTTGTCATAATCATAGTCACAATTGCAGGGTTAGAAAATAATTTGGTAAGATTTAATATTTGCAATTTGGCAAAAAATCTGGTAAATTCAGAAAACTCGGCAAATATTCAAGAAGAAAGAAGTACAAATTTTAATGCATCTCAGTATCCATCACCTAAGTAAATATATATTTAAATCCATAAATATGAAAAATAGTAACAAACTTAGCGATTAATTTTGTTTAATTCTTAAATGATTCATGAATAATTCATGATGTCACGAAAAATTCGTGAATTATGTGATTTAAACAGAAATTGGCGATTAAATCACGAATTGATTCAGCAGATGAATTCTTCACATATAACTCGCCAAATTTGCAAATTATTCACGAACTTTGTTACAATGGTCCTAATAGCAAGCAATACCCTTACCAAACGACCCAAATATTATTTTAGCTGGTCACTTCTAAAAAACATTATTTTAAAAAAATGGTATTGGCATAATGACATTAAGGTAAATATCTTCAACTAGGAGCCCAATTGTTGCATGCAATTTCATACCTTCCTTTCTTTCCCTCCCTTTCCAAACACAGGGCAAACACATCCCCGCCACCCCACCGCCCTCCAAATAATTAAGATTACATATTTCCAATAATAAGATAATTAAATTCTCAATTTCATACCTTCCTAATCTTCCATCTCCAAATCCAAGACAAGAATTAATACGTACCCAATCCATCATCCCAAATTCCTCTGATCCAGTATCTGGATCTGGCCATAGCTCAAGTGGTCGACGAGAAGAAGTGACAGCGAGAGCTCAAGAGTTAAGCTGAAGAAGGTGTGAAGATGGGTGTATCAGTTCTTTGTCTTGCATTTCAGTCCTTAGGGAATAATCTTTCTTTGGAGGGTTTAATTGTAAAAATGCCTTGTATTTGACATATAAGTCCAATAGATTGGTAACGGTTTGTCCAATTACGTGCTGCGCACGTATTTCTCCTCTATAAAAACCCACCTTGTAATAAAACCTGATATGAATAATTTTGTCTTCCGGTTCATCAAATTCCTTTTCTCATCTTTGCGTCTCCATTGCTGAGACCTAGCTTGGATTGATGCCGAGAAAGAAGGGTCCGTCCACCGTCACCACCGCCGGCAAATGGCTTGGAACAATGGTATCGGAGCCTGAATTCGGTCACGCAGCCACCGTCAACAAAGAACCAGATCAAGAACCAGTTCAAGAAGCTGAGAACTCCGTCAATTCCAAGTCTGGACCTCAGTCTAAATCTGGATCTAGGAGTCTGAACGCATGGGGATCCACCGGCCATGGTGTTGAACTCCATAAGCATTCCAGCTTGGAAGAGCAATTCGATCGGTTGGCGCTAGCGTTGGATCGCTTGCTTCAAGAACCAAGAAATCATTGATCTCATCGAAGGCATGAATCTGGGAGTTCAGACAGCGACGCAGAAGATTCAGAGGAAGAGCGGCACTACGGGAAGTATGGAGGTGAACGTTGTCATTATTCTCGACTTAGGCATCCACGTCAAGAAAGATTACAGAATCTTGATGATTTTGAGCAACAAATTGGAAGGAGGGTTGCAAGAAGTGAGGAACGGCATTCGGAAGGTAATACGTTCTTCTCTAAACATCCTAAGATTGATCTGCCTAGTTACAATGGAACGGGGGATATAACCAATTGGGTTTATCACATGGAGCATCATTTCTTTACCCAAAGAATCAATTCTTGTGATCGGCTGTCATTTTGTCTTTACTATATGAGGGGAGAAGCGTTGCTTTGGTGGAGATGGTTTTAGCAACAGGAGGTGGAGAAAATTGATTGGGAGGTCTTGAAGAAGGAGTTAATGTTATAGTTTGGCCCCTCTGAGCTAGATAACCCCGAAGAAACCTTGTATAAACTGCAAAAAACAGGGACAGTAGCTGAGTATCATAGGGAGTTCTTGAAGTATAGTCAACTCAAAAAACCTTTAGCGAAATCCTCTTTAGTGAATTGTTATATTTCGGGGTTGAAAAGTGAATTGAGGAAGGAGGTAAAACTCAAAAATCCTCGTAGTGTTTTGGCAGCCTATAGAGAGGCCATGGCTAGAGAGAAGATTATCATTGATCAGAGGAAAGCTTGGAAATCTAATTCTTTTAGTAAAGTCAATTTTGCTCCTAGCACCTATAAACCACCAGTATCTACAGTGACTCCCTTTGTGGCCAATAGCAGGAGTAGTATGGAGGCCAATGGTCCATCTCATTCAGTTGTTTCTAAGACTAAGGATCATCAGTTCATGCAATATATGAAAGATAGAAAGGAGAAAGGCCTGTGCTTTCATTGCGATGAAAAGTTTGTGAGGGGACATAAGTGTGCAGGCAGGTCGATTATGCAGATGGTTGGTTCTTGCGAAGGGAGTGTATTCATGCAGATGTTGGGGACCTTGGATGAAGACACTGATGATTCAAAGGATTATTCAGATGAGGAAATGGAGCCTGGCCTAGCTAAACAGAAGGGAAGTTCCAATGCATTAAAAGTTTTGCAAGTAATTGATGGAGAGCCTGCTGCTATCTCTCTCAATACCCTTACAGGCAACACCACACCCAGGACTTTTAGGGTCCAAGGTAGCATTGCATCTCACCCTGTATGTTCTCTCCTCGACACAAGAGCTACCCAAAATTTCATTGATGAAGTGATTGTTAAGAAGACTGGATTGCCAGTGAACCTCCAGGTTCGGTTAGATGTAACAGTTGCAGGGGGTATTTTGCTGAAGGGATTGGTCTGTGTGAAAGGGTGACATTTAATTGTCAGGGGGTGCCTATCGTGGCTGATTTTTATGTCTTAGCCATGGAAACCAGTCAACTAGTGTTGGGGGCACAATGGAGTGAAACTTTGGGGATGTGATATGGAATCTGAAGGAGAAAAGAGTATGATTTGAGCTTGATGGCCAACAACGCACTTTGATAGGTATTCCTCCCCAAGAAACCGAAGTGGCATATGCCAAATCAATATCAAAAGCTCTATTGCAATCCAAATCTGGGTGGTTGCTCCAAATGATAGGAGTTTCACCTCCTGAGAATACACATCCTGCTATTCCTCTCCAAGTGCAGCAATTGTTAAAAAGTTATCAAGTGGCATTCACAGAGAGCGTGGTCCTACCTCCAAGAAGGGATTTTGATCATACTATACCTCTCATTCCTGGTTCAAAACCTGTTAGTCTCCGACCGTACAAACATCCGTGGCATAAAAAAATGAGATTGAAAAGCTTGTCCATGATATGATACAATCCGGTATCATCAGACCTAGTCATAGTCCCTACTCTTCCCCTATTGTAATGGTCAAAAAGCCCGATGGTAGTTGGCGAATGTGTATTGATTATAGGGCTTTAAATGACATTATGGTGAAGAATAAGTTTCCTATTCCTGTTATAGACGAGCTCTTGGATGAACTCCATGGTGCCAAGGTATTTAGCAAGCTGGATCTTCGTAGCGGTTATCACCAAATTTGAATGAATGATGCCGATGTACACAAGACAGCATTCCGCACTCATGAAGGGCACTATGAGTTCCTAGTTATGCCCTTTGGATTAATACATGCCCATCTACGTTCTAATCTCTTATGAACTCTATTTTCAATCTGTATTTGCGTTGATTTATCTTGGTATTCTTTGATGATATCTTAGAGTACAGTGGTAGCTTGGAGTCCCATTTGGAGCATTTATCACTAGTCCTACAAGTTCTCAAGATCAACAAACTCTTTGCTAAGTCCAGTAAGTGTTCATTTGGGGTGTCGAAAGTGGAGTATCTTGGTCATGTTGTATCAGCTCATGGTGTGGCAGTTGATCAAGGAAAGATTAAGGCCATTGTCAATTGGCCAATTCCCAAAACATTGAAGGCTTTAAGGGGATTCTTGGGTCTTACGGGGTATTACAGGAAATTTATAGCTCATTATAGTTCGCTAGCATGGCCTCCTGTGAAGCTCACCCAAAAAGGGGCTTTCAAATGGCAGGCAGAATCTCAAATGAGACCATGAAGGAGGTACTTTCTTCTCCCCAGTTCTCCAGCTTCCAAATTTTTCTCTACCTTTTAAGTTGGAGTGTGATGCGAGTGCCACAAGATTGGGAGCTGTCTTACACCAAGAGAAACACCCCATTGCTTTTCTTAGTCAGGAATTGAAGGGGAAAAACAGATTCTTGTCAACGTACGAAAAAGAAATGCTTGCAATTCTTTTAACAGTTACAAAAGTGTCGGCAGTACTTGTTGGGTCGGCAGTTTGCCATTCTTACTGATCATAAACCACTAAAATACTTGTTGGAGCGTCGCTTGTACACTGAAGCACAACATTTATGGTTACTAAAGCTGCATGGGTATCAATTTCGAGTAGAGTATAAGAAGGGAAAGGATAATGTCGTGGTTGATGGACTTTCCTGTCAATTTGAAGAGGTTGAAGAAGCTTCATTATCGGAAATTACGATTGTCAAGCCTGTGTGGTTGGATCAAATTAAGCAGCTAATGACTACAGACCCATTCTATGATGATATTAAGAAGAAAATATCTGATAAAATTGATGACCGATTGGTCTTGGTGGCAGAGGTGATTTACTACAAAGGTCGAATCCTTTTGAGTCCTACTTCTACAGCTAGGACCCTATTCATGGAGGAGGTGCATTGCACACCTCAAGGGGGACACATGGGAATAGATAAGACTTGGCTCAAGTTGAGGCAAATTGTCTACTGGCAGGGTATGAGGAAAGATTTGCGCAACTTTATCAAATCCTGCGATGTTTGTCAACGAAATAAATAGTTGAGCACATCTCCTGCGGGACTACTACAACCTCTTCCTATCCCTGATAACATATGGGACGACATTAGCATGGATTTTGTCGAGGGATTGCCTAGGAGTGCAGGTTTTACTACTATACTTATCATTGTTGACAGGTTGTCTAAGTTTTGCCGCTTTATCCCATTGTCTCACCCATACACGGCTAAGAGCATTGCTGCAGTACTCTTTAAACAAGTGTTCAAGCTATATGGACTTTCCAAAAGTATCGTTAGCGATCGGGATGCCATTTTTACAAGTAATTTCTGGCATGAATTACTGGCTATGCATGGAACGAAGCTTTGCTTGAGCTCAGCATTCCACCCCCAGTCTGATGGACAGACTGAAGTGATCAACAGGGTCTTGGAAGTGTATCTCTAGTGTTTCACAACATATCGACCTCAGGAGTAGTCAGAATGGTTGTCTTGGGCGGAATTCAGTTACAATATGCATGTTCATAGTTCTACTGGCATCTCTCCCTACCAAGCAGTCTATGGTAAAGTTCCTCCTAGTGTTTTATCCTATGTTCTTAAGACTACGAGGGTGCTGGCTATTGAAGACTCATTGCTTTCAAGAGATAGTCTTACAATTGCTCAAAGATAATCTGTTAAGGGCCCAACATCGAATGCAGCTAAAAGCTCACTTGCATCGCACCGACAAAGAGTTTGAACCAGGTGATTGGGTATATCTAAAGTTGCAACCTTATCGACAAGTTTCAGTAGGGGGACGATGCATCCACAAGCTCTCTGCCCTATATTATGGTCCTTATAAGATACTGGAGAAGGTGGGGCTGTTGCTTATAAATTACAACTGCCTATTGAGTCTCGTACACACAGTGGGTTTCACATCTCTCAATTGAAGACCTTTGTTCCTCGCGAAGGTGATTTAGTAATGGTTTCTACTGCTTTACCTGAATACTATGTGGAAGAAGCACCGCAACCTGTCAAGATTTTAGAGCGTCGAATGGTTCCAAAGAGGGGAATTTCTATCTCTGAGGTTCTAGTTCAATGGCAGCATTGTAGCGACAGTGAAGCTATGTGGGGAAAGTTAGTGAAGCTATGTGGGGAAAGTTATTGGGACATGTATTGGCGATTCCCATCCTTCCGAGTCATCCTGGAATATTTTCGGGGGGGGGGGGGGGGGGGGGGGGGGGGAAGTATTGATCCAGTATCTGGATCTGGCCATAGCTCAGGAGGTCGACGGGAAGAAGTGACGGCGAGAGCTCAAGAGTTTAGCTGATGGTGTGAAGATGGGTGTATTAGTTCTTTGTCTTGCATTTTAGTCCTTAGGGAATAATCTTTCTTTGGAGGGTTTAATTGTAAAAATGTCGTGTATTTGACATATAAGTCCAACAGATTGGTAACGGTTTGTCCAATTACGTGCTGCGAACGTATTTCTCCTCTATAAAAACCCACCCTGTAATAGAACCTGATATGAATAAAGATTTTGTCTTCCAGTTCATCAAATTCTTTTTCTCATCTTTGCGTCTCGCTGAGACCTAGCTTGGATTGATGCCGAGAAAGAAGGGTCCGTCCACCGTCACCTCCGCCGGTGAACGGCTTGGAACATCCTCTTCCTATAAACCCATCTTCTTCCACTCCATATCGAACGAACTTGGTGTTTCCTTTATTCTCATGCTTTTTACGGGTGAGAAATTCTTTTAATTTTTCTTGAAATTTTAGCAAAATAGTTGAGAAGCGTTTTTAAGGTTAAAGATTACATCTTGGTGCCTACGCTAACACATTCAACAGTACTCTTATCATTCTTACTTTCTTTCTTCCATGCCCCTTATTATAATCATCAATTTCTTAATGGCCCCTCAACTTAAAATTTGTAATTATGAATGGCATTGTAGGAGCTGCATGGAGATGGAGAGGACATTGAAGGTGTTTGTGTATGAGAAAGGGGAGGTACCATTGGTGCATGATGGTCCTTGCAAGAATATATATATACTCGATTGAGGGGCGATTCATAACGGAACTTTAGATGATGGAGGGGGGATTGAGGACTAGGGACCCCAACAAGGCACACATGTTCTTCCTACCCTTCAGCGTCGCTTGGATGGTTAAGTTTGTCTAAGCGGTTTGTTGCAGATTATGTTGGTGTTGTGTCGTCTAAGCATCCGTATTGGAACCGGACTGCGAGTGCTGACCACTTCATGTTGTCTTGCCATGACTGGGTCAGTTTTCTGTCAGCTTTTTCTATCGATTATTTTTCAGTTATTTAATATCTATAGAAAAATATGAAAATGAGGGACTTGTTATTATATTATGAGAATCTGACTAATTTTACCCAACTCTAAACAAGAAAGAAGAAGAAAACAGTTAATGGTTAAAGTGATTAGCTTTGTAATATATGATCATAAAATTGAAATGATGTTGATGTACAAATGAAACCTATATAATAGAATATTTTAAATTGGTGAATAGCATATTTGTGATGAACTTTATTCCCACCTACACTTCTTGCACTATAACCTGACCTTCTCTACAAACTTGTGCCTAACATTAATCTGCT
This sequence comes from Hemerocallis citrina, assembly GCA_017893485.1. Taxonomy (NCBI): domain Eukaryota; kingdom Viridiplantae; phylum Streptophyta; class Magnoliopsida; order Asparagales; family Asphodelaceae; genus Hemerocallis; species Hemerocallis citrina. The sequence continues at coordinate 142,936 of JACEHZ010000250.1, forward strand.
CAATTATATGAGTTAAATTAAACACGTACGTTATGCATGATACAACAATTAAATTAAAATACACTTCAATTTCAACTAACAATCAATTAACAAGATCAAAGTGGAACTTCAAATAAGTATGAACAACACTTTCTGTTTACAGCATATATATAAATAAATGTAACTTATCAGTTACTGTATGGTTTGAAAGTAACAGGGGCCAATTGTATCGTCACTCGTCAGCCAACCCAGAGCTCTACAGCAACTCCATTCGTGCCCTCTGCAATGCCAACACTACCGAAGGGTTCAAACCAAGCAAAGATGTCAGCATCCCCGAAATCCACCTACTCACAGGCGACATACCTAAGCAAGTCCAGTCCCTTCCCTCTCCCACCACTTATCGCCCCTACCTTGCCTTCTTTGCAGGTGGGCTCCACGGCCCGATCCGGCCCATCCTGCTCAAACATTGGGAAGGTCGAGACCCTGAACTCCAGGTACACCAGTACCTACCCAAGGGAGTTGACTACTTTGATACCTACATGCTCAAGTCTCGATTTTGTCTTTGTCCAAGTGGGTATGAGGTGGCCAGCCCGAGAGTCGTAGAGGCCATCCTTTCTGAGTGTGTGCCCGTTCTTATGTCGAAAGGTTACTATGCGCCTTTCAGCGATGTTCTCAAGTGGGAAGAGTTTTCTGTTACTGTCGAGGTTGAGGACATACCGAGGCTGAAGGAGATACTTAGTTTGATAAGTGAGGATAAGATGGAGAGGTTGAGGGAGGGGCTGAGAGGGGTGAGGAAGCATTTCTTGCTGAACAGACCAGTCAAGAGGTTTGATGTTTTTAACATGATCATGCACTCAGTTTGGCTGAGGAGGCTCAACCTGAGGCTCATTAGCGATGAGTAGTTGGTGGATTAGGTTCTTAACTACAATTTTGTTTTTCTTTTACTTTTTTTCTTTTTGTCCTTTTTTTGTTAAATTGTAAGAGTGGTTGGATTGTTTTGTAATTAATTCTTGGTCTAGCGGGAAATTCAGATTGAAAAGAGTGTATTCTGAATAATACCTCTATATCGATATATGAAAGAATTAGACAATGGTAGCATTAAATGTCCTATTTGAAGATGTTCTTTTTTCTGACAGAAATGTATCAGAGAAACAAAGATCCCTGAAAATGATAATCTCTATCTCTAATATTATAATAGAAGAGTAGGATCGTCATTTAGATGACCTGTAATTTATAGACATTCAATCTTCAATCTCAATCACTTATTTTTAAGTAGAAGTTATATTAACTATCCATTTAGTCAAATGTTATCAGTTACTGATGCGGTTTGTTTTTGGGGGGAGTGTGGATGCACCAGGCGTGAGTTCTACTCGATTTGTATTGGTGGAGGAACCTCTAAAGCGGACGGTGGTCCCGACCCTCGGCTGGAGGAACGGCTCGGGAGCAGGCGGGAGTGAGGTGGAGATCGGTGGCTCGGCTCGGATCTGGAGGCTCGGCTCGGATCTGGAGGCTCGGCTCGGATCTTGGAGGCTCGAGTCCTGTGTACCTGCACACGGTCTGGAACACCGGGATTGGTCCCGGTGGTAGACCCTCCGACGATCTAGTGCGCTACTGAGAGAGAGTAACAATAACTAGGGTTTGAGAGGGAAAAGATTGATTACCTGTGGAAGGGGTGGAGGGTCTGGTATTTATAGGAGAAACCAACCGGATCTGGACCCGGTTGCCCGTGGGCCTGACATGGCAGAAGCCCAAGCGGTTTAGAGCTGACGTGGCGAAAACTTGGATGGTTTCTAGGCTAACGTGGCGGGGGCCCAGGCGGTTTCTGCGCCAACGTGGCGGACCCGGATGATCCGACGGTGCACGCTTTATGAGGGGATCCTGTGGCCCAGGAGGGGTCACGTTATCTGACCCATATCAAGAGCCCCCCATTCCAGCCGTGTGGGAGTGGTTCTTTGTCTCTGTAGGAAGAGCAGGGCGGTGTGTGCGGCGAGGAATAGAGTCTGTACCTTCCAGAAGAGGCCAGGGGAGTAGGATGAAGGGATCCCTTATCGGAGTCATGTGGGGTGTTGGGCGCAGAAGAGTCGGAGCCATGCTTGCCGAGCACCTAGGGTCGGTAGACGAGCATCTATGGTTGGCAGATGATCATCAAGGGTCGGTGGATGAGCTCTGAGGGACGTAAAGGTCTGTCGTGTTGGAGCTCGGCTTGCCAAGCGTCTATGGTCGGTAGACAAGTGTCGAGGGTCGGGAGATGATCCCCTCGCTAGTTGGGTAGAGGAAGGTTTGGGGCTCGCGGTGCCATCCGAGCTCCGAGCCTCCTGTGAATAGAGGAAGGCTTTTGGGGCTCGCGCTGTTGTCCGAGCTTCGAGCCTCTTGCGAATGAAGGAGTATTGGGGGTTCGCGGCGTCATCCGAGGTTCGAGCCCCTCAATTTGGCAGCGGCTGTTGGATGGGATGTAATGATTTTATTTCATTTAATGCTTTGGGTGTAGAAGTCTCGGTGGCTCGCGGTGATATCCGAGCGCCGAGCCCCTTGTTGATAGAGGAGGATGTTGCGGCTCGCGGTGCGATCCGAGCGCCGAACCCTCTGAAAAATGGAGGAGGTGATGTGTCTAATTTTTATACAAATAGTTGTACTCATTTACCTATTAAAATTGCTTGTTTTCGTTTATATTGTTTATAATTCATCTTATTTCTATAAGATTTCAATTAATTAATTATTTTTGAAGAAATGAGATTTTTGATGCAAAAAGTGAAGATGTTTGGAAAAAATCAACAAACAAAGTAAAACTATGGATTTATTAATTTTTATTGTTTTGTTGAATCTTAATTTGCTAATTGAGCTAAAAGTGCAACAAATAATTTTAAAAGGGTTTAAATGAGCTAATATGATTTTTAGTTAGTTTAATTAATTTTAAACTAATTAATTTTATTTTATTATTAAAACCCTAATTTCTGGTATTGTTTTTATGTATGCAGCACGTGTTTGCAAGAAAAGGAAAGAGAAGAAGAAAGGAGAATGAAATAAAAATCAGGTTAAAGAAGGAAGGAAATAAATAAAAGAGGAGGGACTATTCTGTAAAGAGCAAACCCTAAATCATTCTTCTCGTTTGTCTATAAATACATGAAGGCACCCACAAAGAGAAGCGAAGAAGTGACGGCTACATCTTCAACAAACAAACAAATAAAAAAAAACAAAGAGAGAAAAGCAGAAACAGAGAGAGATCTGACGTGCGACTTGACTGACGAGACAGCGGCTGCAGGCGACGTGACGGCGTTGACAGGGTAGACAAGCACGTGGTTCGAGGCGCGCTTTTGACTGCTGACCTGACGTACGGACGTGGCGCTGTGCTGTGTGACTCGTTCTCGGAGACAGAAACAAAACAGAACAGGAAGAAGTGGCCCACTGTTTGGTTTGCAATATTTTTATATCTTTTTGTATCTCTTCTTCTCTATATTTTTTTATGCATTCCTAAATAATTTTTGTTAGTTGCAAATTGAAAATGAACTAAATATTATTTTTCTAGGGCTAAGATGTAGCCTAGTTTTTTAGAACACAATTTTAATTTCTTATTATTGTGCTATTTTTTCATGGTTGTGTTTTGATTTTTATTATTTATGCGTACAATTGGTGGATAGAAATTTGTATGATCTTTTAAATCATGAACAGACCGAACTGATGATTTGTGGTTAATAAAAATTAAACACCGTTATAGGAGAACGTGACCGTTAAGAAATCCATAAATTTTCAATTAATAATTTGATGAATTTAGGCAAATAATTAGTTGAGAATAATTTTTATACTGCGTGGATAGAGTAGTGAATATTTTTGGGATTTTGGTCTACAACTTGGAAAGATAATATTTTTATTCATAAGGAGCTATAATTTGTGTGTGTGATAAACTAGGTGAAGTCAAAAGCCCTAGAACTAATTTTGCCATTAACAAATTACAAGAATTTCACTGTTTCACAGCCCTCTCCCTCTTCACTAATTTAGTTAGCTTCAATTAGATTAATTTAACTTAGTTGTTTTAATCATTTATTAATTTCGATTATCCAAATAGTGATTCATCTAGTAAATTCGGTACTCAATAAAATAATTAGTCTCTGTGGGTTCGACACTCTATTCACTTAACTATACTACTTGTTGCGATTTTGTACACTTGCAAATATTCACATCAAGTTTTTGGCGCCGTTGTCAGGGACTAGTTATTCTTTTATTGATATTGAAAATTGCTAGATTATTACTAGTTTGGATTTTTAGTATTTATTTTTTGTTTTATTATTATTTTACATCTTTATTTTCTTTTCACCTACTTTTACTTTTATTTATTTTTCTTATTTTATTTTTTTTAGTTTTTCTATTTTTTTTCTTTTTCGATACTTATATTTCAGGATATACACGTACATTATCATGGGGAACGATAAAAACAGGCCTTTGAGAGACTATGCTATGCCCTCAATTTATGAAGCAAGCATAAAGAGACCGGTTATTGAAGCTAACGATTTTGAGATTAAACCGGCAATGATTCTAATGATTCATTAGACTGTTCAATTTTGGGGACTACCGCACAAGGATCCTTATGCTCACATTGCAAACTTTCTAGAAATTTGTGACACTTTCAAGCACAACGGAGTATCAGATGATGCAATCAGATTGAGACTCTTTTCTTTTTCACTACGAGATAAGGTGAAGGCTTGACTACATTATCTACCACCCGATAGTATTACTACTTGGGAGGGACTTGCACAAAATTTTTTGACTAAGTATTTTTCGCTAGCAAAGACAGCAAAGCTAAGAAATGATATTTTCACATTTACTCAATTTGAGACCGAGTCTTTGTATGATGCATGGGAGAGGTACAAAGAGTTATTAAGAAAGTGTCCTAATCATGAACTACCGAAATGGCTGCAAATTCAAATATTCTATAATGGTTTGGGAGTTACACATCGATCTATGGTTGACGCAGCAACTGGTGGTGCACTTATGAGCAAAACTTACAAAGCAGCCTATGATCTTTTAGAGGAGATGGCATCAAATAATTACTAGTGGTCTTCAGAGAGAACAATGCCAAGAAAAGTGGCTGGAGTTTTTGAACTTGATCCTTTTTCTACTTTAAATGCAAAAAATGATACTTTATCTAAATAAGTAGGAAATATGAATTTTAATGCTATTCAATCTAATATGATTTGTGATATTTGTGCAGGAAATCATTCAAGTACACATTGCCAAGTGGGGAACCCTTTTTCTCAATCTAATTTCAATCAAGCAAATTACGTGTCTAATTTTCAACATCACAACAATCCTTATTCGAACACGTATCATCAAGAATGGAGAAACACTCCCAATTTTCCAGGGAACAACAATCAAGGAGCAGTTATACCACCTCAAAATTTTCCACTGTAAGAAACGAAGCCAACACTTGAAGACATGTTTATGCACTACATGCAAAGGACAGAACAATACATACAAAAGACAGATTTGGCAATCAAAAATGTTGCAAATTCAACTTCGGCTTCCATTCAGAATCTTGAGGTACAAATTAGTCAAATTTCAAATATTCTTAATGAAAAAACTGCAGGAACATTACCAAACAACACAGTTGTCAATCCCACGGAAGATGTCAAAGTAATAACACTAAGCAGCGGGAGGAAAATTGAGCAACCACAAGAAGAAAATGGCGAACAGAATGTGGTTGAAAAGCAAAGTGAGATTGAACAAATTATGGAGGAACAAATTCAGCATGAGCAAGTAATGTATGATGTTTTTAATTCCATAAAGTTTTCTCCTGAAGAAAAGTCGTGTATTCAAGTAAGTAAAACTGATTTAATTGTGGGCGAGAAACATAAGGCTAAAATTGAAAAGTCACCTATAGAAGTATGTCCAACAAATTCAGCAACTTTTGAACCTGAGAAAGAAAATATTTTTGAACTGTTATGTATTTGGATGCTGCACCCTCTATTCATTCATTTTTTCAGCAAAAACTCAAAGAGGTGGGGGAATCAAAGACGTCATCATCAAGAAGGAAACACCTCAAACTTGAACTCGAACCTGATCCACACCTGAAGAGAAAAATTAGAAAGGATGTTTTAATGTTGTTGGATCTTGACGTCACATAATCATCTCACCCCCATGTCTGGCTGAAGACTTAAAACTTAGCGCTTCTTGGGAGGCAACCCATGTTTTCTTTTACTGCATTTAGATTTGAGTTTTCTTTTAGTTTAGTATAATTTTAATTTTTGATTTTATCTTGTAGGATTGCTTAAATTTTGAAGTCGCCGGGCGGAGCTGTTTTGTATGCCTTCATTGATGGCTGTTTTTGAGCAGTATGGAGTCAGAATCTGGAAAACTGATTCAAATAGCGATTGTAGCCTATTGTCTAGGCTTTCCAGCAAAAAACAAATCAGCCCATTTGGACATCTACAGCTCCAGATATCATAAAAATACTGAACGCCGCGTGTGCAGAAATTTTACGACGAATCAGGGGAGAAATTTTGAACTTTTTGCATTATTTTTGTTTTTTCTTTTTCCTTTCCCATTGAGGACAATGTGATATTCAAGTTTGGGGGGAAGGTTTACAAATTTATGATTTATTTTTGAAAATAAAAAAACAAAATAAAAGATATTTCAATTAGATTTACCTTTACACTTTTGATATCTTTATTGTGATAAGCATTGAAATAATTTTTATTGGGATAGACAATTGCTTATAAAGGAAGATTAAGCATACTTATTTACTTTAGGATTATTGAAGTTTACAATTCCTTACAAAATTGTATGAGTCATGCTATTATACATAATAGACAAATGTGATGCTTTTTCTTGTGATTATCCCCTTTGATCTAGTCCTAAACAGAGTTTAAGTAAATAGAGTTATAACGAAAAAAAATTATGAATATAGTCACTCTACTCCAATGTTTTCAGTTGCTTAGTAACCAAGGGTATCCATCACCAATGTTTACTTTTACGTCAAACGACAACTTGAAATATGAGTATGCAAAGCACTTTAAGTTTGTGACTTGTTGAGTAACCGGGTGAATTCATCACAAATGTTTTGCATTCGCGTCAAAAGGCAAGCGACAACTTAGAGAAGAGACTTAAAAAAAAAAAAAAAAAATCTAGTTTGCTACTCGGTTTGTAGTAGTGAGAAGGGATAATCATAGATTCAGTTGTTACATACTATAACTACATTAATTGCATGACAAATATGATTGGGTTTGGAGTTATGAATAGATAATTGCACTGGAGAAAGTGGGTATGCTTGATTTCACTTTATTTGTTATTGTTTATATATTTAATTGCAATTTTGATGCTTACATGATAAGACCTTTTAGTGTGAAGGGTTGAGCCTATTATTCCCTATTTTTTATTTTACTTTTTGCTTGAGGACAAGCAAAATCTTAAGTTTGGGGGTATTTGATGTGTCTAATTTTTATACAAATATTTGTACTCATTTACCCATTAAAATTGCTTGTTTTCGTTTATATTGTTTATAATTCATCTTATTTCTATAAGATTTCAATTAATTAATTATTTTTGAAGAAATGAGATTTTTGATGCAAAAAGTGAAGATTTTTGGAAAAAATCAACAAACAAAGTAAAACTATAGATTTATTAATTTTTATTGTTTTGTTGAATTTTAATTTGCTAATTGAGCTAAAAGTGCAACAAATAAATTTAAAAGGGTTTAAATGAGTTAATATGATTTTTAGTTAGTTTAATTAATTTTAAACTAATTAATTTTATTTTATTATTAAAACCCTAATTTCTGGTATTGTTTTTATGTATGCAGCACGTGTTTGCAAGAAAAGGAAAGAGAAGAAGAAAGAAGAAAGAAATAAAAATCAGGTTAAAGAAGGAAGGAAATAAATAAAAGAGGAGGGACTATTCTGCAAAGAGCAAACCCTAAATCATTCTTTCCGTTTGTCTATAAATACATGAAGGCACGCACAAAGAGAAGCGAAGAGGTGACGGCTATATCTTCAACAAACAAACAAATAATTAAAAAAAAAGAAAAACAAAGAGAGAAAAGCAGAAACAGAGAGAGATCTGACGTGCGACTTGACTAACGAGACAGCGGTTGCAAGCAACGTGATGGCGTTGACAGGGTAGACAAGCACGCGGTTCGAGGCGAGCTTTTGACTGCTGACCTGACGTACGGACGTGGCGCTGCGCTGTGACTCGTTCTCCGAGACAGAAACAAAACAGAACAGGAAGAAGTGGCCTACTGTTTGGTTTGCAATATTTTTATATCTTTTTGTATCACTCCTTCTCTATATTTTTTGATGCATTCCCAAACAATTTTTGTTAGTTGCAAATTGAATATGAACTAAATATTATTTTTCTTGGGCTAAGATGTAGCATAGTTTTTGAGAACACAATTTTAATTCCTTATTATTGTTTTATTTTTCCATGGTTGTGTTTTGATTTTTATTATTTATGCGTACAATTGGTGGATAGAAATTTGTATGATCTTTTAAATCATGAAGAGACTAAACTGGTAATTTTTGTTTAATAAAAATTAAACACCGTTATAGGAGAACGTGACCGCTAAGAAATCCATAAATTTTCAATTAATAATTTGATGAATTTAGGCAAATAATTAGTTGAGAATAAGTTTTATACTGCATGGATAGAGTAGTGAATATTTTTGGGATTTTGGTCTACAACTTGGAAAGATACTATTTTTATTCATAAGGAGATATAATTTGTGTGTGTGATAAACTAGGTGAAGTCAAAAGCCCTAGAACTAATTTTGCCATTAACAAATTACAAGAAATTCACACTTTCATAGCCCTCTCCCTCTTCACTAATTTAGTTAGCTTTAATTAGATTAATTTAACTTAGTTGTTTCAATCATTTATTAATTTCGATTATCCAAATAATGATTCATCTAGTAAATTCGGTACTCAATAAAATAATTAGTCCCTGTGGGTTCGACACTCTATTCACTTAACTATACTACTTGTTGCGATTTTTTACACTTGCAAATATTCACATCAGGAGGGTATTGGGGCTCGCGGTGAGATCCGAGCTCCGAGCCTCCTTTCAACATTGGAGAAGATATTGGGGCTCGCGGTGTCGTTCGAGCTCCGTGCCTCCTGCGAAATTGGAGAAGACATTGGGGCTCGCAGTGTCATCCGAGCTCCGAGCCTCCCCTGAAAATAGGGGAAGATATTGGGGGTCGCGATGCCATCCGAGCTCCGAGCCTCCTGTGGAATAGGAGGAGATATTGGGGCTCGCGATGCCATCCGAGCTCCGAGCCTCCTGTGAAATAGAGGAGGAGTTTGTGGCTCGCGTTGCCATCCGAGCATCGACTCTTCTGTGAAAATAGAAGAGGAATTTGGGGCTTATGCTTCCATCAGAGCTCCGAGCCTCCTGTGGAATAGGAGAAGATATTGGGGCTCACGATGCCATCCGACCTCCGAGCCTCCTGTGGAATAGAAGAAGATATTGGGGCTCGCGATGCCATCCGAGCTTTGAGCCTCCTGTGAAATAGAGAAGGAGTTTTTGGCTCACGCTGCCATCCGAGCGTCGACCCTTCTGTGAAAATAGAAGAGGAATTTGGGGCTCCGAGCCATCTGTGGAATAGAGGAGGAGTTTGTGGCTCACACTGCCATTCGAGCGTCGACCCTTCTGTGAAAATAGAAGAGGAATTGAGGGCCCGCGGTGCCATTCGAGCTCTTTGACTTGTCGAAAAAACTGGTTTGTTGAAAAAGAACTGGGGGCATTAGGGTAATTTTGTGCCAACTGCTGATGTCACGTTCGCAAGAATCGTAGCGACTCTAGATCTTAGCGGCCGTTAGATCTTGATGGTTAAGATCCAACGACCAGATCTTTTTGCGAGAATCGAGGAGTCGCTTTCTCCACTATAAATCTCCCCCTCCCCACTTTTCTTTCCTTCACTTCTCGCATTTTCCAATTTTCAAGAACAGGGTCTTACTTGCCATCAGCGACTTTTTCCGGTGATTGCATGGTCCATATCTCAGGTTAGTATTTCTTATATTATAATGTCGCGCTCTCAGTCCGGCTTGGAGGCCAGCTCGTTCGGCCGTTCTGGTAAGGAATCAGAGTCCCCGGAGGCGTCGTGGAATTTGGGCGACTATAAGGTCAAGGAGGAAGTTTTGTCAGACCCAGGGTCGGACGGTAGGGGTGATGTGGTCTTTGTTGTGTCACCGTTGAGGTCTCGTAGGCCGGGGAAGGAGCCCGTGGATGAGGGCGAGGAGGAGGAAGAGGATGTCGATGAGGAAGAACATGACCCCGAGGGAGAGGGGGACGTTGAGGATGAAGAGGATGACGAGGAGGACCAGGATTCTGAGGGAAAGGGGGATGTTGAGGATGGGGGAGACTCCGATGAGAACCGAGGGGAGCCCGATCAGAATGTCGAGGAGGACGACGCTCGGGAAGAAGTGGGCAAAGGCCCAGTAGGAGGGGCAGCCGAGGTCGAGAGTGGTCTCCCACCTCTGCACCCTTTGTCAACTCCGTCTCCTAAGAGGAAGGCCCGCCCTCGTAGGAAGAAGAGGAAGTTGAGCCTCCCGGATAGCCCCCCTCCTCCGGACAAATACGCCCCTAGACTGGGGTTCGAATTTCCCCCGGTCTCTTTCAAGAATCCGGGATCGATCAGGATGTATCCCGATGATGTCAAAGATGTCGATCCTCTTCCTCCTATGCCGGGCGACGAGAGTCGGGTGAAGATCCGGATGGACGACGTTCAATGTGTCTTGAAGGCGGACTACCTTCACATTTTGAGGGCCACTTACTTCATTCCTCGGGAATTCGAAGTGCTGATTCTGAGCCCCGGTATTCGCCCCACGACTTTTCTTGCACCGGGTTATTGCATTTTTCCTGTGGACGCTTTTGTCTCGGAACTAAGGCTGCCGCTGCACCCTTTCGTCAAGCGGGTCTTGAATTGGGCGAAGTTAAGCCCGATGCAGTACGACCCCAACTCTTGGAAGAACTTGATCTATTTCATCTTGAAGTGTTAGGAGAAGGGGGTCAAGCCGAGGCTAACGTACTTTCACGCTATCTTAGGGATTAGCTTGCTGGGCGATGCAGAGGGGATCTTCTACTTCTCGCCTAGGCCCCACAAGAAGGTGATGCACGGCCATCCGGACTCCATCAAAGGATGGAAAGAGAAATATTTTGTAGTCCGGAGCGAGAAGTCTTGGGGGATTCTGACCTCCTGGAATTTCTTTAAGCTGAATCACAAGCCTCCAAAGTGTTGCGATCTGACGGAGAAGGAGTGGAAGAAGGTGGAGAAAATTGTTGGGGGGCACAGTATAGCGTGGCCTCGAGTGACGGAAATGCACCTGGCCCGGGCCAGATTGAGCCTAGCCGACCCTAGTATGTTTTCTTTCTGAATTTTTGTCTCCCTGCCTTCGTGTTAACGTTAGCCCCCTTTCTTTTATTTTTGCAGAGATGACGTCCCAGCAGATCGATGACAGGCGTGCCTTGATAGATGTTGCCGCCAAGAGGAGGGAAGAGAAGGTGAAGAAGGCGGAGCAGGAGAAGCTGGCTGCCCAGGGCGCTCGGTCCAGTAAGGGACCGACCTCGGCGGCCGTGGAGCCGTCCCCGAAGAGGACCAAGAGGCAGCACCCCCACACGCCGAGGGCATCTCGGGAGGCGAGGGGAAGTTCTAGTAGCAAGAGGACCACCGAGGTCCCGAAGCAGAGGCTTCCCCCCACTCGCCCCACCACCGAGCAGATGGTAGGGCAACAGGGGCTACGGCCCTTCGCTCCCGATTGGTCGATTGTTCAAGGGGACTCCCTGCTCGAAGGTCCCGTGGCCATCGAGCTCGTCAGAAAAATTACCACCGAGCGGGATCGGATGGCGCTGGCGGTGCAGATGTCTGATCAGGCCTTTATGAGGTGGTCTCAGGCGCAGGTCTCGGTGAGTGTTTGAGACTTTGTATTTGGTTTGGATTCTAGAATTTTTCTAACTCTTTCTTCCTCGGACAGCGATGCTTTACGGGCAGCACTTTCAGAAGTACTTGGAGAAGGAAATCCTCCCCGAGAGGAGGAACGCAGAGAAGTATCTCCGCGAACTGAACAAGGCGACGGACGAGGTGAAGTAGGCTAAGAGCATGGAAGCCGTCTACGAGGCCCAGATGGCCTCGATCTTCGACCACCCTAAAAAGGATGGGGATCGCCTTGAGCAGAAGATCCAGGACGAGGCAGAGAAGGGGCGAAAGGCCCTGGAGCAGATGGAGATTACCCTGGCGGATGCCTTGATCCTGGAGCAGGACGAGGCCTACCACCGTGACAAGGAGCATTTCCAGAGGATCTATCTGGACCAGAAGGTCGACCATCTCCACTTCAACTGGCAGCCGGACCTTCCGCCGACTCCTGGTGGCGAGGAGATGGGGGGCGACCAGGATGACGAAGAGGTGCCACCCCCCTCAAGCATAGCTTAGGTTTTTTCGCTCTTTTTTGATTGTATATGCCTCGCGCGGACTGGCCACCATATTTTTGTAGCACAATTTTTGAAAGTAATGAAAGATACTTTTTGGCCGAGGCTTCATGACTTTCACAATTTTTAGTCTCTTTTGTGATTAGTTGTTTCCCTCGTCTTTTTGATAGACGCACGAGGTCTTGGCCGCCGACTCTATTTCTGCCGAGGATTCCCTGGTCCGAGCAGGGAAGGAGGCCATGGAGGCAGCTCTGACTCGCCAGCGAAAATAGGCTCGGGACCGAGCAGCCGCAGTGACTTATTTTGCGAACAAGTCTAGGGAGCTCGGTTTGGAGGTCACTCGTCTGAAGAAAGCCATAGTCGACCAGGACTGGTGGGTAATCGAGACAAACTGGTCAATCTCGGATGCCTCGAGTGGGTGGTTGGCTTCGGAGTCTTTTCATCGTGAGGCCGTTGTTGAGAAGGAGTTGGAGATCTGCCGACTGAAACTGGTGTTGGACACTGATTTGATCGAGGAGGCGAGCAATTCGGTGATAGGTCCCTCTTCGACCTTCTTATTAGAGGGGGCTCAGCCTGAAGATGCGGGAAGCTCGGTGGTGGGGGTGCCTTCCCGGGTCGGGCCATCCGAGCGCGAGAAGGAAATCAACGGAGGTGCCGAATTTGAGTTTTAAGCCGAGCATGAGTAATTTGTAAGCATTCTATTGTATTTGTGCCGCCGTTACTGGCACGCAATGAGTAATAATAAAAAGAATTTCCGACTCCTTTAACTTTGACAATTTCATTGAAGATTGTGACTGGGCTCGGCCTTGCAGGGGGCCGCTGCCGAGGGAGAAGGTCGCCCAGTGTCCTTAGGTCGGTGACGCATAACTGGCGGCGTTTTGCCTTCCGTCAGGCATTAATGGCGATATTTCGCCTTCCCAGGAACATTAATGGCGACATTTCGCCTTCCGCCGTTTGGGCTTCCCAGGTGCAATAACTGTGCTTCTTGAGGGGGCTATATAAACCCCCTCTCCTCCTACGTTGGTTGTTAGGAGTTGGAGTTAGCTTAACTGCCACACGACTCGGGTGCCTGCCGAAGGCGGGCGCCCCGACATTGAAACTTTGGTCTGAGGGCTCCGGATTGATGGCACACCAATCACCCTCGAACAAGTTGGGGTTTTGGCCTTGAAGTCCGTAAGACCCTGGGTTGTTCGTTGGTGAGTGGTGGTCCGATCAATTGATTCGGAAGCTCAGAAGATCGGAGAGAGCCTTGGGTCGGTGCCCCCCCTGCCGCCCTCGAATAGTTCGGGGTTTTAGTTTTTGAAATCTTCAAACCCCGAGTTGCTCGTGGGTGAGAGAAGGAGTCAAATAACGACTCGAAGCTCGGGGCATTCGCCGAAGGAGGGTGCCCTAAACTTTAATGAAAATTTTACTAAAGGGGTCGTGGTGGACGGTCGCCATCGAGCTTAATGGTCGAGTGGCTTGGAAGAAAGCCTCGACCTTGCTCGGGATCGAGGACGAGCCCCACCCCTTGCTCGCAGGAAGACGGTACGGGTCTAGCTAGCAGTTGCCATCGTGCGCATGGGTTGATGGGCTTGAAGAAGCCCCAAACCATGCTAGGGGTGGATGCCGAGCCCCCACACCGGGGAGAAAGCTAGTAATGGGCGTGGTTAAAGGTCGTCGCCGAGCGTAACGTTCGAGTGGCTTTGAAGAAATCCTCGGCCTAGCTCAGGGTCGACGACGAGCCCCCACACTTATTCTCAGAAAGACGGTACGGGTGTAGCTGGCAGTTGCTGCCTTGTACATAGGTTGATGGGCTTGAAGAAGCCCAAACCATGCTAGGGTCAGATGCCGAGCCCCCACACTGGGAAGAAAGCCGGCAATGGGCGTGGCTAAAGGTCTTCGCCGAGCGTAACGGTCGAGTGGATTTGAAGAAAGCCTCGGCCTAGTTCGGGGTCGACGACGAGCCCCCACACTTATTTTCAGGAAGACGGTACGGGTGTAACTGGAAGTTGCCACCTTGTGCATAGGTTGATGGGCTTGAAGGAGCCCAAACCATGCTAGGGGCAAATACTGAGCCTCCACACTGGGGAGAAAGCCGGTAATAGGCGTGGCTAAAGGTCATCGCCGAGCATAACGGTCGAGTGGCTTTGAAGAAAGCCTCGGCCTAGCTCGGGGTCGACGACGAGCCCTCACACTTGTTCTCATAAAGATGGTACGGGTGTAGCTGGCGGTTGCCGCCTTGTGCATAGGTTGATGGGCTTGAAGAAGCCCAAACCATGCTAGGGGCAGATGCCGAGCCCCCATACTGGGGAGAAAGCCAATAATGGGCGTGGCTAAAGGTCGTCATTGAGCATAACGGTTGAGTAGCTTTGAAGAAAGCCTCGGCCTAGCTCGGGATCGACGACGAGCCCCCACACTTGTTCTCAGGAAGACGGTACGGGTGTAGCTGGTGGTTGCCGCCTTGTGTATAGGTTAATGGGCTTGAAGGAGCCCAAACCATGCTAGGGGTAGATACCGAGCCTCCACACGGGGGAGAAAGCCTGTAATTGGCGTGGCTAAAGGTCATCACTGAGCGTAACGGTAAAGTGGCTTTGAAGAAAGCCTCGGCCTAGCTCGGGGTCAACGACGAGCCCTCACACTTGTTCTCAGGAAGACAATATGGGTGTAGCTGGCGGTTGCCGTCTTGTGCATAGGTTGATGGGATTGAAGAAGCCCAAACCATGCTAGGCATAGATGCCGAGCCCCCACACCGAGGAAAAAGCCGGTAATGGGCGTGGCTAAAGGTCGTCGCCGAGCGTAACGGTCGAGTGGCTTTGAAGAAAGCTTCCGCCTAGCTCGGGGTCGACGATGAACCCCCACACTTGTTCTCTGAAAAACGGTACGGGTGTAGCTAGCGGTTGCCACCTTATGCATAGGTTGATGGGCTTGAAGAAGCCCAAACCATGCTAAGGGCAGATACCGAGCTCCCATACCGGGGAGAAAGCCGGTAATGGGTGTGGCTAAAGGTCATTGCCGAGCGTAATGGTCGAGTGGCTTTGAAGAAAGCCTCGGCCTAGCTCGGGGTCGACGACGAGTCCCCACACTTGTTCTCAGGAAGACGGGACAATTGTAGCTGGCAGTTTCTGCCTTGTGCAAAGTTTGATGGGCTTGAAGAAGCACAAACCATGCTAGGAGCAGATGCCGAGCCTCAACACCGGGGAGAAAGCCGGTAATGGGCATGGCTAAAGGTCGTCGCCGAGCGTAACGGTCAAGTGGCTTTGAAAAATACCTCGGCATCGCCGAGCATAATGGTCGAGTGGCTTGGAAGAAAGCCTCGGCCTAGCTCGGGGTTGACGACGAGTCACCACACTTGTTGTCAGGAAGACGGTACGGGTGTAGCTGGCAGTTGCCACCTTGTGCATAGGTTGATGGGCTTGAAGGAGCCCAAACCATGCTAGGGGCAGATGCCAAGTCCCCACACCGGGGAGAAAGCCGATAATGGGAGTCGCTGAAGGTCATCGCCAAGCCTAAAGGTTGAGTGGCTATGAAGAAAGCCTCGGCCTTATTCGGGGTCGACAACGAGTCCCCAAACTTGTTCTTAGGAAGACGGTACGGGTGTAGCTGGCGGTTGTCACCTTGTGCATAGGTTGATGGGCTTGAAGAAGTCCAACCCATGCTAGGGGCAGATGCTGAGCCCCACACCGGGGAGAAAGCCGGTAATGGGCGTGGCTAAAGGTCGTCGCCGAGGGTAACGGTCGAGTGGCTTTGAAGAAAGTCTTGGCCTAGCTTGAGGTCGACGACGAGCCCCCACACTTGTTCTCAGGAAGATGGAACGGGTGTAGTTGGTGGTTGCCGCCTTGTGCATAGGTTGGTGGGGTTGAAGGAGCCCAAACCATGCTAGGTGCAGATGCCGAGCCCCCACACCGGAGAGAAAGTCAGTAATGGGCGTGGCTAAAGGTCGTCACCGAGCGTAACGGTCGAGTGGATTTGAAGAAAGCCTCAGCCTAGCTCGGGGTCAACGACGAGCCCCCACACTAGTTCTCAGGAAGACGGCACGGGAGTAGCTGGCGGTTGCCACCTTGTGAATAGGCTGATGGGCTTGAAGGAGCCCAAACCATGCTAGGGGCAGATGCCGAGCCTCCACACTGGGAAGAAAGCCGGTAATGGGCGTGGCTAAATGTCGTCGCCAAGCGTAACGGTAGAGTGACTTTGAAAAAAGCCTCGGTGTCGCCGAGCGTAACGGTCGAGTGGCTTTGAAGAAAGCCTCGGCCTAGCTCGGAGTCGACGACGAGCCCCCACACTTGTTCTCAGGAAGACAGTACAGGTGTAGCTGGCGGTTGCCGCCTTGTGCATAGGTTGATGGGCTTGAAGGAGCCCAAACCATGCTAGGGGTAGATGCCGAGTCCCCACACTAGGGAGAAAGCCAATAATGGGCATCGCTAAAGGTCGTCGCCAAGCCTAACGGTTGAGTGGCTATGAAGAAACCCTCGGCCTTGCTCGGGGTCGACGATGAGACCCCAAACTTGTTCTCAAGAAGACGGTACGGGTGTAGCTGGCGGTTGCCACCTTGTGCATAGGTTAATGGGCTTGAAGAAGCCCAAACCATGCTAGAGGCAGATGGCGAGCCCCCACACCGGAGAGAAAGCCGGTAATGGGCGTGGCTAAAGGTCTTCGCCGAGCATAACGGTCGAGTGGCTTTGAAGAAAGCCTCAGCCTAGCTCGGGGTCGATGACGAGCCTCCATACTTGTTCTCAGGAAGATGGTACGGGTGTAGTTGGCGGTTGCCACCTTGTGCATAGGTTGATTGGCTTGAAGGAGCCCAAACCATGCTAGGGGCGGATGCTGAGCCCCCACACCAGGAAGAAAGCCGGTAATGGGCGTGGCTAAAGGTCGTCGCCGAGAGTAACGGTCGAGTGGCTTTCAAGAATGCCTCGGCCTAGCTCGGGGTCGACGACGAGCCCCCACACTTGTTCTCGGAAAGACGGTACAGGTGTAGTTGGCGGTTGCCACCTTGTGCATAGGTTAATGGGCTTGAAGGAGCCCAAACCATGCTACGGGCAGATGCCGATCCCCCACACCGAGGAGAAAGCCGGTAATGGGCGTGGCTAAAGGTCGTCGCCGAGCGTAACGGTCGAGTGGCTTTGAAGAAAGCCTCGGCCTAGCTCGGGGTCGACGACGAGCCCCCACAATTGTTCTCTCGAAGAGGATACGGGTGTAGCTGGCGGTTGCCGCCTTGTGCATAGGTTAATGGGCTTGAAGAAGCCCAAACCAAGCTAGGAGCAGATGCCGAGCCCCCACACCGGGGAGAAAGTCGGTAATGGACATGGCTAAAGGTCGTCGCCGAGCATAACGGTCGAGTGGCTTTGAAGAAAGCATCGGCCTAGCTCGGGGTCGACGATGAGCCACCAGACTTGTTCTCAGAAATACGGTATGGGTGTAGCTGGCGGTTGCCACCTTGTGCATAGGTTGATGGTCTTGATGGAGCCCAAACCATGCTAGGGGCAGATGCCGAGCCCCACACTGGGGAGAAAGCCGGTAATGGGTGTCGCTGAAGGTCATCGCCGAGCCTAACGGACGAGTGGTTTTCAAGAAAGCCTCGGCCTAGCTCGGGGTCAACGACGAGTGTACACACTTATTCTCAGGAAAACGGTACGGGTGTAGCTGGCAGTTGCCGCCTTGTGCATAGGTTATTGGACTTGAAGAAGTCCAAACCATGCTAGGGGCAGATGCCGAGCCCCCACTTAGGGAGAAAGCCGGTAATGGGCGTGGCTAATGGTCGTCGCCGAGAGTAACGGCCGAGTGGCTTTGAAGAAAGCCTTGGCCTAGGTCGGGGTCGACGACAAGCCCCCACAGTTGTTCTCAGGAAGACGGTATGAGTGTAGCTGGCAGTTGCCACCTTGTGCATAGGTTGATGGACCTGAAGAAACCCAAACCATGCTAGGGTCAGATGCCGAGCCCCCATACCAAGGAGAAAGCTGGTAATGGGCGTGGCTAAAGGTCGTTGCCGAGCGTAACGATCGAGTGGCATTGAAGAAAGCCTCGGCCTAGCTCAGGGTCCACGACGAGCCCCCACACTTGTTCTCAGGAAGACGGTACGGATGTAGCTGGCAGTTGCCGCCTTGTGCCTAGGTGGATGGGTTTGAAGGAGCCCAAACCATGCTAGGGGCAGATACCGAGCACCCACACCGGGGAGAAAGCCGGTAATGGGTGTGGCTAAAGGTCGTCACCGAGGGTAAAGATTGAGTGGCTTTGAAGAAAGCCTTGGCCTAGCTCGGGGTCGACGACGAGCCCCCACACTAGTTCTCTGGAAGACAGTACGGGTGTAGCTGGCGGTTGCCGCCTTGTGCATAGGTTGATGGGCTTGAAGAAACCCAAACCATGCTAAGGACAGATGCCGAGCCCCCACACCGGGGTGAAAGCCGATAATGGGCGTGGCTAAAGGTAGTCGTCGAGCGTAATGGTCGAGTGGATTTGAAGAAAGCCTTGGCGTCGTCAAGGGTAATGGTCGAGTGGCTTTGAAGAAAGCCTCGTCCTAGCTCGGGGTTGACGACGAGCCCCCACACTTGTTCTCAGACGGTACGGGTGTAGCTGGCATTTACCGCCTTGTGCATAGCTTGATGGGCTTGAAGGAGCCCAAACCATGCTAGGGGCAGATGCCGAGCCCCACACCACGGAGAAAGCCGATAATGGGCGTCACTGAAGGTCATCGCCGAGCCTAACGGTTGAGTGGCTTTGAAGAAAGCCTCGGCCTAGCTCGGGGTCGACAACGAGTCCCCACACTTGTTCTCAGGAAGACGGTATGAGTGTAGCTGGCGGTTGCCACCTTGTGGATAGGTTGATGGGCTTGAAGAAGCCCAAACCATGTTAAGGACAGATGCCGAGCCCCCACACTGGGGAGAAAGTCGGTAATGGGCGTGGCTAAAGGTCGTCGCCGAGCGTAACGGTTGAGTGGCTTTGAAGAACGCATTGGCCTAGCTCCAGGTCGACGACAAGCCCCACACTTGTTCTCAGGAAGACGGTACGGGTGTAGCTAGTGGTTGCCACTTTGTGTATAGGTTATTGGGCTTGAAGGTGCCCAAACCATGCTAGGGACAGATGCCGAGCTCCTACACCATGGAGAAAGCCGGTAATGGGCATCGCTGAAGGTCTTCGCCGAGCCTAACGGTCGAGTGGCTTTGAAGAAAGCCTCGGCCTAGCTCGGGGTCGAGGACAAGCCCCTATACGAGTTCTCAGGAAGATAGTATGGGTGTAGCTGGCGGTTGCCCCTTTGTGTATAGGTTAATGGGCTTGAAGGAGCCCAAACCGTGTAATGAGCAGATGCCGAGCCCCCACACCGGGGAGAAAGCCAGTAATGGGCATCGCTGAAGGTCATCGCCGAGCCTAATGGTCGAGCGGCTTTGAAGAAAGCCTCGGTCTAGCTCGGGGTTAACGACGAGCCCCCAGACTTGTTCTCAGGAAGACAGTACGGGTGTAGTTGGTAGTTGCCGCCTTGTGGATAGGTGGATGGTCTTGAAGAAGCCCAAACCATGCTAGGGGCAGATGCCAAGCCCCCACACTGGGGAGGAAGCCAGTAATGGGCTTGGCTAAAGGTCGTCGCCGAGCGTAACGGTCTAGTGGATTTGAAGAAAGCCTCGGCCTAGCTCGGGGTCGCCGACGAGCCCCCACACTTGTTCTCAGGAAGACGGTATGGGTGTAGCTGGCGGTTGCCACCTGGTGCATAGGTTGATGGGCTTGAAGAAATCCAAACCATGGTAGGGCAGATGCCAAGCCCCCATACCGGGGAGAAAGTCTGTAATGGGCATAGCTAAAGGTCGTCGTCGAGCGTAATGGTCGAATGGCTTTGAAGAAAGCCTCGGCCTAGCTCAGGGTCGATGACGAGCCCCCACACTTATTCTCAGAAAGACGGTACGGGTGTAGCTGGTAGTTGCCACCTTGTGCATAGGTTGATGGGCTTGAAGGAACCCAAACCATGCTAGAGGCAGATGCCGAGCCTCCACTCTGGGGAAATACCGGTAATGAGCGTGGCTAAAGGTCATCGTCGAGCGTAACGGTCGAGTAGCTTTGAAGAAAGCCTTGGCCTAGCTTGGGGTCGACAACGAGCCCCCACACTTGTTCTCTGGAAGATAGTACAGGTGTAGCTGGCAGTTGCCGCCTTGTGCATAGGTTGATGGGCTTGAAGACGCCCAAACCATGCTTGGGGCGGATGCCGAGCCCCCACACCGGGGAGAAAGCCGGTAATGGGCGTGGCTAAAGGTCATCTCCGAACATAACGATCGAGTGGCTTTGAAGAAAGCCTCGACATCGCCGAGCGTAACAGTCGAGTGGCTTTGAAGAAAGCCTCGGCCTAGCTCGGGTTCGACGACGAGCCCCCACACTTATTCTCAAAAAGATAATACGAGTGTAGCTGGCAGTTGCCACCTTGTGCATAGGTTGATGGGCTTGAAGGAGCCTAAACCATGCTAGGGACAGATGCGGAGTCCCTACACCAGGGAGAAAGCCGGTAATGGGCGTGGCTAAAGGTCAACACCGAGCGTAAAGGTGGAGTGGCTTTGAAGAAAGCCTTGGCCAAGCTTGGAGTCGACGATGAGCCCCCACACTTGTTCTCAGGAAGACGGTATGGGTGTAGCTGGCGGTTGCAGCCTTGTGCATAGGTTGATGGGCTTGGAGGAGCCCAAACCATGTTAGGGGCAGATGTCGAGCCCCCACACCGAGGAGAAAGTCGGTAATGGGCGTGGCTAAAGGTCATCGCCGAGCATAACGGTCGAGTGGCTTTGAAGAAAGCCTTGGCCTAGTTCGGGGTCGACGACGAGTCCCCACACTTGTTCTCGGAAAGACTGCACAGGTGTAGCTGGCGGTTGCCGCCTTGTGCATAGGTTGATGGGCTTGAAGGAGTCCAAACCATGCTAGGGGCAGATGCCGAGTCCCCCACACTGGGGAGAAAGCTGGTAATGGGCATGGCTAAAGGTCGTCACCGAGCGTAACGGTCGAGTGGCTTTGAAGAAAGCCTCAGCCTAGCTCGGGGTCGACGATAAGCCCCCACACTTGTTCTCTGGTAGACGATATGGGTGTAGCTGGCAGTTGCTGCCTTGTGAGGTTGATGGGATTGAAGAAGCCCAAACCATGCTAGGGGCAGATGCCGAGCCCCCATACCAGGGAGAAAGTCGGTAATGGGCGTGGCTAAAGGTCATCGCCGAGCGTAACGGTCGAGTGGATTTGAAAAAAGCCTCAGCCTAGCTCGGGGTCGACGACGAGCCCCCATACTTGTTCTCAGGAAGACGGTACTGGTGTAGCTGGCGGTTGCCGCCTTGTGCATAGGTTGATGGGCTTGAAGAAGCCCAAACCATGCTAGGGGCAGATTTCGAGCCCCCACACCGGGAAGAAAGCCGGTAATGGGCATGGCTAAATGTTGTCACCGAGCGTAACGGTCGGTGGCTTTGAAGAAAGCCTCGGCCTAGCTCGGGGTCGACGATGAGCCCCCACACTTGTTCTGAGGAAGACGGTATAGGTGTAGCTGGCGGTTGCCGCCTTGTGCATAGGTTGATGGGATTTAAGGAGTCCAAACCATGCTAGGGGTAGATGCCGAGCCCTCACACCGAGGAGAAAGCCGATAATGGGCATCGCTAAAGGTCGTCGCCGAGCCTAACGGTTTAGTGGCTTTGAAGAAAGCCTCGTCTTGCTCGGGGTCGACGACGAGCCCCCACACTTGTTCTCAGGAAGTTGGTACGGGTGTAGCTGGTGGTTGCCACCTTGTGCATAGGTTGATGGGCTTGAAGAAACCCAAACCATGCTAGGGGCAGATGCCGAGCCCCACACCGGGGGGAAAGCCAGTAATTGGCGTCGCTGAAGGTCGTCGCCGAGCCTAACGGTTGAGTTGCTTTGAAGAATTCCTCGGCCTTGCTCGGGGTCGACGACGACCCCCCACACTTGTTCTCAAAAAGACGGTACGGGTGTAGCTGGCGGTTGTCGCCTTGTGCATAGGTTGATGGGCTTGAAGAAACCCAAACTATGCTAGGGGCAGATGCCGAGCCCCCACACCGGGAAGAAAGCCTCGACCTTGCTCGGGGTCGATGGTACGTGTGTAGCCGAGTGCCGAGCTGTAAGCTTGTAAGGGAAGCTTTTTTGGCTTGCGATTATATCTGGGTGCCGAGCCGTAAGCTTGTAAGGGAAGCTTTTCTGGCTCGCGGTATTATCCGAATGCTGAGCCGTAAGCTTGTAATGGAAGCCTTTCTGGCTCGCGGTGCTATCCGATCACCGAGCCGTAAGCTTGTAATGGAAGCTTTTCTGGCTCGCGGTGCTATCCGAGCGCCGAGCCGTAAGCTTGTAAGGGAAGCTTTTCTGGCTCGCGGCGCTATCCGAGTGCCGAGCCCGAGACATGTTTTTAAAGAGAACTAACACCAAGCCAAAACTTGTTTTAAGAAAGCTGGCATAATTACAACATATTTAAACTTTACAAAAAATAAGGCACGACGTGCCGATTACATTCTTCATAATTTATATGGGGTGTGGAGGCTAACCTTCCCTCACTAGGAACTTGATGAGGTGCTCCGCATTCCCGGGCCTCTTGACAACCTTGCCTTCTGGGTCGGTTAGGCGGTACATCCCCGGACGCACGATCTCAGATACCTTGTATGGGCCCTCCCAGTTTGGGGCCAATTTCCTCTTTTGGCCGGGGTTGGATACCGCCAGCTTCCGGAGGACGAGGTCTCCGAGTTTGATGTCGGTGGGGCGCACCTTTTTGTTGTAGAACCTTTCGATCCTCTGTTGGTAGGTGTCCCTTCTGATGGCGGACTTCTCCCTGACCTTGTCTATGAGGTCCAGGTCGGCTCGCAGCTGTGCAGAGTTGCTCGCTTCATCGAATGACATGATCCGGGGTGAGGGGATCCCGATTTCCAAGGGAATGAAGGCCTCCGCACCGTACGTTAGATTAAATGGAAACTCTCCCATGGGGATTCTTTTTGTCGTTCGGTGGGCCCAGAGAACGCTCGGTAACTCATCGACCCATAATCCCTTGGAGGAGTTATCGAGCCGTTTCTTGAGGCTGTCGAGGATTTGGCGGTTTGCATTCTCTGCCTGACCGTTTGACTGTAGGTGGCACACCGAGGAGAAGGGTTGCTGGATCCCGAGATCTCCACAGAACTTTCGAAAATGTTTACTCGCGAATTGAGTTCCATTGTCCGTGATGAGCACCTGTGGGATCCCGAACCGACAGACGATGTATTTCTAGAAGAACTGTTGGGTCTGCTGTTCGGTGATCGTTGCCAATGGCTCGGCCTCGATCCACTTTGTGAAGTAGTCGATTGCCACTATGAGAAATTTTTGCTGGCCCGTTGCCTTTGGAAATGGACCTACCAGATCCATCCCCCGCATTGCGAAGAGGGTCGGATTGGCCATGGAACGGAGGTTTGCTTGCGGGGCCCTTTTCACAGGGGAGAACCGTTGACAGGGGCTGCACTTCTTCAACTGGGCGAGGGCGTCTTGCAACATCATGGGCCAGTAATACCCATGATTCAAAGCATTTCGTGCGAGCGAGCGGCTTCCCAAATGGCACCCGCCGATCCCCTCATGCAGCTCCTTGAGGGCGTATTTTTCTTCATCCGGGGTCAGGCAGCGGAGGTAGGGTCTGCCATCTGTTGTTGTGTATAACCTTTTGAAGAGGGTTGCATCGATTACGGCAAACCTTTCTCAACGGACCCTGACCCGCCTCGCTTCAGCCCGGTCTTCGAGGAGCTCTCCCTTGATTAGAAAATTCTTGATAAGAGTTGTCCAGTCGGCGGGAAGAGCTCCGTCTTCAATGCAGAGAGTCTCGGGAAAGTCTGTACTAGGCTTGAAGAGAACTTCGATCAGGACGGTGCGGTCGAGGCCTTCGAAGGAAGAGGAAGCCAGCTTTGACAGAGCATCGGCCTGGGCATTCTGCTCCCTAGGGATCCTCAAGACCACCAATTCGTCGAAGGACGACAATAGTCATTGGACAACTGCCAAATACTTGATCATCCGATCATCACGGGCCTCGTACTCTCCGGTGATCTGGTTGACCACGAGCTGAGAGTCGCTGAAGGCCCTGATCTGTCTGGCGTCGGCCTGATGGGCTAGGGTGAGCCCGACGATCATGGCCTCGTACTCTGCCTCGTTGTTAGAGGCGGGAAGTTGAGGCGGAGGCAATACTGAAGGAGGAAACTGTCGGGACCCCACAGATTGATGCCCGCACCACTCCCCGCTTCGCAGGAGGAACCATCGACGTGAACTTCCCACGCCTGGTTAGCCTCCTTACTTTCGTGTTGCTCGGAGATAGTGCATTCTGTGATGAACTCGGCGAGGACCTGTCCTTTGATGGCTGTCCTGGACTTGATAGCCGATGTCGTATTGATTGAGCTCGATCGACCATTTGACTAGTTGTCCAGAGCTCTCGGGTTTATAGAGCACGGCCTTCAAAGGTTGGTCCGTTAGCACCTGGATTGAATGTGCCTGAAAATAGAGGCGGAGCTTCCGTGCGGCCATGACCAAGGCGTATGCTATTTTCTCCATTCTAGAATATCTGGTCTTGGCGTCGAGCAGAACTTTGCTCACGTACTACAGGGGCTTTTGGACGCCTTCCTCTTCTGGAACGAGGACAATGCTGAGCACGTTCTCCGAAGCCGAAAGGTAAAGCCAGAGGGGCTCACCTGGTTCGAGCTTGCTGAGGAGAGGGGGGTTGGCGAGGTACTCCTTCAATTGGGAGAATGCCTCTTGCTGCTGAGTACCCCACTCGAATCCTCCGGTTCCGCACAGTGCCTTGAAGAATGGGAGGGACTTCTCTCCGAACTTAGAGAGGAAACGACCGATGGCCGCAAATCTCCCCGTTAGCCTCTGGACTTCTTTGATGTTCCTGGGAGGGGCCATGTCTATTATGGCCTGGATTTTTTGGGGGTTCGCCTTGATGTCGCGCTGGCTGACGATGAACCCAAGGAATTTTTCCGAGGAGATGCCGAATGCACACTTCGCCGGGTTAAGTCTCATGTTGTTGTTCCGAAGGACCCCAAAGGCCTCCTCCAGGTCGGCGAGATGATCCTGTCCCTGCTTGCTTTTGACGAGCATGTCGTCAACATACACCTCCATATTACGCCCAGTTTGATCCTTGAAGACTCGGTTAACAAGCCCGAGATAAGTAGCACCGGCGTTCTTCAGCCCGAAGGGCATAACCCGGTAGCAATAAAGCCCATGGTCCGTAACGAAGGATGTCTTGGCTATATCGGGAGGGAACATTCGGATCTGGTTATGCCCCGAGAAGGCATCCATGAAAGAAAGGAGTTCGTGGCCCAATGTGGCATCGATGAGGGCGTCGATGTTGGGAAGAGGGAACGGATCTTTGGGGCACGCCTTGTTGAGGTCTGTAAAGTCTATACAGATCCTCCAGCTCCCACTCGCCTTTCTAACCATTACGACGTTCACAGCCACTCGGGGTAGCTGACCTCCTGTATGAAATGGGCGGACAAGAGTTTGTCCACTTCCACATTCACAGCTTGTTGTCGTTCCGGGGCAAACTTACATCGCTTCTGGACGATCGCCTTTGAATCGGGGATCACGCTGAGTTTGTGCATAATGAGATCCTCGGAGATACCGGGCATGTCGGAGGGCTTCCAGGCGAAGAGGTCGATATTGCAGCGAATGCAGTCGATCAAGGCAGATTTGAGGTTGGGAGCGAGGGAGAAGGTTACTCGAAAACACCTTGACATGTCCCCTGTCTCGAACGAGACATCTTCTAACTCGTCTGCCGGCTCCGGATCTGGCTGGGTTCTCTCGGGCTGTAGTTCGATGGCATCAAGGGGAAATACACCGCCCCCGATTGCCATCATGTAGCATGATCGTGCTGCTTCTTGGTTCCCCTGGACAATTCCGATACCAATGTTGGTAGGGAACTTCATCTTCTGGTGGTAGGGCGAGGGAACCGCCTGGAGGGAGTAGATGGCCGAGTATGGCATTGTAGGCTGCTTTTGTTGTGCAATCTAGTTACCTAAATAAATAGATAAACTAGACACAAATTAAAAACCTCGCAAGTGTACGAATCGTTTATAGAAGCGTAGCAATAGCTTGAGGCGATAGATGCATGTTTCCTGTGACATTAGGCTGATACGCAATGCAGGAAGGTTGCTCGATATTCTTAGGCGTGAACTTGTCCTGCATTGGCACTCGATTTGGCATTTCCTCACCCATTGCTGTATGTGAACTGGGTCTCTGAGCAGTCGACTGGTTTGTAGAGGCAGTCGACTGGTTTGCTGCAACCAGCTTACCTAGTCTGTGCAAAGTGCGTTCTGTTTCTGCGTCAATAGGTAGTAGTTCTGGACGAAGTGATCTCCTTCCGTGCATCCACCAAAATCCTATAACCTAAAAGAAAAATACTTATTTATAAAATTAAAAGAAAGAAAATAAAAACTTTCTACTGATCTGTAAGTTAAAATACTAGACAATCCCCGGCAACGGCGCCAAAAACTTGTTGTGCAATCTAGTTACCTAAATAAATAGATAAACTAGACACAAATTAAAAACCTCGCAAGTGTACGAATTGTTTATAGAAGCGTAGCAATAGCAAGGGTCGATCCCACAGAGATTGTAGAAACTAACTTACTAATCAATAGAAAATGTGAGAATGATAAAGAGTTGTTCTAAAGGTCTAAAAGAAATGAAAAGATTAAGATATACTGAATCACAAATATTTATTAAGTAGTTGGGTTTAGATCTCCACCGATAGTCAATAATGCTAAGTTACCTTCTGAACTTCTTCTTATTACTCATGTTTGTTCTCTTCAAGGGCATGGTATCTACTCCTTAAAGTAATGTTTCCCTAAGCCAAGAATTAGGCATGGTATCTACTAAGTTGCACTTAAAGAAAACATAAGAACAGTGGAAACGAACAAACACTCAAGGCTCTAGAAATTGGTATCAGATCTAGATCCCTTAAGTTGATTAAACCAAGAACCTTTAAGGATTCCCTTGTTACAAGTTATGAACACGAGATACGGGTCGTCTCAATATGCTCATATAACAGATTCAGATAGATGGTAATGCAAACTTGATATTCTCAAGTTCTGTATGTCAGTCGACTGGCTGTTACCTCAGTCGACTGCTCTCAGAACTTGAGAACAAGTTTGATTATCATCAATCTATACCAATTCAATCAGATTCAATCAATAAGTAAAGTAGAAGGATTCAGAAGAATATAGCACTACATAACTACGGCTTCAATCTACCCAACAATGAAATTAGTTCCACATAATAATACTTTTATTGATCAACAAGTTTGAATACATGGTTAACATAGAAGAATTAGAAAGAGAAGGAATAAACTGATGTAGTTCGGCTAGATGACTCGGCTGGCTGCCACATAATCGATCGGCTGTTCCTTTCCTTATGCTTGATCTCCTCTCCCCTTCTTTAATGCTGATACCGTACTGCTCTTCACTTGATGATTCAGAAAGTTGTGTAATTTTGTGATTCGGGAGCCTCCGCGTATATCTCCCTCCTTGAATAATGTTTCTTGATTGGTATTTAAAGAACACGGCTAGAGAATTAGGGTTTGCACTTTTCTTTTTATAGAAAAGTCCTTTTCTTTTATTTATTTCCTCCCTCGTTGCTCTGCGTATTATTTCTTTCTCTTTTCTTCTATTTTTCTATTCTTGTTCTGATTTGGATTAGATTTGGACGAATCTTCAAATATCTTATCTTTTAACTCTACCGCCTACCAGTCGACTTGTCTTCGAACCAGTCGACTATGTCGAAACTTCTGAAGATTTTATAGTTGATCATCCAAGTCGGCTGTTGACAATCAACTTCTCTGGGCAGTCGTCTGTTGTAATGGACCAGTCGACTGATGATCTGCAATTTCCTGTGTATCATCCTTAACATCCTGAATCCGCTTCGTTTCTCTGTGTTAGGCTGTTTCCTATGGAAAAGAGAAAATAAGAGTTAAATATCACATATAGAGCTTTAAAATGTCTAATTGCATTAAGATTGTTGCTCCTAAATGTGAATAATATTGTGTTCATCAAATACCCCCAAACTTAGATTTTGCTTGTCCTCAAGCAAAAAGTGAACTTATGAACAAGGGAAAAATAATAGTACTCTCAACCAAGAATTTTTATTATGTGAGCATCAGCATATTAAACTATAAACAATTTCAGATAAAGTAAAATTAAACATACCCACTTTCTCTAGTGCAATTGTTTAGTCATAATCCCCAAACTCAATCATATTTGTCATGCAATTAATTTTAATTATAGTATATAACAACTCCATCTGTGATTATCCATTTTCTCCACTACAAACCGAGTAGCAAACTAGAGTTGTTTTTTTTTTTTTTTAGTCTCTTCTCTAAAGTTGTCACTTGCCTTTTTACGCGAATGCAAAACATTTGTGATGAATCCACCCGGTTACTCAGCAAGTCACAAACTTTAAAGTGCTTTGCATACTCATATTTCAAGTTGCCGTTTGACGTAAAGGTAAACATTGGTGATGAATACCCCCAGTTACTAAGCACCCAAAACATTGGAGTAGATTGACTTTATTCAAATATATATATATATATATATATATATATATATATATATATATATTATCACTCTATTTACTTAAACTCAATTTAGGACTAGATCTAAAGGGAATAATCACCAGAAAAAGTATCACATTTGTTTATTATGTATAATCGCATGACTCATATAATTTTGTAAGGCATTATGAAACTCAACAATCCTAAAGTAAATAAGTATCCTTACTATTACTTTATACGAAATTGTTTTATCCTAAAAAAAAAGTTGAAAAGACTCCAAATATAACTAACTAATACCCCCAAACTTAGATGGAACATTGTCCTCAATGTTCGCGCAAAGCTTAAAATATAGGCATGTGTTACCATCTAGTAAGAAGGAGAGCCTAAAAATAAAAAAATGAATAATGAAAAGAAAATGAAAGGAAAGTGTAAATACTCCCCTGAAAATTGGGTTGCCTCCCAATAAGCGCTGTGTTTTCTGTCTTCAGCTAGACTTGATGAGGTCATGCCATGTATTGAATGGTTTGAAGATTCACATCTTCCTCTTGCGGTTCTATGCTCATCTCTATGTATGGCTTCGCTCTATGCCCGTTCACCTTAAATGTTTGATTCTTCTCTTTGCTATGAACCTCCAATGCACCATGTGGAAAGACTCTTGTGACAATGTATGGCCCATACCATCTTGACATGAGCTTGCCTGGAAAAAGTCTTAATCTTGAGTTGTATATCAGTACCTTCTGTCCTTCATAAAACTCTTTCCTTGCTAGCTGTTTGTCATGGTACAACTTGGTCCTTTCCTTGTACAATTTTGCATTTTCATATGCGTCGTGCCTCAACTCTTCAAGCTCATTTAGTTGCAATCTTCTTTTGTCACCTGCTTGTTTCATATCAAAATTGAACCTTTTAATGACCCAATAAGCTTTTTGTTCCAACTCCACTGGTAGATGACAGGCTTTTCCAAAAACCAAACGGTATGGTAACATGCCGATGGGTGTTTTGTAAGCTGTTCGGTAGGCCCATAATGCATCATTCAAGCGCAGCGACCAATCCTTCCTCCTTGTGTTGACTGTCTTTTCCAAAATGCTCTTGATTTCTCTGTTGCTAATCTCCACCTGCCCACTAGTTTGAGGGTGATATGGGGTGCCCACTCTATGTGTGATACCATATTTCTTCATCAAAGAAGCAAATGGAAAGTTATTGAAGTGGCTCCCTCCATCACTAATTATTGCCCGTGGTGTACCAAACCTAGTGAAAATGTTCTCATGCAAAAACTTGACAACAACTTTGTGATCATTAGTTTTTGAGTGGACAACCTCGACCCATTTAGACACATAATCCACACCCACAAGAATATATAAATAACCAAATAAGTTAGGAAAGGGACCCATGAAGTCGATTCCCCAAACGTCAAAAAGCTCGATTACTTGGATGTTTTGCAGTGGCATCTGATTTCTAGAAGAGATGTTGCCTGTCCTTTGGCATTTGTCACAAGTCCTGCAAAAAGAAAAAGCATCTTTGAATACTTTAGGCCAATAAAATCCAGATTGTAATACCTTGAGTGCTGTTCTTTTTGGTCCAAAATGTCCTCCACATGCATATTGGTGGCAATGTTGTAGAATACTTATTTGCTCTTCTTCTGCCACACATCTTCTTATAATTTGATCAGGGCAAAATTTGAACAAATAAGGATCATCCCAATAATAGTGCTTGCACATAGCCACCAGTCTCTTTCTTTCTTGACTTGTCATACCTGGAGGGAAAACATGAGCAGTGAGATAATTTACAATATATGCAAACCATGGAAAATATGAGCAGTGAGATACCAGTCGACTGGTCCTATTACCAGTCGACTGTCCCGGTGATATGTTTATTTCAAATAGGTGTTCATCAGGGAAATTTTCATTAAGTGGGAGAATTCTTTCTTCCTCATGCAGTATTCTGGACATGTGATCTGCCACAACATTGTCACTTCCTTTCTTGTCTCTAATCTCAAGATCGAATTCTTGAAGCAACAGCACCCATCTGATCAACCTAGGCTTAGCATCCTTTTTGGCAAACAAATATCTCAAAGCAGCATGGTCAGTGAAAACAATAACTTTAGAACCAATTAAATATGATCTAAACTTTTCTACAGTAAAAATAACAGCTAACATTTCTTTTTCAGTAGTGGAATAATTTAGCTGTGCGTCGTTTAAATTCCGAGAAGCATAGTAAATAACATGGGGTGTCTTATTGTTCTTTGACCTAAAACAGCCCCTAAAGCATAATCACTTGCATCACACATGAGCTCGAAAGGATGGCTCCAATCTGGTGCCATGACAATAGGTGCAGAAATGAGAAGATTTTTCAATGTAATAAAAGCATTTGTGCACTCTTCTGTCCATGCAAACTCAACATCCTTAGTCAACAAGTCACAAAGGGGTTTGGAGATTTTTGAGAAATCTTTTATAAATCTTCTATAGAACTCTGCATGTCCAAGAAAACTCCTAACACCCTTGACTGTGGTGGGAGGGGGTAGTTTTGATAT
Organism: Hemerocallis citrina; assembly: GCA_017893485.1. Classification (NCBI taxonomy): domain Eukaryota; kingdom Viridiplantae; phylum Streptophyta; class Magnoliopsida; order Asparagales; family Asphodelaceae; genus Hemerocallis; species Hemerocallis citrina. The sequence goes on from JACEHZ010000250.1 coordinate 174,324, forward strand.
TATATCGATTTTCGCTTTGTCTACCTCTATGCCTCTTTTTGACACCACATGTCCTAAGACAATACCTTGTTGTACCATAAAATGGCACTTTTCCCAATTTAGCACTAAATTGCATTCTTCACATCTTTTAAGCACAAGCTGCAAATGGTTAAGGCATTCATCAAAACAAGATCCAAAAACGCTAAAATCATCCATAAATACCTCGATGAACCTTTCCACCATGTCTGAAAATATACTCATCATGCACCTCTGAAATGTAGCTGGTGCATTGCACAATCCAAAGGGCATCTCCTGTATGCAAAAGTACCAAAAGGACATGTAAAATTGGTTTTTTCTTGATCTTCTGGAGCAATAGCAATTTGATTATAGCCACTATAACCATCTAAAAAGCAATAATGACTATATCCTGCTAATCTTTCTAACATTTGATCAATAAAAGGAAGAGGGAAGTGATCTTTCCTAGTTTCGTTATTCAGCTTCCTGTAGTCTATGCATACCCTCCATCCTGTAGTCACTCTAGTAGGGATAAGCTCATTTTCTTCATTCTTCACCACTGTGACTCCACTTTTCTTAGGCACTACATGTATAGGACTCACCCACTTGCTATCTGAGATTGGGTAAATGATTCCAACATCTAGTAGCTTCAAAATCTCTGCTCTTACCACTTCCTTCATGTTTGGATTAAGCCTTCTCTGTGCTTCCCTGCTTGGTTTTGTGTTATTTTCAAGAAGTATTCTATGCATGCATTTGGATGGACCATCCTATTGCACCTTTGTGTTCTCGTAGTACCCTCAGCAACTTATCTTCTTCCTGTGCACTCAGGTTCGCAGCAATTATCACAGGTAGCGTTTGGTTCTCGCCCAAGTATGCATGCTTCAAATGGTCGGGCAGCTGCTTAAGTTCTTCGTCTGGAAGTCTCGGTGCAGTCGACTGGTTCTGTCCACCAGTCGACTTGTCTGCAGAAACAAAAATGTCATCAGTCACCAATTTTTCAAATACAGGTGCAAAGTTACCTGAGTATGACTTTGGAGTTTCAAGGTGATGTACTGTCTCTGCAATCCCCCAGTCATCGTATTCCTGTTCAACATTAGATAAAGTTAGAGATTGTGTAATTGTGGCTTGTAGTGGTTCGACGCTATGTACCTGAAATGTTTGATCAACAATCTCCTGAACCACATCAACATTATAGCATTCATGATCATCATGTGGTAATTTAAGCGTATCGAACATTTTAAACTCAACTTTTTCTCCGTTTATCTTCATACTTATAGTACCTTTTTTAACACAAATTTTTATATCAGCTGTACTCATAAAGGGCCTACCTAGGATAATCGGTAGGGACGATGGCATTGAAGATTCTTCCATATCTAACACAACAAAATCAGCAGGCAAAATAAAATCGTTTACCTGAACTAGGACATCTTCCAAAATACCTCTAGGTCTTTTGATGCTGCGATCTGCCAACTGCAAAGTGATGGATATTGGTTTAAGTTCCCCCAATCCTCGTTTTTCATAAACAGAGTAAGGAAGAAGATTGATGCTTGCCCCCAAGTCTAGCAGTGCCTTTTCAAAGAAGTGCTCACCAACCCTGCAAGGAATGGTAAAACTACCTGAGTCCTTCAATTTAGGAGGTAGTTTTCTTAATAATACAGCGCTCACTTCCTCTGTCAAAGCCACATCCTCCTTAACCTGAAATGTTCTTATGTGAGTACAACAGTCCTTCAAAAATTTGGCATAAGAAGGAATTTGTTTAATAGCATCAAGTAAGGGGATATTAATTTCTACCTTTCTGAGAGTTTCAAAGATGTCAAATAAATATTGTTCTTTCTTTTGCTTGACTAACCTTTGAGGGAATGGTGGCACAACTGTTCTTTCTTTTTCACTTACCTTGTTGGAACCCAAAACTTTTGATGGTTGTGTTTCTGCTTCTTCTGTGTGTGTTCCAACTTTGTTGTCAATTATTTTACCATTTCTTAATGTTGTCACTGTCTTGAGCTGTTCTTGGCCTCCAGGATTTGGTATAGTTTGTGATGGGAGTTCACCTGCCTTTCGTTCGCTTAATTCTTTCGCAATTTGACCAATTTGCATTTCCAACTTCTGAATTGCCTGCCCTTGTTGGTTGCTTGTTTGATGTTGTTGTTGGAGCAATTGAAGAACGGTGGATTCAAAATCCAACTTCTTCTGTTCTTGAACTGGCCTATCAAACCCACTTCCCATTTGGAAGTTCCGTGCATGTCCTTGTGTGAATTGAGTCCCTTGATTATTCTGATTATTGCTCCAGGAGAAGTTTGGATGGTTCCTCCACCCTGGGTTGTATGTGTTCGAGAAGGGATTGTTCTTTTGTGGAAACACTCCTCGACCTACATAGTTTGCATGCTCCTGATCTGTGAAGGAAGACATGGGACATGTATCAGTGGTATGATCTACATGAGAACAAATTGCACAAATTTCGTTTGTTTGATTTTTAACTCCACCCATCATCGATATTGCATTAACAAGCATATCAATTTTCTTATTCATGTTTACCATTTCTAATTGAATGTTATTGCTATTAGAAATTTCGTAAACTCACTGTTTTTTGGAAGGGCCCCTCCTTGTTGAGAATTGTTGTGAATTCTCGCTGAGTTCTTCAAATAGTTCAATGGCCTCTTCACCGCTTTTCCTCATTAAGATCCCGTTGCAAGCTGAATCCACAATTGCCTTGTTAGTATCATTTAAACCTTCATAAAATGCTTGTACCTGATCATCTTTAGGCATGTTGTGTGTAGGATATTTGAGAAGTTTGTTCTTGAAATCCTTCCATGCTTCGAAGAATAAATCTCCATCTTTTTGTTGGAAGAGTTGAATCTCCCTTTTCAGCTGTTTGGTCTTTTGGGCTGGAAAGAATTCTTTCAAGAATTTTGTCGCCAATTGCTCCCATGAGTTTATTGATCCTGGTTCCAAAGAATTATACCATAGTTTAGCATTAAGTTTTAAGGAAAAAGGAAACAAGATTAACCTGATTTGTTCAGGGATAAGCCCTTGGACGCTTTGTGTCCTGCAAAGATCGAAGAAATCTTGTAGATGGAGATGAGGCTCTTCATCTGGCTTGCCACTAAAGTGGGGAACCATGCTAAGTAATTGAGGTGATAGATGCATGTTTCCTGTGACATTAGGCTGATACGCAATGCAGGAAGGTTACTCGATATTCTTAGGCGTGAACTTGTCCTGCATGGCACTCGATTTGGCATTTCCTCACCCATTGTTGTATGTGAACTGGGTCTCTGAGCAGTCGACTGGTTTGTAGAGGCAGTCGACTGGTTTGCTGCAACCAGCTTACCTAGTCTGTGCAAAGTGCGTTCTGTTTCTGCGTCAATAGGTAGTAGTTCTGGACGAAGTGATCTCCTTCCGTGCATCCACCAAAATCCTGTAACCTAAAAGAAAAATACTTATTTATAAAATTAAAAGAAAGAAAATAAAAACTTTCTACTGATCTGTAAGTTAAAATACTAGACAATCCCCGGCAACGGCGCCAAAAACTTGTTGTGCAATCTAGTTACCTAAATAAATAGATAAACTAGACACAAATTAAAAACCTCGCAAGTGTACGAATCATTTATAGAAGCGTAGCAATAGCAAGGGTCGATCCCACAGAGATTGTAGAAATTAACTTACTAATCAATAGAAAATGTGAGAATGATAAAGAGTTGTTCTAAAGGTCTAAAAGAAATGAAAAGATTAAGATATACTGAATCACAAATATTTATTAAGTAGTTGGGTTTAGATCTCCACCGATAGTCAATAATGCTAAGTTACCTTCTGAACTTCTTCTTATTACTCATGTTTGTTCTCTTCAAGGGCATGGTATCTACTCCTTAAAGTAATGTTTTCCTAAGCCAAGAATTAGGCATGGTATCTACTAAGTTGCACTTAAAGAAAACATAAGAACAGTGGAAACGAACAAACACTCAAGGTTCTAGAAATTGGTATCAGATCTAGATCCCTTAAGTTGATTAAACCAAGAACCTTTAAGGATTCCCTTGTTACAAGTTATGAACACGAGATACGGGTCGTCTCAATATGCTCATATAACAGATTCAGATAGATGGTAATGCAAACTTGATATTCTCAAGTTCTGTATGTCAGTCGACTGGCTGTCACCTCAGTCGACTGCTCTCAGAACTTGAGAACAAGTTTGATTATCATCAATCTATACCAATTCAATCAGATTCAATCAATAAGTAAAGTAGAAGGATTCAGAAGAATATAGCACTACATAACTACGGCTTCAATCTACCCAACAATGAAATTAGTTCCACATAATAATACTTTTATTGATCAACAAGTTTGAATACATGGTTAACATAGAAGAATTAGAAAGAGAAGGAATAAACTGATGTAGTTCGGCTAGATGACTCGGCTGGCTGTCACATAGTCGATCGGCCGTTCCTTTCCTTATGCTTGATCTCCTCTCCCCTTCTTCAATGCTGATACCGTACTGCTCTTCACTTGATGATTCAGAAAGTTGTGTAATTTTGTGATTCGGGAGCCTCCGCGTATATCTCCCTCCTTGAATAATGTTTCTTGATTGGTATTTATAGAACACGGCTAGAGAATTAGGGTTTGCACTTTTCTTTTTATAGAAAAGTCCTTTTCTTTTATTTATTTCCTCCCTCGTTGCTCTGCGTATTATTTCTTTCTCTTTTCTTCTATTCTTCTATTCTTGTTCTGATTTGGATTAGATTTGGACGAATCTTCAAATATCTTATCTTTTAACTCTGCCGCCTACCAGTCGACTTGTCTTCGAACCAGTCGACTATGTCGAGACTTCTGAAGATTTTATAGTTGATCATCCAAGTCGGCTGTTGACAATCAACTTCTCTGGGCAGTCGCCTGTTGTAATGGACCAGTCGACTGATGATCTGCAATTTCCTGTGTATCATCCTTAACATCCTGAATCCGCTTCGTTTCTCTGTTTTAGGCTGTTTCCTATGGAAAAGAGAAAATAAGAGTTAAATATCACATACAGAGATTTAAAATGTCTAATTGCATTAAGATTATTGCTCCTAAATGTGAATAATATTGTGTTCATCAGCTTTCACGTTTACAACCATGAAGTCCATTGACTCGGTCCTTCGGTGTGGGGTCATACTAGTTGTGACGTCTAAGGTGACGATCCCCTCTATTGGCACCAGGACGCCGGAGAATCCATGCAATGTGTGTTTGGCTGGCTTTAGCTTATATCGGGGGAGCTTCAAGTTCTCGAAGGCCTCCAGGAAGAGGATATTTACCGAGCTTCCGTTGTCAACAAGGATACGGCGGACCTCAAAGTTTGCCATACAGAGGCTGATGACGAGCGCATCACAATGCGGGAGCCGAACTCCCTCTAGGTCTTCTCCCAAGAAGGATACAGGGAGTTGCTGTACCTGGGGAGAGAGAGGGCCCTGGATGGCATTGACATCTCGGACGAACGCCTTGCGAGAAGTTTTGGACTCCCCTCCCATGGGCCCTCCGTGGACGCAATGCAAGATGGCTTGACCCTCAGGTTCTTCGGGCTCCTGGTCCCGCTCGGGTTGCTGTCTGAGTGCTCGAGGAGGAGGGGAAGCCCTCCTATTCCTCATATCCCTCTGGTCCCGAGCACCTTCCCGTTTGAACTCCCGAAGGTACCATCGTTGGATGAGGACCTCGATCTCGTCCTTCAGGCCACGACAATGGTCCGTGTTGTGCCCGTTGTCCCGATGGAAGCGGCAGTAGAACCGCTGATCCCTCTTCTTGCTGTTGTTGTTGGTTGGCCGAGGGGGGAATTGCATGAAGTTCCTGTCATCGATTGCAAGGAGGATAGTTGATATGTTCTGCGTCAGCGGAGTGTATCTCTCGAAGCCAGGGACCGGGGGGGCCATTTTCGGGGCGCTCCCGTCTCTTGGGACTTTCTTTGCTGGCTCGGCCTCGTCGGCCTTACATTTCTCCTTCTCGGGAATTTCTTTTGAGTCCTCTGGATTCAGGGCCTCCTCAGCCCGGATGTATTTTTTGACACGATTCAGGAGGTCGGGAAAATCTATTAGAGGCTTCTTCGCCAGGGAGCTTTCAGCTGGCCATGCCGGACATTGTGTCAGAATGCTGCCGAGGCAACCCCTGGGTCGAGGGAGGAGACCAACCTTGTCTCAGTGGTGAACCTTCGGACAAACAACCAGAGGGACTCCCCTTCCTTCTGCCGGAGGCCCAATAGGGACGCACTTGTCCTTTTGGCCTTCCGGCTGGTAATGAAGTAGGCGAGGAAGTTGCCCTCTAGTTGGTCAAAAGAATAGATGGAGCCGGGAGTGAGTTTCGAGAACCATTCTCGAGCTGGACCCCGGAGGGTGGCGGAGAAGGCACGGCACAGGAGGGGATCCGATGCTCTGTGAATCATCATGAGGGTCTTGAAGCCCTCCAAGTGATCAGCAGGATCACCTTCATCGTCATAAGTCTCGAAGTGAGGTGGACGGAAGTTCCGAGGTATTTCTGCCTGCAAGATGACGGTGGAGAAAGGGAGTCGGATGGGCCTATATCCCTGGGCCGGCCTCGGACCGCCGTCGCCAAAGTGGTCAAAGCGGTCTTCCATTTCTTAGAGGCGCTTTAAGATGTCATCGTCATACTTCGCCTGGACTGTCAGGATGCGAGACAGGCTGTCCTCGGCGTCCGAACGTGTGTGAGAGCGACGGACGGTCCCTTCGACGGGGGTCCCCCGGATAGCCTCCATGATTTCTTTCCAGAAGTCTTGGAACTCGTGGTGGGTGACCGGAGCTCGCTTAGCTCGGTTTTGCTGAGCCTATGGCTGCCGGCCTACGCGGCTGAGTGTCGGCCCCCGCCCTAGGGACGGAGGTGTGAAATGGTTCGGGGCCGAGTTGGAAGCGGCCCCTCCCCTAGAATGGCTCGCCTGCCGATTCTGGATTACCCCTCGTAGGTCGAGCTGGACCGGACGGGAGGCACCCGGTTGGTGTCCGTGACTGACCCCCGGATTGTTGGATCCATGAGCATCGGCGGTGACGCCATGAAGAGGTGCGTCCTGGCGACGCGCAGAGGTAACAGATTTCCTGGCCTTGGGCGCCATATGAGCTTGGGATGATGGGGTACCATTGATAGCTGAGCTCGGGCTGGAGTCTGCACTAGAAGTTTTCCACAGACGGCGCCATCCTGATGCGGTTTGTTTTCGAGGGGAGTGTGGATGCACCAGGCGTGAGTTCTACTCGATTTTTATTGGTGGAGGAACCTCTGGAGCGGACGGTGGTCCTGACCCTCGGCTGGAGGAACGGCTCGGGAGCAGGCGGGAGTGAGGTGGAGATCGGAGGCTCAGCTCGGATCTGGAGGCTCGACTCGGATTTTGGAGGCTCGAGTCTTGTGTACCTGCACATGGTCTGAAACACCAGGATTGGTCCCAGTGGCAGACCCTCCGACGATCTAGTGAGCTACTGAGAGAGAGTAACAGTAACTAGGGTTTGAGAGGGAAAAGATTGATTACCTATAGAAGGGGTGGAGGGTCTGGTATTTATAGGAGAGGCCAACCGGGTCTGGACCCGTTTGGGGCTGGGTCTGGACCCGGTTGCCTGTGGACCTGACGTGGCAGATGCCCAAGCGGTTTATGGCTGGCGTGGCGGAGACCTGGGCAGTTTCCAGGCTGACGTGGCAGGGGCCCAGGCGGTTTCTGCGCCGACGTGGCGGACCCGGATGATCCGGCGGTGCACGCTTTATGAGGGGATCCTGTGGCCCAGGAGGGGCCACGTCATCTGACCCATATCAGTTACCATAATACCCTCAAAGTGCAAATTTATATACGACATAATTATTTACAAAAGTGTCATTCATATAAAATAAAAGTTAGTACCACTAGGGATAATTCTAAAAATTATGGTAAGAATTTGAGATGAGTAAAAAGAATTTTCAGGTTTGATACTAGAAAACTTCAGTGTTTACAATAAAAATAAAAATAAAATTCTTAGAGCGTCCATCGCACGTGCAGATTGCTAGTCTTATTAAATAATATGGTTGTTAAGGAAAAAATGAATAAAATTTGAAAATAATGTAAATTTTATTTATGGAGAAAAACATTAAAATCTATCTATCCAGGAGAGTTGGAGTTGTAATTTGTCAACAAACAAACCCGTGCAACTCCAACTCTTTCATTTTTCACTTAATTTTTTTAATTGACACGTGCAATGCACGTAAAACATATATATTTTTTACTTAAAATTTTAAATTAACAAGTACACCGCGCGTTTACATCAAAGTTTTTACTTTAAATTTTTTTATTAACACGTATTTCGCATGTCACGTCCAACTCTCCCATTATATTCTTTATATACATATTACTAACACGTGCCTCGCACGTGCTATATTATTATTATTATTATTGTTATTATTATAATATATATATATATATACTTTAAAAAAATTATATTTATTAAGATATACTTTGCACATGCTAATCACATTTTTTTACTTTAATTTTTAAATGAACACGTATATTGCATGTGGATATTACTGGTGATGGATAATGGGAAGGTCTAGTCTGATAAGAATATTTTGCAAAGAAAGATGGGATTATGCATAGAGAATGAAAAGTTTAAGGATTTCTACTTCGTTGGATTTAGGTGCGAACCCAACTGATTGGCATACACAAATTAATTAGGACTTTGGGATCTTTAGGAGTACTAATAGGATAAAGGTTGTTTTCATATTTACTTAATAATAGCTTGGACCTTGTTTAGGCTTATATTGGAGTCATTGGACTAATGCTAAATAGTTTAAAAATTTACAGTTAAAAGAATAAATGAAGAAGATGTCATTAAATTCACTAGTAATCTGAACGTGCTTAGCACACGTTCTAATCAAATTTTTTTGGTATGTAGATTAAATAATAAGATGTAATCTAGCCTTGAAATTGAGCCATCCCTTTACTCATACATACTCTTTATAAATTACTCTTAGTGGCATAAACTTTTATTTTATATGAGTGGCATTTTTGTAAATAATTATATCGTAAACAAATTTGAACTTGGAGGGTATTAGAGCATCTGTAGTCGTTGAGTGGTAAAATATGGATATATGGATAAATAGAAATAGGAATCCTAGTTTTGCTGCAGTCGTTTAAAGCTATATTTTAGCTTTCTATTAATATAAAAATAAGCGACGGCACATGAAGTGCCGTCTGAGAATAAAAAATACTAAAAAATAACAAATTACGTGGGACGGCACATGAAGTGCCGTCCGAACGCTAAAATAAAAAATTAATTTTTTTTATAGGTGGGACGGCACATCAAGTGCCGTCCGAGTAGGGAAAAAAAATTAGTTATTATTTTAATATATTTTTAATCGATCCGTCCAATGATATTAAAGTAACTTTTAATTAAATTAGTTATTATAGTTTAGTTAAATAAATAATTAATTAATTAGTTAAATAAAGATAGTTAGATGCAGTAAGTTAGATAGTTAGATGCATTAAATTAAAACTGATATAGTTAGTTAATTATGTGTTAGTATTAATTAAAACTGATGTAGTGTTAAGTGTTAGTGTTAATTGTTAGTGTTAATTAAAACTGATGTAGTGTTAAGTGTTAGGGTTAATTTTTAAAAAGCCCATGGGACGGCACATCATGTGAAAACGGCACATCATGTGCCGTCCGGGCGGGGGGAATTTTTTGGATTTTTAATTCGTTTTGGCTATTTATAATTCAATAAACTAATTAATTTATGAATGGGACGGCACATCATGTGCCGTTCGACGAAAAAAATATTAATTTTTTTGGTGGGACGGCACATGATGTGTCGTCACTCATATATGCATATAACTTATGCGGATTCTCAAATATAGCAATTTACTGTAGCGATTTATCGATAATATGGATAAATAGCAAACGACTGCAGCGGGTTTTTTAGCCAAAAATGCATATTATGGATAAATAGCAAACGACTACAGATGCTCTTATGATAACTAACAACAGTTGAGTAAATAAATGGTTAATATAACTTCCACATTAAAAATGAATGGTTGAGATTAGATAGTTGATTGTCTATAAATTACAGATTGTCTACAAATAACAATCCCAACTCTCCCATTATAGTACTACTAGTAGTAATCTGCACGTGCGATGCAAGTTCTAATCAAATTTTTTTTATATTTTACAGAGTAAATAATAAGACATAATCCGACCTCAAACCTGAGACATCACTTTACTCATACATACTCTTTACAAATTATCCCTAGTGGCACAAAGTTTTATTTTATATAAGTGACACTTTGTAAATAATTATGTTGTAATTAAATATGAACTTTGAGGGTATTATGACAACTAACAACAGTTGAGTAAATGAATGGTTAATATAACTTTCACTTTGGTTGAGATTAGATGGTTGAATGAATGTCTACAAATTATAGGGTGTATACAAATGACAACCTCAACTATTCCACTATAGTATTAACCAGTAATTTGCACGTGTGATGCACGTTCTAATTAAATATTTTTTATATATAGTAAATAATATGATGTAATCCAGCCTCGAACCTGAGACCTCCCTTTACTTATCACATACTTTTTACAAATTACCTTCAGTAGCATAAACTTTGATTTTATATGAGTGACACTTTTGTAAATAATTATGTCGTAAATAAATTTAAACTTTGAGCGTATTTTGGTAACTAACAATAGTTAAGTAAATAAATGGTTAATATAATCTTCACTTAAAAATAAATGGTTTAGATTAGATGATTGAATGTCTACAAATGACAATCACAACTATTTCATTATAATTTATATATATCTTAAGCTAATAGGCCTACCCCATCTTTCCTTTCTCTATTTTGAAATAGAGAAAGGAGAGCAGAAGTAGGAATTATCATCTATATCAGCACGTGTAATATGCATATTTCACAAAAAGAAAAAAAAAGAAACACAAATACCTAACCAGTTACATCTCATTTTTCCACCTCTGAAGCCCTCCCCAACCCTACACCTCCCTCCGGCGCTTCCCTCCCCGACCTTCCACCTCTCCGACCGGCCCCAAAACCCCTACTCTTCCTGCCAAAACCAACCCTCTATAGTTTACACCCCCAAATCTCACCGCAGAATCTCCGATCCTCAACCACCTACCAAAAATCATAAGTAACGGATGTGGGATTCTTCATCAACGAGAAATTCATCCGTGTCGAAAGCATCTTCCTTGAATTACTCAAAAGGTGACAACAACCAATCTCAATTTTCCCTAAATTTCCCAAATTCTAGGGTTTCACCATCATCACCATCACCACTTTCCTTCCTCAGATTCAAACCAAATGGAGCATACCCCTTCTATGAGTCGGACCTAGAGCGCATGGCCACCGTTGAGACCACCACCATGTTCGTCGACCTTTCATGTCATTCACTTCAACGACCTCCTCTAGCGCGCCATCTTCGAAGAGTACCTCCGCTTCCTACCTCAAGAATGCCTGCAACTGCTTCTTCGCCGATAGTCGCCCCAGCGAGAATCGCGAAGACAGCGCCAGTAGAGACATTAACATCGCGGTTTACAACATCCATCTATTTTTTTTTTATATATCTTTCAAGAATGTGATTTTTTGCACTGATGATATTTTGTGGGATTTGACTACGGAGGAGATCGGGAGGCTGACCGCGGTGACGGGGGTGATGGAGAACCACGATGACAACGCCAGAGACATCAACATCGTGTTTTACAACATCCATCTATTTATTTATTTATCTTTCTTTCAAGAATGCGATATTTTGCACTTATGACATTTTGTGGGATTTGACGACGGTGGAGATCGGGAGGCTGACCTGTGGTAATGAGGGTGGTAAGGAGGACGAGCGAGGTGCGGTTGGAGCTGCTGCAGGGGACGTTTAAGTGCTTGGAGTGCTGGGGGGTTGTTAAGAGTGTGGAGCAGCAATATAAATACATTGAGGTGAAATGATTTTCAATTTTTTAATGTTATTTATGGGGAGTGTACTATGTGGTTGATTGTTTTGACTGTTTGTTGTTGTGATGTGTAGCCAATAGTATGCCTGAATGCGATGTGTCATAGTCAGAGAAATTGGGCATTTTTTAGGCAAGAGAACCAGTTTACGGATTGGCATAGGGTAACGATGCAGGAAACGTCCAAGGAGATTCCAGCTAGGTCGCTTCCGAGATCGTTGGATGTTATTTTACGGCATGAGATTGTTGAGCAAGCGAGGGCAGGAGGTAAGCTTATTCATATGTTACTTACATTTTTATAGTAAATTTTCTAATGGATGGACTAATGGTAAATCCAACAAACAGAAGATAAACATGATAAAAATGTGGTAAAAATTTGCAGCATATGACAATTAGGATAAAAATGTGGCAAAATTTTTGATCAACTTTGGGGTAAAAATTAGCAGCATTATGCTTTCATCGAACTCTTTCTGTGATGGAAATTCATTAAACAACTTTACAAGCATTATCTACAATACTTCTCACAAGTATTTCATCAAACAAATTAGAAGAGAAAAATGTATTTGAGAACTGAAAATCAATTAACAGACATCCTCTTTCTACATATACTTTTTATGCCCTTGACTTAAGAGTTTAATTTTTTTGTCAGTTCAAGGATTTTAATGGATTAGTTTTCCTTTGCTTAGTTAGGGCTTCACATCCTAAATCAGGTTCATACAATTCCCACACTGGATATCTATATATTATTCATAGAGAAGTTTTCTATAAAATCAGATATTTATGCCTGTGAAATTTGAATACAGGTGATATTAGCATAATGCTAGGAGAAGCAGTTCAATATGTGAAATTCTATTTGAAATTCTTGCAACTCCAAATTAAGGCAATAATTTAAAACATCGTTCCTGCATCTCAAAGAAAAAAAACATCAATACTACAAATGAATCTTAGTGTATGATTATATATGCATGCCCTAATTTTATTTATCTTATTTTGTTGATGTGTACAAATGTTGAGTTCTAATGAACTCAACATGAATGCTCCTCTTGCTATGGTATGGAAATTAGTTGTACCTAAAGATTTCAAAGAGATCAAGTTTGCTAGATGATTGAGCTATATATGTATATGTTGTTGATAAATCTTTACACTTTTACCAGCTCACCAAATGATATTGGAATACTATTTCTTTTGATGGTTTTGCATGGTAGATCATTGATACAACTTTATAATATTATGTGAATATAATGTCTTGCTATTATAGAAGTATGATTTAAAAATACTTCCTTAAAAAAAGTATGAGTTAAAATAATTTCTAGATTTTCAACCTCACTTTTGTGTTGATTTTTATTGATGTTCTTTTGTTTGTTTCAGTTTTCTTTTGTTTAACTAGATTGCATGTTTAGGTGTTCTACATAATTTGAAAAGAGGGAAGGTGGATATTACCTTTCATTAAGCGGTTGTTGGGAGGTGTGAACCACACAAGGTATGAGATGTTGATAATTGATTGCCCTACTTTCCTTATGTTTTTCTCTTTGACCAGATTTCACTAATTTGTGATTGTGAATGGCTTGCAGATAGTAATTATTCATCATGCAATTATTTATTAGCTATCGAATGAGTTTACATGTTAGGTCGGCACCGGCAAGGAGGAGGGAGGTGGCAGAGGGGAGGTTGAGGAGGATGGAGAGATGGAGGAGGTGTGGAAGAGGGGAACATCACGACAATCAAAGATGGCAGAGACACAGGAAAGGAGGGAGGAGTGCAAAGCAACGTCAGAGAGGGTGTGGATTTGGGAGGGGTAGGGGAAGAAATGCATGGAAGGGTTGGTCGAGATGAGGTGGGTCAGGACCTGAGTGTAGTCGGTCAAAATTTAAACGAGAGCCAACGCGTACTCGCCGATGTTCACCTTCAAATTCTCGATTCTTCTTGAATTCTTGGTTTCTTCATTGTACACGGGCTCACTGATATTAAGGCAAGCAATTCTATCTTGAATTTATTCAATGAGATTTGTATAGAAATTTTCATCTACAAATCTGTTTCTATTTCGTTTATATTTCTACATCTTAACTTCAGTTTTTTTTTTTCTCTCATTGTTGCAGGACAAATACATCAATCTCTAGATTATAATAAGCAATTCTCTAGAAAATCAGTAGAGTGTCTATTTCAATGAAAATGCTAACTTGGCTGGTGTTGTCTCAAGAGCTGAATATCAGAAGACGATGTTAGATGGTTGGTTTGAGGCTAATTATATAGGTCTATGAAGATGCTCGAGATCTTACATACTCTGAATTTCCGGAAAAATTGGTATGGAAACCGGTGGATAGGAAGTGGTCAAGAAGACTTCGTGGTCTCGCAATTGGAAGGCTGTACTATGCACCTCCAGCTGCAGGATAGAGGTTTTATTTATAGATGTTGTTGTGCGTGATACTACAAAGTTAAAATTAGTACACGTTTTTATTTTTGTTTTGTATTTACGTAGTTATAAACAATAGTTGTTTACAAAATAAATTTTGCATTTTAACTGTTTGGATTGGACTCTTTTATTATCGTGAACAATTTATTAAAGCCATATGTTGTATATATAATTGTGATTTAAGTATGAAAGATTATTGTGATTGAGTTTGGATGTGCCTTATTATCATTAAATATTTGCGTTTGAATATTGTGTTTTATGTGCAAAGCTTTACTACATAATTGTTGAATATTAATATGTTGGATTATAATTATATAGGAAAAAAATTGTAAATATGGGGAGGTTCTGTCGATTTTTTTTTAAAAATGCTATTGATGTTTAAATTTATCTTTTGGTAAAGTCTGTGCAATTTGCACAAGGGATATACTAGTATTAGATTAGATTAGCGATGAATTACTGAAAAGGAAATCCAATAAATAAATACATGAATAGTATACCTTGTCACAATCCTTTATTTTCAGAAAATAAATACTATTTCACAGGGATTCGAATCCCCCCTATCTCTCCCTCTTATATAAATACTTAGTATTTAACATATGTGATGCACGTTTTAATCAATATATATAGTTTTTAAAATAATATAATACATCACGGTGCTAATAAATACATATTTTTTAAAGTAATATAAAAGGTATAATGAGAGAGTTTGAGTTATACGTGTAATGCACGTAAATTGATAGATTTAAATAAAGTGTATAATGAGAGAGTTGGAGTTGCACATGCAATACACCTAAAGTGGTAGATTTACAAATGACACTAAGGCCTACTCCCATTATAATACTACTAGTAATTTACACGTGCGATGCACGTTTTAATAATTTCAAAAAATAAAAATAAAAACTCTGACGTAGAGAGAATTTGTACCGGAAATCTCCTTTATATTAGTTATGTACGTGCGTTGCACATGTTGGTAGAATGACAAAATGACAAATGACGCTAAGGCCTTCTCCCATTATAATATTACTAGTAATTTACACGTACGATGCACGTTTTAATAATTTCAAAAAATAAAAATAAAAACTCTGACATAGGGAGGATTTGAACCGGAAACCTCCTTTATATTAGTTATGTACGTGCGTTGCACATGTTGGTAGAATGACAAAATGACAAATGACACTACGGCCTTCTCCCATTATAATATTATATATATATATATATATATATATATATATATATATATATATATATATATATATATATATATATATATAATTTTATTTTATTTTATTTTATTTGAGTTAATGAACCCAGGAACTTTGGATTGTTACAAAAACAAGTTACTAGTTAGGCTATCATATAATCTCTACTACTATAATTCAATACTTGGAACTGTGTTATTTGTACGCAAACCAACTTGACTGATATAATCTCAACTATCTCTAATATTATAATGGGAGAGTTGTCATTTGTAGACAACCTATAATTTGTATACATTCAACCTCAATTAAATCTACACCACAAAATTAGATCTAACCTAACCTAACTAATTCTAAATCACACATCCTAATCTCACCCCAACCTAATTAAACTCCAATTAATTATTTAAATAAATAAAAAACCTACCCTCCTCTCTAGGGATGAAGTCAGGAATTTTTTGCAGGCGGGCGTAGCTAACAACAAATTCATAAATTGTTCCATTGACCCCAATAATAATAATAATAATTCTTTTCTACTTCTTTTCTGTTTTATTCTTCACCGGTTTGTTTATTTCTTCTTCTTTTTTTTTGGAGTAATAAATCAAAGGTGGGGCCAACTTGAAAACTTTTTTTTTTCAAGTAATAAATTAAAGGTGGGGCTAACTTAGAAGCTTGCTATTATGGGATTAGTAGGGGGTTTTGTGGAAATTTGGAGGGGGGGGGGGGGGGGGGGGGGGTTAAAGGGTGAAATTTGGCAAAGTTAGGGACGTTTTGGCAAAGTTAGGTAGGTCCATCTCTCCCGAAACTCACTCTTCTCCCCAAAAAAACTCGGATCGATCGCGCCTCCTATCTATTTATATTTTTGTAGGGGCGCATCGCACGTACATTATACTAGTACATTTTTAAGTGAAAGTGATATTAACCATCTAATTCTAATTAATTAGTCAGTTATCATAATGTCCTCAATTTTCAAATTTATTTACGAAAGTGCTATTCATATAAAATAAAAGTTGGTGCCACTAGAAATTTGTAAAGAGTAACCAGTGAGCCGTAGTGGGTAAAGGGATGACTCATGTTAGAAACCAGAATACGTCTTAGTCTTTACATTAAAAAGAAAATTGTAAAAAATAGAAGCTTAAGAAAAAATGAGCGTTCATCGCTAGTATTAATTAAAATTGAGAGTTTTGTAATAACAACTAACTAGATAACATCGTACTAGTAAAACTACTTACATACAAAAAAATGCTACTTCAGAAAATCCGTCTATAAAAGCCAATTCCTCAAGAAAAGGAAATTAAAAACTGAGGGAAACGCGTGCAGCTCAAGTGCAAAATAATCATAGATTTATGTAGTTGCAAAATAAAGCAAAAACAGGGGAGGGGAATTTAGGGTTCAATTAGGAACCTAAGGTAAAGAAAGGGAAACTATTTTAGTCGGATGCCAGGTTGGCAGAAGGTTCATTTAGGGTTCAATTAGGATCTAAAACTAATCAAATGCATATCTTTCCATATGCATAAAAACTCAAAAGTGAATTAAGATTTAACTCGGGTCTATAACCTACCAAAAACTATATTTATATATATATATATATATAAGCGCAGCATATATCTAGGGTGTTCCCAGTAATCATATCACATTTTATTGTTTTGGTTCTCTTTGTGTCAGGAAGTTCAATACTCTTCTCTCTCTCCGATTCCAAATTTTTTGGTGATTAAGAAGCCATGAAAAGTTTGTAAATTGCGGACTCTCTTGTAAAAGAGATTATGAAACATCATCAGAGCCTCAACCCCAGCCCTGCCCTAGGCGATTCCCGCAACTAGCTAATCCTTTGAATCCGCTGATGGCTCGACGAAAGAGGTCTCGTCAGACAACTTTGCTAGAGATCCTTAAAAACCAGAAAGATATCAAGAAAGAAAGAGCATGCAGGGCCAAAATTAGTCTTCTTCTTGATCTTCTTGATCTTCTTGAATTCAAACCACAATCTCGACAATCTGTGGTGTCTGAAAGGATGAAGAAGAAGAACAACAAGAACAAGAAGGCAGTTGGAAAGAATGCTACCAAAGATTCTAGAGGACATCAGGAACCTAAGGTAAGAAATACGATACGCCCCAATTCTTGGCCTATTTTAGTTTATTTGATCTCTCTGTTATTCTAAATGTTTGTATTCTATTGCAGTATCTTATGCAGAAGGGAGGCAGCCCTCTGAAGTTTGTCATCACAAAAGTTTCACCTTCAGAAACTTACAACGAGGTAACTTTTCCTTTCCCATTTCTTCTCATCGTTAGATTTGGTTTAGGGTTCTTCATTACTATGTATAGGGTTCTTCATTACTAATATTTCACTTCTCGTCTTTTGTTGTGAGTCTGTGACTTGAATAGGCTAGTAATGGAAACAAGGGGAAGTCTGGTGATGCTGGATTGGAGGATGAGCAAGACGTCCCTACTGCCAAGAAAGCAATGGTAAAATCTATAGACAAGTACTTTCCATTATACTATACAATTAACATATGAGCTCTTAAAGGTTGCTAACCAATTGTTCACTTTGTTTTTCTTTAAAATATTTTGCAGCTGTCGAATTCACTGAACCTGACCAGACTTGTGTAGTAGCATCCTCTGCAGATAAGCAACCTCCCTATGACTTTGATCTCAACTTGCCGCCGTCAGATTGATCTTGAAAGATCATGTAGGGATAAAAGAAAGAAATACATTTCCTCATTAGCCGTCTAAGATATTCCTGTTTATATGTTTTTCATTTCTATAATTACTAGTAGATATTTGGCATATATCAGTTCTGATTGAACTTTTAAATACTACTATATATTTGGAGTATATCAGTTATGTTTTACATTTTTATAATTACTACCAGATATTCGGCATATATCACAGTTCCGTTTTTCCTTCTACTAGTCGAGAATTGTATCGGAGATTCAGAAAGGAGTTTCATGCTTTCTTATCGAAAATGATGGTTGATATATGTAATTATGTGGCAGCGGTTAAATTTAATAACATTTAGAAGGAGAAGGTTTAAAGTGCATTCATCACCATAATTACTTCGTTGGTTTAAATCTTTTTCTGCCTGCAAAAATGCCTGTGTTACTTATTAGACAAATTTATTTTCTCGTTACCTAGTAATAGCCTAATCGATTTTTTGGGCAATCCTTCGTTGTTCATTCCTTGATGTTAGTGCTTTCCACTGTACGAGTGTTTCAGCTTACTGTTCAGCCTGTTCTTCATTCTTCTTTCTCGTATGAAAAATGAAAAATAAAAAGACTTGTAGAAATTCAACGAGTAATTAGTTTTTTTTCCCTAAGTTCCATTAATAAGCTGTTTAACAAAACATACAATCCGAAGATGGAGTATGAAGTTCATGTATTCCAACAGGTTGGGATATGATGAGCATTTTCTGCCAAAAAGGAGGACACACCCCTATACAAGAGTTCCCCGCCCAAACATACCTCCCTACTTATACATCCAAAAAAGTCAGTGCATGATTGCTCCGACCCTGCAAAAAAAACCGCATACCGATGTATGTGGCCAACAATTCTTCGCCTGTCGATTACTCGTCATCTTGTGTCTCCACCCTGTCCTCAGAATCAGCCTCGCATGTGAAAGTAGTAACACCAGTATACATCTCCTTGATCTTCTTTCTAGCCTCAATACCTACCGTTTGTGTCGAGAAAACACTATTAACTTTTGATCATGTTTAATAGTTGTTGTTGCATGAGAGATCTGTGTGTGGGTCAAAAAATTCTAGTGTTCATTTCTAACCATATGGTCCAACAGGTAACTACTACCCCAATCCCCCAAAGCTTAATGTCTTCTCCTGCAGACATTGAGCTCCCTCCAAGATCCTCATACAGACTGAACGAAGTCTGGTAGGGGGCTGATATACAGAATCTGCGCAACAGATTCTCTCTTAATGGTATTGCATACCGGCAGGTCATGAACAAATGATCAACTGTTTCCAATCGTGGTTGCACATGAGACAATCTCTCGAAACCTTGTTAATTGTAACTGGCCAAATTATTCCTAGTTAAAATGACCCTCCGAGATGGCTAACCAGCTGAAATCACGAACCTTCAGCCAGACCTTAACCTTCCAGACTGGTTCTTGTACCCCGCATTCCCCCAATATTGATCAATTCATATGCATATTTTACTGAGAATTTTCCACCTTTTCCCGACCCTCATACGATCAGGTCATGATGGTCCGGTCCCGTTGGTTTCCAGTCTTGCAAGAACTGAATGAGTTCCCTTTTTTGCTTTCTCGCCCCCCTGCTCAGTTGCCCATTCATTCTCGAGCTTCAGGCTTCATTCCGCCACTGTCTCGGCACCTAGGTAGTCTTATCTGCTGCGTATTTATATGCATGCTGGAATCTGCTGCGTATTTACATGCATGCTGGAATATTCTAATTAGGTTAATGGGGTCGCACCGCCTGTCTTTCGAAAAGCAAATCTTAGCACCGTTTTCAAAAGAGAATGTTTTTCAAGCTAGAAAAATGTCTTTTATGCGCGAGACTCCCTGCCAAAAGCCAGACATTGACACAATATTCTTCTACTTTTGGTGCAAGCTTTCATTTCTAAGATAAACTGCCTTGACTAAGGTTGCTCACTTTGCCTTCCTCCATGTGTTAAGTTTCCACCACCACTTACACAATAGTGCTCGATTCATTTGTCGAAGGTTGATAACTCCCAACCCTCTGAACTCTTTTCAGCTGCAAACCAATCCCCACTTGATTAATGGATATCCTTTCATGTCTGCCCTAGACTCATTCCAAAGGAACCAACATCTTAACCTATATGTCTTTTTGATAACCCAAACCGATATCTCAAAGAAGGACAAAAAGTAGAGTGGTATATTGAGTTGGTCACCGAATTCAGTATAACCAAATGGCCGCCAAAAGAGAGCATCTTCCCTTTCCATCTTTCTCGCCTATTATCACTTACCTATATGAGTTCGTTCCAGTCCTCCCTTCATTGATTTCGACTTCTTATTGGCAAGTACTTGATTAGTAGCATCTGTATCAGGCAGTTCAATATAGTTGCCACAATGGGACCGTTATCTCGATTGTAGTCCGAAAAGGTGATGGAGCTTTTATGGAAGTTAACCTTCAATATGACCAACCCTCAAAATGATACAACTCCAATTTTAGAAGGGTTGCCTGTGCTATGTCACATTCCCCAAAACTTAAGGTGTCCCGCGTATGGAACATTCATTATGGTGGATACCCTCTCCTCAGGCCCAACCCATTAAACCCTTCTCCCTATACAATTTCAACATCATATGTAAGCCGTATACTACCAGAGTGAACAATAGGGGGACAAAAGATCTTCCTGTCGAAGGCCCCTTCGGCATATGATTTCCTTTCCCAGTATCTCATTGACTAGGCCGGAAACCTTAGCAGTCTACAACCAAATTTCTATCCATCCAATCCACCATTCCCGAAGCCTCGCCTGCCAAGGATCTCTAGTAAACATTTTCACTCCACTTTGTCGTATGCCTTTTTGAAATCTAGTTTCAGAAGAAACCCCACCGTCCCTCGCCTTTTGCAATTTGGATCACCTCATCCGAAATCTAGTTTCAAAAGAAACTCTGCCATCCGTCACCTTTTGTAAGAGTGGTTGGATTTTCTTGTAATAATTCTTGATATAGCGGGAAATTCAAATTGAAAAGAGGTATTTTGAATAATACCTATATATCGATGTTAGAATTAGACAATGCTACCATAGTAGCACAAAATGTTATATTTGGAGAGATGTTTTTTTCCCTGACAGAAATGTATCACGGTAATAATCTGTTTTGCTGCTTCTTTTGGTGTGGGAGCATGAGTTCAAATTTTAAGAAAGAAACTATAGATCTAATCGTCTATAGCTAAGAAATATAGTTGAGAACTCTTTGTTGTTGACTCGGAATAGATGAGAGCGTCAGGATCTGGATTGGAAAATTGAGATGTCATTGGTGAACCTGCACAAAGTATGAACACTGGGGTTAGCCCTGGCAAACGATCCCTCCAACGCTCAAGTCAGTAACTCATAATTTTAGGATATTTTAGTGGTAAAAATAACGATTACCTGATTACAAAAGAGTTGGAGAGTATTTATGGGCCAAGGAGTTGGTTACAAAAGATTAGCTTAAAAGAGCATCTATTGTGTTTAAACACCAGATTTCCCTTGTTAAGATATATAGTAAGTTAATAACTCTATTCTGGATTGAGAATTCGATTAACAGCTTTTAATTAGCAAGAATTACTCTTATTGAGCTATAAATTAGTCCTGATTGTAGGTGTCTAGTTGAGTTGATGGACCGGGAAACATCTTATGTTGTTCATGTAAGCTTATAGTTGCTAAATTTACCGTTCTGCACTTAGAAGCATCAAGATTCATGTTGGAATCTTGGGGGCCTGATTTGCTGCAATTTTTACACACATCATATGCCTCCCACTCCTGAAGGTTGAATTTTTTAGCCTTCGAGGAGTAGTTTGCCATGTTCTACATGGTCTGTAGAGCCTGCATAATTTTCAGGAACGAATGGAGGTACTAAGAGCTTTGTTCGGAGATTATGAGGGGAAGTAATGATGATCCTGGAATTTTCCGGATTTTTCTAGATTTTTTCCATGTGGACCTTTAAAATCAAATTTCTGAATTTTATAATTAACTTTAGATTTTTTAATTATTTTTTTCTAAATTAATAATTATTATTTCGGAATCTTTAATTTCCAAAATTATAATTATCTGCTAGAACTTTGATTAATTTTCCAAAATTTTAACTATTTTTTAGAATTTTAATTAATTTAAGTGAATTAATAATTATTAAAAGGGAATTTTGATCTAAATCAAACCTGACACGAATTTTGGGGAGATCCAATGCTTAGATCGATCACAATCGCAAGCAGCTCGGATGATGAATTTCCCAAGCTACTCGCTAGCTCGGCGTGCCTCCGAGTTACTGCTGATGTCATATGTTACATTAGTTGTAATGTGAGCTAGCCTATCGGGTAGCGAATGAGCGCAAGTAGCTCGGATGACCAATTTTCCAAGTTGCGCGCTAGCTCGACGTGCCTCCGAGCTACAGTGACGTCAGGTAACCTATCGAGTAGTGACAATGTGTAAGCAGTTCGAATGGAAAATTTTCGACCTGCTCGCTAGCTCGACATACCTTCGAGCTACTGTTAACATCATATCTTGTCCGGTAGTGAAAGTGCACGAGCAGCTCGGATGACAACTTTTTTTGAGCTACTCGCTACCTCGACGTGCCTTCGAGCTACTACTGACGTCATATGTAATGTTAGCTAACCTGTCGAGTGGAGAGAATGCACAAGCAGCTCGGATGGGTAATTTTTCGAGCTGCTCACTGAGATGGCTGCCACGTGGGACTTATGGTTCCACCTTATGCTAAGTTGGCTACCACGTGAGACTTGTGGTCCCGCCTTTTGCTGAGCTAGCTACCATGTGGGATTTGAGGTCTTGCCTTTTGCTGAGCTGGAGCTCCGCTGGTGGCCACATCGGTCACATGTTATGGAAGAGCAGATTGGCGACACGAGGACAGCGCAGATGCCACCTTGTGTCATGACTGTTACTATTCCCGACCGTTGCCATTCCCGCTCTATATATTCACTCCCATTCCACTCTTCTTCTCACTCATCATTTTGTCATTTTCACACACACACACACACTCTCTCTCTCTCTAAGTGAGTGCTTCTATCTTCAGAGTTTTCACTCTATAGGGTTTTCTAGCTTCCGTCTTGTCAAAATTTGCTTTTAGACCCATTACCCTCCTTAATGCCCTCTTTAAAATCGTTACGAAAGTTCTAGCCAGTCGGCTCAACCTGGTTATCTCTCTTTGATTGATCCGTCCCATTCTGGTTTCATCAAAGATCGATTCATCTTAGATTGTGTGGCATGTGCCCAAGAGATTATTTTTGGTTGCCATCAAAGTAAGTCTGAAAAAATTCTCCTTAAGTTTGACTTCGAGAAAGCCTACGAAAAAGTTAATTAGGAGTTCCTTTTTTATATTCTTTTACATCACGGGTTTAGCCTTAGATGAATTTCTTGGATTAAATCTAGTCTCTTCTCTGGAACTTCAACGGTCATCATTAATGGTGTTGAAGGAAATAAGTTCATCTGTAAATGGGGTCATGACCAAGGAGACCCCATTTCTTCATTGTTATGTTTTCTTGTGGCCGACGTTCTTAGCAAACTCCTTCTTAGAGCCTAGAAAGCTAACATTACTGAAGGGCTTGGGGGCTTTCAAGTGTTTAGAGGGTGCTTAATCTCCAATATGCGGACAATACGATTATGTTTTCTAAACCTGATGGGTCGACCCTTTGCAATCTCAAGCTTCTTCTAAATATTTTCAAGCAAGCTTCAGGCTTGTCCATTAAATTTCATAAGACTTCGGTTTTTTGGCTTGGTGGATCCACCAATCATCAGATTGAGATTGTCAATTACTTTAATTGTGCTTCTGCTTTTTTCCCTATTTCTTATCTTGGAATTCCTTTACATTGGGGGTAAACTTCAACATAATGACTAGCTTCCGATGATTAACAAAGTGCAATCCAGACTCAATGCCTGGTCTAGACGTCATTTGTCTAGAGGTGGAAGATTGATTCGTATTAATTTTATTCTTTCATCTATTTTCCTATACATGATGTCCTTCTTCTTTGTTCCCTCGTAGGTTATTAAGCGGATTAACAAGATTAGGAGAAACTTCTTCTGGTCTGGTTCATCTTTTTTGAAGATCAGAAAACATCTTTGTAACTGAAAACTTTTATGTAAAGCGAAGCGTGAAGGTGGCCTAGGTATTCTGAACCTTAGGCATCAAAACTTAGCCATTCTCATGAAAATGTTGTGGAAAATCCTCAAACATGGGAAATTGGGGTGGGGTCACCTTGTTGTCCACAAATACCATAAACGCCACAAAGTCTGGGAGCTTCACCCAACCCTTTCTGCCCTTGCCTCACCCTTCTGGAAAGGTATTTGGAAGGTGGTGGCACCCTTCAAATGTGGAGTGTATAAAATTTGTGGTTGCAGTTTGACTATATACTTCTGGACCGATTTATGGATTGGCAATATCACATTAGGTTCTGATTTTCCTGATCTATTTCATATTGCAGTCAATCTTCACACCACTGTGGCGGATTATCTTATTTGCAATAACATTTTGCTAGATTGGAATATTGCCTTTCGCACAAATCCCCATACTGCTCTCTATCCACATTTTCTCAGCTTACACTCGTTAGTAGATTTTATCAGTGGCACCCGAAAGATGATATTTTATGGCGGTGGAATAATTTGGGTTTCTACACCATCAGGTCTTATTATAACTTCCTCAGTTTCGAAGGTGTTATTTCTCTTTTTTACAATACTGTGAGGAGGTGCATCGCACAGCTTAAGGTCTGTATCCTTACGTGGTTGGAGATTCACAATAAACTCCTCATAGTTGGTATTCTCAACAAAAAAAATCTATTTGTTGGCCAAATGTGTGCTTTATGTCTTGTTTGTCACGAGAATGCTAGAAACTTATTTATTAACTACTCTTTCATTCTCCCACTCTGGAAATTTGTAAGGAAGCATGGCATGTTCACGATAAACCGGGCTCCGTCGCTTCGTGGTAGGACTCGTGGAGATCGTGTCGTGTCAAGCATTCATTTTGCCCACGTGGGACTTAGCTATTAAATGCTTAATTGATGATCTCCTTTTCTTCACTAACTTCCGGAGTCGTGTTTTACCTCAAAACAAATTGGCTAAGCTTCATTTAGCGAATACTGAACTCTTTCTCTCAATCTGTCTAACTTGGTTTGGCTTACTTTGCTTTATTTTTTTTTATTATTTTTTCCTTAGTCTCACGTTTCTGAGTCTTTTCTGTGCAGATCTAATCAACTTCGAAGGACGAGCCTGTCTTCTTCTTTTGTTTTCTTCGTTTTGTTTGTTTTCAGTGCAGGTTCTCGTCTCTGTGGTACCTTTTTTGCTTTGACACCTTATCACAGTTTCTGATGCTCTTGGTATTAGGTTTCATCTTCTTTTAACTACTTTATTTATGATGTTCCGCTGTCTAGCTTATAGAGTGCCCCACTTTCTTTTCGTCTTTTATTTTCTGCTGAGATTGTCGATTTCTCTATCTACTGATGTTATTGTAACACCCCGAATTCCAAATAAGCCTGAATTCAAAGTTCCACAGGATCTTTACACTTCACTTCGTACAATTTTACAAAGAATTTAAAACTTTTATTACAACAAAGTCTTTTACATCAACACGCAGCGGAAAATAAAATACAACAATGATAAATGTACAATTGCAACAACTCTAGCATTTAAGTAATCATCAGCATCAAATTCATCTTTATATCTTCTTGTGAATTCCAAGTCTTGCATATGAAACTGTGGGCACGTCAGTTGCTTACAACCGACGCAATATCATACATGACCATTGTAATGCCCTGGATCCCTGTTATCGGTCATCCGTGATGCAACCAGAATCTTTACCTTCAAATGCATCTCAACACAGAAATAACATGGAAATTTAAAAACATTTTATTGCGAAATAAAGTCATTACATCATCGATTACAACCAATATCTTGTTCTTGAACAAGAATATAAATTACGTTAACTCATTACATCTTATTACAAAATATTTACTAACTCCTCTTGTAATGTTATCAGCTGTCTCCTAGAATAGTAATCAATTGATCACCGCCGAAGCTCCGCTAAGTGGTCATTCTGCTTCCCTGGAACTTGCCCCTCAGCTTGAGTCTTCCGCTGCGCGACTCTGATATATCTGCACCTGCTCGAAAGGTAGGTCCGGTACCTAAAAGGTGGGGAACGTCAGTAATTCTACTGACACAATGTTGATAAGAAACAACGATCTCCAAACTGGAAACCGCAAACCATCTTGAATGGGAAAAGAATCATGCATCTTAATTCCCTAGTGTTCGTGTATGCCATGATCTACAACTAAATGCACCAGTCACATGCCTTATTCTAATGCAAGCAAGATTTGGAGACTCTGGATCCGCATGCATCCCATACTACACACATTCCAAAATCAAGCATGGCCTAATCTAATGCATACAACAAAGAATGCACACGATGCACATACTTTAATGCAATTCATTTGGGAACGTATGCATCTCATACTACATACTTCCCCAAAATCAACTTCAATAGAAACGTATGCATCCCATACTACATACTTTCCAAAGATTTTGCCTCTCCTGATTGTAGGGTTCAATCCCTCGCCATGCATCCTACCCTTGTACTCAACCTGTTCCCAATAGATATCCGTGTCTGAAGATGTTGTAGTCATTCGGTCTAGTCCCGTATTGCGGTCCCTAAAGTGCTGGTCACGTTTGCAACTTAGTACCCACGCGTGGACCTCACTCAAAAGCCGTGTCAAACCTTCCGGTACAAAACCATGTACCCAAATGACGTCAATATTCACATATAGAACAAAACCCACCCGCATAGGAACATGACGGCCTCGAGGGTTAAATCCCCCTATTCGACAGGAGCTCCTCTCCCGTTCCTTACCCTGACTCTTTGGGAATTAACAGATCGAGATACGAGACCTGCAAACTCAAAACATGAGAACCAAATTCGTATCCCTATGACAGGAAAAGTACAACACCCGAATCTGTATCTCTATAGTCTGTTAGTACTAATGCAATATACATACACAATCACTCTAATCCAAGACTCACTCTAATCATTCAGGTAAAAGGATTGTTCCAAAACATTGCCCATCGACCACTGGCCTCGGCGACAGAAGTCCTGCTCGCCACTTCCCCCAGCTTGGAATTTGTCCCTCACCATGGCCTGTATTCATCCTTAACCGGCATGAATACAACTCAACGGCACCAACTCGGACTTCCAATGCCTCGGCAGAAGTTCACATCTAGGGTCGATAGACGTAGGATATCACCCTACCCTTGTGACTAACTCAAGTCACAACATCCTCAATAGGAGTAAAACACCAACAAGACCAGCAATCAACACCATTCATCCCCAAACAATGAGTCATCAACTCTTAGGTACACAAGGGAAAAGGTTCATCCAACACTTCGTCAAAAACTATGACTAAACAACTACGGTGCTTCTGTCCTGAACTTAAAAAGTTCATAACTCCCATAATACAAATCAAATTTGGGTGTTCTAGCCCAATATGGAAAGGTAAAGGCCTAGGCTACAACTCTCTAGTTGATCATCACCTCAGATTCAGTCATCTAAATCCTCAAAATAGCCTCACAAGCCTCAGCCTGTATACTTCCTGTACACTGGCTGCACCTTACCGATACCATAAAATTCTACCTGCTCATCAGAATGATACAAATCTAGGTTCTATGGAAAGGTGTGAATGTCATCTACAATTTCCTAGTTGATCATCAATCCCAATTATGTCATTTGATTACCCTAAAACAATCATTTCTCTCAGGTATACGAACCACACGTAAGGCTTTACTCAAACAGAGCCTTCGGCTCAAAATTTGGTTTCTGTCCAATCTTGCAAAAATCATATTTATTAATCTACTCACAGGTTTCTTGAAGTAGGGCTTTTTAGAAAGCTCTAGATGTCTACTACAATTTCCTAGTAGAACACTTCCTCAAATTCTGCTCTTACAGAGCCACAAAAGTACCATCTTACCAGAGTGTCAAAACTGACTGTGTTCTGCACAGTACATGCTAAAATATTCATCATAAATCACATGCTTATCAAATTGTCATTAAATTTGGATTCCAGAAACTATAATTCATCATGTATAACAAGCAAAAAGGTTTACATCCAAATTCCAAATAATCAAGGAGTTCTACCTGTTATAAACATGCATAGAAGTTCTGCTATTCTTCAGTTACTGTCTTGACTACCCTTGATTAATTAATTTTTAACATACATCAAATTTCATCCAAATAATTTCATGATTTTTCTGTAGAGTTTAGATGCATGCAAGATAATATGGTAAAATTTTAGAAATAGATCATGAGTCAATTTAGTCTAAGAATTCCCACAAATTCAGTTATCACAATAGACAGACCCAGTTCCTGTCTTACGACTCAGTCCTCAAAGTGGATTTTATTAAAATATCAAATATCATCAAAAAATTCCGAAATAAATCAAGTAGCTTCTAGACATATATGAGATAATTCTGTATAATTTTCATGATCAAATTCCAATAATTTTGTTCTCTGGAAATTCAGGAAAATGACTTGCGGATCATGTTTTCTGTTTCTATTTCCAGATTCTAACAATCTACTCCTAATCAAACAATCTCATACTACTATTACTTATGCATACAAGAAATTAAAAAAGAACGAACAAGAAAAAGTTAAGAGAACTCCTCACCTTTAGTTGGCTTGAGAAGATGAGGTGTGTCTTGAGCTTCCTCCTTCAAATCCTACTCCAAAGCTTGAAAACACTTTTTCTTTTAGCTCCTTTCACTCTTTCATTTTCTTTCTCTTTTCTTTTCTTTTCTGAAATTTCCAGAGCTCAAGAGGTGAGAAGAAAGGGTTTTATCAAGAGAGGAGTAAGGGAGAGAGGAGGGGGGGGGGGGGGGGGGGGGGGGTAGGCCGGCCAAATACGGGAGGGGTAGGGGGTGAGGTTGAAGGTGGTTTTCCCCCAAAATAATGGACTTTAGCCCCTTGTTTTGAAGATAAGCTTGGCTGAAATTTTTTGATCTTAATCAAGCTGTAAGTGAAAGGTGAGAGGTTAGATTTGAGTGCATGCAAAGTATATCCATTGTAGTACCCTACAATTATATATTTGCACGTGCACCGCACTCAAAACTAGTGCATATACTAGTATCGGTCTTTCTCATTCTCGTGCACCATCAAGAACATAACCATCCAAACGAACCGCCCCACAAACATAAACACACTCCATCATTCATACATATATAATCAGGCAAACACTGCAATATGTATATATATATATATATAAACATTTCTATATATACATAATATTATCTTACCCGGGGTATTACAGCCATCATCGCTTTGCCCAAAACATAACGATTCTTAAATATTTTAACAAACAAAAACTTGATCACAAAAAAAAACTAAGGAGGGACTATCCTATTGATGTCGTGTGTGTTTATGCACTTAACCTTAATCAGTTATTTATATTAAATGACACTAATGCACACTTGTTCGAACTTATGCATCTCATTCTACTTAAATCCGAGGGCAAGCCCTTAACCGTACTTCATCTTGTTGGGTTGAATCCCTCACTATGAGTCTAACTACTACGGTAACTACGGTAAGTATCCTAAATGTTTTATGAGTTACAAGCCCATATCCAGATAGCCTGGAGGGAAATCCCACATCATGACATGATGCATCATGCAGACAACCTGTGGACAATTCGCCTCCGTCATGGAGCGATGGCACTACGTAGTCACCAAGCACCCCACAAGCATCGCCACGGTCTCGATAATTTCGGAGATGAATCCACATCATGACATGATGCATCATGCAGAAAGCCTGTGAACACTCTCACACTGTAGATCCGAGGCCCTCATACTTGTATTTTTCTCTTACTTTCATCACATTTCTACTATAGTGTAGTCCTTATATTTTTAGTTTGTTTTAGAAGAAAATCATCACAACCTAGAGCTAGCTTATCCTACCAGACTTAAACCAAACAAAAGAAACAGTCAGCCCAACCTAGCACTTCTCAAGAGATGCTCAAGCCATACTGGTTAGCTCTCAAATTCATCAATAAATACTGCCAGTCACTAGGGTCTCGTCGAGTCTCTAGATTCCATGAACAATCTCGTTCTAGAGCTCAACAATATTTTACATTCAATCTCAGAATAATACTTCAATTTCTTTATTCATAATCTATTTCTCAAAGAGAAACATTCCTTTATAATCTCATAACATGAAATAATTCAATTCAACTTCTTTTATGAATTTAATCACTTATAGCATTGTGTGCAATTCAAATATTCTCTTAATCAAAAGCAAAGTCTATAGAATCTCAACGAGAAGCAAATCCAATTGTAAACCAAATTTTTATCTTCCTTTAATCAAACAAGATTCACATTTTTAATTAAATCCTCGAGTTCTTCAACAAATTATTTAATGTGAAATCCACTTCCTATTCTCACAAAATATATCAAAAGATTTTACAAATAATTTTTATAAGGTCTAAACAATTTTAGAAGAATAATACAAAAATTCCCAATTTTTATTGCACTTTAAAACTCTTAAAAACTCAATTTATATTAAAAATATATAAAAAAACAAAAGGTAGTGGTCGGATTCGAACTCAGGACCAAGACCAAGCTCGCCCATGAACAGTAACAGACCCAAAAGCGCACCCGAAGACCAATAAGTCTAGAGTGACTAACTGATATGAGTTTATGAACACTTTATATGTAAACCGCACTGTATTTGGGAAAAATCGAAAATTGAATAAAACTGAGTCTCTTCAAGACTCGTACCCTAGATCAACCCCTCCACCTAGCTACAGTAACAGACCCAAAGTGCACCCGAAGAGCAAACGTCCAAGAGTGACTAGCTGAAAGGAAGTTCATTTAATTTCTTTAAGTATCCAGCCTCGGTCCAATTCATTTATTTAAATTATAACAATCAACCGAACTTCGATTCATTATGCCAATTTTATTTACTCATACCACACTTCAAAAGTACAACAACAAATATTTACTGATTGTTCATGTATCAACGCAAATTTTCTGCAATTTTAAAGATATGTAACAAAATAAAGGACATCCCAAATGCCATATGTTGCTGCTGAATCTGGTGTGGGGGCAGTAGATAGAATTTGTAGATTCTTGAGAAAACGAACAAGGCAAACCTGTTGACCTTGACCAACGTGGTGACTTGGTTTCTTGCTGCTGCTGCGAACCTGCAAAAAGTGCGAAACACCAGGATGGATCTCGGCAAGGCACCCTCCGACGCTCTTGTTAGTAATTAGAAAGATTATAAAAGAGCTTTATGTAGAAAAAGATTGATTACCTTTTTATGGTTGGGGGAGAGGGGTTTTTATAGTCGCCTTAGGGATTCATTTCGAGATAAGAACAAATATCTACTTCCCGGTGTGGATGGATAGAAGTGGTTAAAACCACCTCTTAGGGATAATTAAGAATCTTAATTCTTCTTCATCCTTCTAAACTGGTTTGTAACGGGTTGGGACCTGTACCCAATAGAACATATCCGTTTATGGGTTATTGGGCTTTGAAGAAAGACCCAGTTCCCATTTTAGACCCGTTTGTAGGTAAAATTACCATTTTACCTCTGAGCTTTAAGATTTGTGTCCGATTTGAACGGTCCTGATTTAATCCCATTTTTAGTATCTGCTTTTCGTCTTCATCACCATTTGGCATCTGCTCTTCGTCTTCGACTATTATTCGGCTCCGTCCTTTTCCTTCGTCGAAGGTGTCATTAGAGTTGGTCATGGGGAGCTCGACGCCAGCGAAGGAGAGCTTCGACGGAGTTGATGAAGGTGGCTCATCGACAGCGGAGAGGAGATCTCGGCAGAGCTCGCTCGGGGTAGGCATTCTGGAGCATAATGCTTCGAGAGGGAGAGCTTAGAGACAGAGGAGAGGAAACCTCGACATTTGGGCAGAGCTTTGACGGAGGCGGAGCTCAGAGTGATTGGCGACGGTGGAGGAGCTCAGAGTGGTTGGAGACGGTGGAGGAGCTTGGAGCTCGGTGAGAACGGAGGTGCAGCCTTTGAGCACGGCAAGTCGGAGTTGAAGCTCAACTCCGGTGCTCAATGGTGGTGCGGGAGCTCAATAATGAGTTCGACATTAGAGCTCGAGAGTAGCACTCTGTGATGGGATCGCAAAGGAGGAGGTCGGCAACTGAGCTTCGGAAGAGCTCGGCAAAGCTTCGACGAGGAAGAAGGGCAATTGACGACGGTGAAGCTTCGCAAAGGCAGGAGCTCGTCGGAGCCATGGCAATGGGTACGAGCTCGCGATGGGGAGCTCGACGACGACTGAGGTCGACGGGGCCTTCGACGAGAGCAGAGTTCGAAGAGGAAGCATTGGAGCTCGTCGTTGGAGCTCGGCAATGAGAGGTTGGAGCTCGGTGTCGAGAAACAGTGAAGGCGAGCTCGGCGGTGGAGCTCGAAGCTTGTGAGCTCGGAGACGATGGAAGCTTTTCTCTCATTTGGGCTTCGGTGCCACGAATGCTCGGATCGAGGTAGCGAGGAGCGAGTCTGAGCTCGACGTCGGAGCTTGTAATGGAGAGTTCGAAGATAATGAAGTTCGGAGTTGGAGCTCGGCTTGAGGGGCTCGATGCTGGCAGTGGATAGCTTCGGCATAGGATAGAGCTTTGCAGAGTGGAGGCGAGGTGAGGATCGAAGGGGTTCGATGAGAGAGCTTCGGTGGCAGATCTCGGAGCTGGAAGGAGAGTTCGAGCTCGGTAATGGCGTTCGAACTGGCAAAGCACTCAGCGAGGCTTGGCTCAGAAATAGTGAAGGCGAGCTTAGCGGTGGAGCTCGACGGTGATGGTGTCGAGGTTGAGTTTGATGAAGAAGGTTTGGGTTCAGAGCTTTGACGAAGAGGGAGGAGCTCGATATTGAAGGAGGAGATGTTGGGGCTTTTTTTTTCCTGTTTGGTTTTTGGTGGGAGAGTGGAGAAGAAGGGGGTTAACGGGTTTGGGTCCCATAACGGGTCCAAACTGACCTGTTAACCCCTTTGTTTATTTTTCCTCCTTTTGCTTTAATCACCACCGTTGATCTTGATTTGAATGCGGATCTTAAGGCAGATTTTTTCTCTAATTTGAGCTTCAGTGGCAAGAGCTCTCGAATCACGTTGCAGAAGTCTAGGAGGCTGACACGTGTCCAAGTAGCTTTGACTGGTCAATGCATTTTCTCACGTTTGGAGCTCGGTGGCAAGAGCTCTCGGATCATGTTGCCGAGGTCTGGGAGGCTGGCACGTGTCCAAGTTGCATTGACTGGTCAACGCATTTTCTTGCGTTTGGAGCTCGGTGGCAGGAGCTCTCAGATCATGTTGTCGAAGTCTAGGAGATTTTTTCACATTTGGACGTCGGTGGCAAGAACACTTGGCGCATGTTACCGAAGTCCAAGAGAGATTTTTTCTCACATTTGGACGTCAGTGGCAAGAACGCTCGGTGCATGTTGCCGATGTCTAGGGGAGCTTCGGCGCAGCTGTATTGAAACCGACGTTCCCAGTGCTATGGAGATTGGATCGGGGCGTGTGACCCCTTGTTTCGAAGCTATCTCGAAGGTCTACAAGTTCTCTCTAGAGATGAGTTGGAGAATCATCCTTCTACAAGGTCAAGATAGTCCTGCAACATCTTCATCTTTGCGAAGTTGAGAAGAGCTTTGCATGGCTCTAGGGGAAGTCTGTTCTTGGAAAACTAGTCTGAGGAGCAACTCTACGGGAGAGTCGTGCTTCGAACTTGTTGTGAAGAGGTCCATTCTGGAGGTGAGCGGAGCGAAGAGCTTGGCTCTAGGAGAGAGCCGTTTGGAAGACAAGTTTGAGGAGCGACTCTAGGGGAGAGTTTTAGCTCCGAAATCGTTGAGAAGAGGTTCGCTCTGTGAGCGAGTAGAGCGAAGAGCTTGGCTCTAGGAGAGAGCCGTTTGGGAGACAAGTTTGAGGAGCAACTCTAGGGGAGAGTTTTAGCTCCGAACTCGTTGAGAAGAGGTCCGCTCTGGGAGCCAGCGGAGCGAAGATCTTGGCTCTAGAAGAGAGCCGTTTGGGAGACAAGTTTGAGGAGCAACTCTAGGGGAGAGTTTTAGCTCTGAACTTGCTGAGAAGAGGTTCAACAGTTATGGGAGCAATTCCGAATGGTGAGCTGACCCGCACTTGCTTGTTTGCAAGCGGCTAAAGCAACGTCGAACTAAGTGTTGGACTCCGAACTTGTTGTTAAGAGAGTTAACGAGTTGTAGGAGCAATTCCGAATGGTGAGCTGCCCCGCACTTGCTTGTTTGGATGTGGCTAAGGCAACGTCGAAGTAAGTTTTGGACTCCGAACTCGTCTTTTGAGCTTAGTAAGTTATGGGAGCAGCCCTGCAGAAGAAGCTAGACTCGGAACTTACCATTTAGTGAGTCGTAGAAGTGACTCGGAGAAGTAGAAATGAAGTAAGTGCAATAACAGACAAAAGTTTAAGTTTTATTGAAATAAACTAAATGGCCGCTTCGATGGGGCGAACCATTATTACATGCTGTTGGCCGGGTTACAAGCATCAGCCTTATTGAAAATCGAGATCATACTTCTACGATAGGGTGAAGGCCTCTTGGAAGGATTTAGGTTCTCCCCCTATTGGACCTCCTTGAATGAGGTGGAGGACGGCCCCAGGTTCGGAATCTTGGAACTCGGCGGACCTCTCTGTTCGCTTGTAGGCTCCTCGGGATGGAAGGTCAACCCCGTCTCTTTGGATGAACTTGTTCAGGTGTCCTCGCTGTATGAATTCTTCGATCTCCTCTTTGAGAGCCCAACAATCATCCATGTCGTGGCCATGGTCCCTATGAAAGCGGCACCACTTATCCCTGTTTCTTTTCTTACTAGGGGTATTCATTCTAGGAGGAGCACGGAGTAGCCCTTCTTTGTCCACCTCCATAAGAACTATTGATATACTAGAATTGAGGGGGGTGAACTTCTGAAAACGAGGAGCTAGACGACGTTGGCCATTGTCGTCCCTCTGGAGTTTCTAGGACCCTTCTTCGCTCGTATTCTTCCGTTTGTTCCCGAAAGATGATTCCTCGAGAGTGGGGGGGTTGAGAGCCTCTTCTACTCTGATGTACTTCTCACTCCTAAGTAGGAGTTCTGAGAAGTCTCGAGGAGGCTACTTTGTAAGGGATGCCTTGAGGTCGGCGTTAGTGATGTTGTGCCCGAATGCCGCCGAGGCTATTGATTGGTTAAGGGAGGCAATAGATCAGGCTTCGACGGTGAAGTGCCGAACATAATCTCTTAGGCGTTCTCCCCTTCTTTAGTTGAGGGTCACCAAAGGTGCACTTGTTTTCTCGGCCCAGCGACTACTCACGAAATGAGTAAGGAAGAGCCCTTCGAACTGACCGAACGAGAAGATGAAGGCCGGAGTGAGTCGAGAGTACCATTCTCTCGCAGGCCCCTTCAGCGTGGTAGGGAATGTCTTGCAAAGGAGCGCATCCGAAGCCTGGTGGATCATCATGAGAGTTTTAAAACTCTCGATTTGGTCAGCAGGGTTCGACTCCCCATTGTATGACTCTAAGTTAGGCGGCTTAAAGTTTTGCGGGTCCGGGGCTTCCATAATTGCTCGGGCAGAAATTCCTCGCCCGTTGTTCCTCTTCTCCGTCAAGTCGGCCAAGGCGGCTCTCCATCTCGTGGAGACGGCGGTAGACCGAGTCTTCCCTTCAGTCATATCCTGCTGATCCCCAAGACTCTTTCCCATGCGAAAGGGGACTAGGAGTGCGGTGGTGACGGCTTGGGGCAAGTTGAGGACTAGGTGCCCGTTGCTCGTGGTTGGGAGCGGCGTTGTGGGCCGGCAGAACGGCCTCTCGAAAATCTTGGAACTCCTCCCTTGTGACTGGTGCCTCTCCAGCTTGGCGGTCCCTATGTGTGGCTCGGCTTACTGGAGAATGAGTTCTCCGCCGATGACGTTGAGGAGACTTTCTTTGCCTCCTCGGGGGAGGAGATCTTCTGGTCCTCGGTCTGCGGGGGGTCTGGACTCTTAAGACCCTTGGGTGCTCAAGTTGATGGACTCCCCCAAGGGCTCGCCATCCATTCAGGCGAGTTCGGAGGTCGACCCCCTTTTGGAGGTTTGCAATCACTTTACGGAGATCCCGCTTAGGAGGGGTTTGAGAAGCCATAGAGTCAACTGGAGGATGGGGAACCGCTACATGGTCATGAGGAGGATGTTGCTTCGGACGACTCCGACGGGAGCCCACCTGGGCAGCCCCCCGAGACCCTGGAGGGGCCTATTGAGGAAGAACACCTTGAGCTGGAGGGGGAGGAGGAGGAGGAAGAGGAGTGGTTCTTCGGCTAGAGACCGCTGTCTTCCTCTTCTCTTTTGGATGCATGGCTTGAAACTAATCTCGCTGATGAAGTTAGGTTGGATTGCATTTTTTGGTTCCCACTGACGGCACCAATCTATTGTCGCTGAATCTGGTGTGGGGACAATAGATAGAATTTGTGGATTCTTGAGAAAACGAACAAGGCAAACCTATTGACCTTCACCAACGTATTGACTTGGTTTCTTACTGTTGCTGCAAACCTGCAAAAAGTGCGAAACACCGTGATAAATCCCGGCGACGCACCCTCCGACACTCTTGTCAGTAATCAGAAAGATTATGAAAGAGCTTTATGTAGAAAAAGATTGATTACCTCCTTATGGTTGGGGGAGAGGGGTTTTTATAGTCGCCTTAGGGATCCGTTTCGAGATAAGAACAGATCTCTACTTCCCGGTGTGGATGGATAGAAGTGGTTAAAACCACCTCTTAGGGATAATTATGAATCTTAATTCTTCTTTATCTTTCTGAACTGGTTTGTAACAGGTTGGGACCTGTACCCAGTAGAACATATCCGTTTATAGGTTATTGGGCTTTGAAGAAAGACCTAGTTCCCATTTCAGACCCGTTTGTAGGTTAAATTACCGTTTTACCCCTGAGCTTTAAGATTCGTGTCCGATTTGAACGGTCCCGATTTAATCCCATTTTTAGCCATATCACCATACGCATTCACTAAATTGTAAAGTATTATTCCACTACACATTCGTAGAATTCTTTTTTTTCTTTTTAATGGCAATTAACATGATGAGAATTTTCCCCAAAATTTCAATATCAATTCTAATCAAGCGAAATTTTAGTTTCTTTTCACAATTTTCCTAAAAATCTTCTTATACAAAAATTAGAATTTTTCATGGCATTCTATCTACTTCTTTACACAATTTGAATTTCTAATTTCACTTACAACCTACTTCATAAAATTTTCATCTAACATGCATTTTTTCCATCAATCACAAATTTTTAGTTTTTTCTTACAACGTGCATCACATCAAATTTTTAGAGAGTAAATTAAGCAATCTGCATTTACCATACCAATCAAGATTTAACAATTAAATTATATATCATCTAGCAAGCAATCTACTTCTAAAATTAGAAAGAATTTAAGAAACACCCACCCAATAGGAGAAAATACTAGTAGCAAGCTCCTTCAAAAGAACCAAGAAAATCCCCAAAAACAAGTCGAAATCCACACGAAAGCCAAGGAATCTTCCCTCGAAAATTAACAGCAAAACCCGAGCACTCCCTTTTTGCCCATTCTGACTTTGATTCAATTTTTTTTATAGAAGGAGTTGTTTATATATACATATTTACATATGAATGTATAAGTGATATATATATACACATGTGAGTAGGTGGAGAACAAGGTGAATTGTTGGGTAGTTTTCTGATTAGGCAGAGAAGAAAAAGGAAGGGGAAAGAGGAGAAGTGAATGATTTAGGGGTATTAGTAGGATTATTGAGTGGTTATTAAACCTAATTGCCCACTAACACCTCCACCAATCCATTCAATAAATTCAAAAGCATACTTGTTCTTCCCTCCATTCCAAAACAACCGACCTCTCATTTTTGAGTGTGCACATCGCACGTGTGCACGTGTATCGCACTTGCACACACATCACTCGTATACATAAATATATTTAATTTAAAATATAGGTTCATAATATATAGGAAATGTTTAAGTAAAATTAGTTTAGTTTAATTATAAATTAGATTTATTGTGCACAAATAAAATAAACACACACACACTTCAAAATTTCATTTTGAAAAGAATACGCCTAAATACGTGTACCACAAACACGTGCATTGCACGTAAAATATCAAAATACGAAATCGACTTTATCAACCGAAAAATATTTAAAGATAATCAAAATACAACATAAAAAAATATATTTAATATACACATTCAATAATGTAATCAATACGTATATTGAAAACACGTGCACCGCACATATAATAATATTTAAGTCAAAATGAGAGAAAAATGAATTTCCGTTTGTAAAAATGAATTCGAACAAGTCATGGAATAAATAATTGAAACACATTAAAAATATTACACGTAGCAGTGGAAAATACGTAATCGATACGTGCATCGATAACACGTATAAAACACGTAAAAAAAGAGGATTTGAATTTTATATTTGAGTCGTCTTAAATAGGATTTTAAGAAAACGGAAAATGCATGCATAGTTGGAATACAAAATTTGAATTAAAATACGTTACGGATATTACCCATAACAGTACAAAATATACGTGCGTAACATACGAGGGCAAAATTGTCATTTTCAATTTTGCGGGGCGTTACAGTTATGGTCTGCTTTTATTTTTTCTGTTGTTGCTATTCTGGATTACTGGAGGTTTGAGCTTCCCTAGTTTCGTTGGGGTTTCGTTGCTGACTGAGTTTGTTCTTACTGCTATTGATGGGATATCTTTTTGTTGCTCTGCATATAGTCTCTTGTGACTGTCCTTTTATTGTCAGGGGCGGAGCCAATAGCCTATCAGTGCGGTCCAAGGACCGCACTCAAAAAAAAAAAAAATAAAATAAAAAAAATTACGTATATATATATATAGAGTTAGTCTATTATGACTTATGAGATGGTGAGCGGATGTCCTTATCTTGAGCGGGAGAATCCAGCCATGAGCCATCGGATCTTGTTTGATTCAGATCGTGTGGCAGAGATCAGATCCCGTTCTGATCTCTTTTGTTGAGGGTAAAATGGTCATTCTATCTTCTCCAGTTCTCCTCACTCCCCTCCTTCTATCAAACCCGCTCTGCTCTCTCTCTCTCCCCACTCCCCAAATCGCCCCATACCCTATCTCCGAATCCGACGATCTCTACTTCCAAATCGAAACCCTAAATCCGACGCTCTCTCTCTTGCTAATCGATCCCGACGCTCCTCTCAATTCTCCCGCTCTCGAAATCCCCCAAATCTGAAACCCTAACCCCCTTCGATCGTAATCCCCCCAAAACGAGAGAAACCCTAATCCCCTTCAAATCGTAAGAGAGAACCCTTCAAATCGAAGCTCCCTCAACCTCAAACCAGTTCGTAAATCGTAAGCTCCCTTCTGGCCTTCTCCACTTCATTTTAATTTATTGACATGCTTTCTTTTTTTCATACTTATTATGTTGTTTGAACCAATGTGATTTACTGATTTATGTATGTCAGTATGTGTATATTGTTTAGGTAGGGATGATCTTATAATTTATCTTGGTGAAACTCATTATTTTTAAAATTGAAAATTTGAAGGATTATGGAGAGATTCTACAAAAGAAAACGTGTTGAAGAACAAGTAATCGGAGTCGGAGAGAGTTCAAATAAAGTCGATGAGTGCCCAAATAGAGTGGACTCAGTGGAGGAATCGAATAGAGTCGTCTCAAGTGAGTCAAGTTCATTTTTAATTGAAGAATTTGATGTCGCACAATTGCCCTCCGATCCGGGATTAAGAATCCCAATTTTACGATATAGTCATAAAATTATAGATCAAGTTCGAAGAGCGTATTTGCTAAAAGGTCCTTGTCAACCTAGGGATATTAAATTCCCGAAAAGGAAGTTTGGAGTCGAAACATATAGAAGTTTTTGCCCTTCGTGGTTTGATGACTTTAAATGGCTGGAGTATAGTACATCCAAAGATGCTGTATATTGCCAATATTGTTATCTTTTTAAATCAGTAAGAGGAAAACAGTCTGGAGGTGATACTTTTGTAACCGAAGGATTCATTTACTGGAAAAACAAAGAACGGCTTAAAGTTCACATTGGGCTACATGGCAGTGAGCACAACCAAGCTCGATTAAAGTGTGATTCATTGATGAATCAAAAACAACATCTTGAAACAGTTTTCCACAAGCAATCTCAACAAGCAAGATATGATTATCGTGTTCATCTTAACGCCTCAATTGATTGCGTTCGCCTTTTGCTACGACAAGGTCT
Source organism: Hemerocallis citrina (assembly GCA_017893485.1). Taxonomy (NCBI): domain Eukaryota; kingdom Viridiplantae; phylum Streptophyta; class Magnoliopsida; order Asparagales; family Asphodelaceae; genus Hemerocallis; species Hemerocallis citrina. The sequence continues at coordinate 214,738 of JACEHZ010000250.1, forward strand.
ACCTTTTCGCGGCCATGATGAATCCGAAAATTCTCTCAATCCAGGTAACTTCCTTATTCAGTTGCAATTCTTGGCGAGTCATAATGATTCAATAAATGATGTGGTATTGGGAAATGCTCCTAAAAATTGCAAGTTGACATCACCGGATATTCAGAAAGATATTGTGCGTGCTTGTGCTGTTGAAACAATTGATGTCATCTTAAAAGATATTGGTGATTCACTATTTTCGATTTTAGTTGATGAATCACGTGATATTTCAAACAAAGAGCAAATGTCGGTTGTTTTGCGTTATGTAGACAGTAGTGGGCATGTAAAAGAGCGCTTTATTGGGATTGAACATGTTCTTAATACCACATCCCTCTCACTTAAGGCTTCGATTGATGAGATTTTTTCTAGATACAATTTGAGCATTTCTAGATTGAGAGGACAAGGTTATGATGGAGCTAGTAATATGAAAGGGGAATTTAATGGTTTGAAAGCACTCATTTTGAAGGAGAACTCGTGTGCTTACTACGTACATTGCTTTGCTCATCAACTTCAACTAGCTCTTGTAGGCGTGGCAAAGAAGAATATTCTCGTTGCTGAGTTTTTCCGTGTTGTTACTGATGTGATAAATGTTGTTGGAGCATCTTGTAAACGCTCTGATCTCCTTCATGAAAAACAATCAAATTTTATTGCGGAGGCATTGGAAAATGGTGATATTGTAAGTGGGAGAGGGCTTAATCAAGAAACTAACCTGCAACGTCCTGGTGATACACGATGGGGTTCGCACTATAAGTCTTTGCTTAGCATACTTTTAATGTTCAAAACTGTGGGCGAAGTACTTGAAATTATTTATACGGATAAATCTTCTTCTTCTGATCAAAAGTTGGAGGCATCTAACTTGTCGAAGTGGATGCACTCATTTGATTTTGCATTCAATTTACACATGATGAAGATTATTTTGGGAATTTCAAATGTGTTGTCTCAATCATTACAATTGAAAGATCAAGATATTGTCAATGCAATGGGTTTGGTGAAAGATTGCAAGGAACGACTCGAAATATTGAGAGATGATGGGTGGGATTCATTTCTTAAAGAAGTTTGTGATTTTTGTCAGAAGCATAATATTGATGTTCCTAAAATGGATGATATGTTTATGCGGTATGATATTCGTGGTCGCCCACAGCGTAATCCACCGAATATAAAAAATTTGCATCACTATCGTGTTGATTTATTCTATGCTGTGATTGACTTGCAATATAACGAGTTGAAAGATCGTTTCTCGGAGGCCAGTACAAGGTTACTACTTTGCATAGCTTGCTTGTGTCCACAAAATTCATTTTATGCTTTCGACAAGAGCAAATTGCTTCAACTGGCCGAGTTTTATCCACAAGATTTTTCAACTTTAGATATTCTCGAACTCGGTGATGAACTTGATACGTATATTTTTGATGTGCGCGCAAACATTGCATTCACAGAGTTGAGAGGCCTAGGTGATCTTGCACAAAAGTTGGTTCTAACGAAGAAACATAGAAATTTTCCATTGGTTTATAAGCTTCTAACACTGGCATTAATTCTACCTGTCGCCACTGCTACTGTGGAAAGAGTGTTTTCTGCAATGAGTATTGTGAAAGATACATTGCGCAACCGAATGGGCGACGAGTGGATGAATGACAGTCTTCTTGTTTACGTTGAGAAAGACTTATTTTTGAAGATTGATAATGAACTCATTGTAAAGCGATTTCAAAATATGAAGACTCGTAAAGGACAATTGTGAAGACTGGTGGTTTTAACGCCAGATGCTACCACCAGTTCTGATCCTCAGTGATCAGTGCTCTTGATCCGTTCAGAACCCTTACTCTATTTTGGTGCTTTCTCTGGTGACTTTGGTAGTTACTATTTTGATCTAAGTGACTATGGAACATGGCTGTGGTTTGTCTCTGATGCTTCTGGTAGCTACTTTCTCTTAGTACCTAGGCTACTTTATCCTTTTCAAGGAGCTTTTGTTGTGCAGTTTAGCTCCTGTTTTCATGTTGGTTTCAGTATGTAATATGTTATGTTTCTTTCTTTATGCTGATGACATTACTATTATGTTGGCTCTGTTGATTGCTTTTTGCTGGGCCTCTATCGCACTCGTTTGCGCTACCAGTGAGCTTATTTCGTTGCTTTTATCTATGTCGTTTGGGTGCTTCCTTTATCTTTCGCTCTCTGTGACTGAATGTGTTTTTTCTGTTCTGATTTGAGTGGTTGTTTCTATGGCGGGTCTGCAGTCTGTATTGTCATAGACTAGTATCTACAAATGTAACAAGTAACTGATAGTTAGAGGTTAGTTTGTCTTCTAATTTATTTAAAGCTCATATGTTGTAATTTTATGAACAGGGCACAATTTTATGAACAGGGCACAATTTTATGAACAGGGCATTTTTTGAGGGCAACAGCAAAGGTCCTTGATGCTCAAATTATTAGAGAGCATCCTGCCATGAGGTTTGTACTCATCTACGGAATGGTGTCTTAATACCTGAGAGAACTACATGTTTCGAAATTGTGACCCTATACTTAATTGAAATTAGTCATCTGATGATAGTGAATTTAAACATGTAGCAGAACTTATTTTGAGCAAGTAATCCTGCGTGATGTTTTTAATTAGATGACTAATCATTGAGATATTGGGCAGCCCTCATTCTGATATTCATTATTTTATATTTTTAATTATACATATAACTTTGTTATTGTGATGATAAAAACAAGTAATGTAACTCTCAGGCTAACCTTCACTATATAGGTCTTCAAGTCCGTGGTACTCATTAATCTGAACAGTTGAAATTTAAGCAGACATATCCATTCTTCTGGATTTCCATTTTCCATTTATGTTTCTTCAGCTTATTACTGTATTACCATATCAAGTTAGGAGTGTTTTTGAAAGCACCATGCTATGATTCTTTATTTACTTGTCGCCATCTGCAGAAGTAATATTGTATATTCCTCATTACAGGGTCGGCGTAGTATTTTCTGGAAGACAATCTCCTGGAGGACATAATGTGATTTGGGGCCTTCACAGTGCAATTAAAACTCATAATCCTAAGAGTGTTTTGCTTGGATTTATCGGTAAGCAAATCAGTTATGTGATATTCTTGTCTGTTGCTTGTTTATTCATTACTAGTAGCTAGTACTCTGCACTCGTTATTGCCTGGGTACAGTTATTTTGCTCTTGTTTGTATTTTGTTGGTTGGCTCATCTTATTTCCAGGGTCTCGCTTTGTGGATGCATCGGAGGATGATTTTACTTTCCAGAGGTACGTTGTCATTTGTATTTTTGTATATTTCAGATTTTATTTTTATTATAATAAACTCGACCACAGTGACTCAAATTCTTGGCTCCGCCCCTGTTTATTGTTGTCGCCTACCGTATGGCCTGTCAATGCTTCTCCCCCTCACTTGGCCGTATTGATGTTGTCCGCAGCAGTTTTTCATTCTTTTTGTAGCTTTCTTATCTGCCGTTCGAAAGCATCGTTGCTATGTTTTGTATTCCTGTGCTCTTTCATTTTACTCCTTGTAAAAATTATTACAGTATGATACTCCTTCCTTTTATTTATATCATTATTTTTTACTGTAGTCGTTCGACTCTATCCTGTTAACGGCAAAAAAATCAATGCTAAATTAAATGTAGTTAAAGTAGCCGTTAGCAACCGGCAAATTTTGCTAAATCTCTACCCTAAGTTTCACCAATTTTTAGATAATTCTATCTAATTCTTTTATTGGAGACTTTTTAAAATTATTTTTATTATTCAAAATATTCTTGACCGGTTAATTAAGTATTTGGCTTTAATTATCCTTGACTTTTTTTCAATAATCCTAATTAAAACTAGCTCTAATTAAAATTTTGGGTACTCCCATCTTTCAGTTAGTGGGGGGTAAAAATAAGTGTACAATTTTTGGGGCCAAATAACAAAATTTTATTTTCTATAATTCTGGTTAACTTAGCTTTTCATAAAGCTAACTTAAACCTTAACTCTTTGTGTAACACCCAGGAGTAGGGCTGCAATCGAGCCGAGCCGAGCCGAGCCGAATACTTTCAGGCTCGAGCTCGGCTCGTTTACGAAACGAGCTCAATTTTGAGCTCGAGCTCGGTTCGAGCCAAGCTTTGACCGAGTTTTGACCGTATTCGAGCCGAATAGCTCGCGAGCTTAGCCTAAAAAAAAAATCCAAGCTCGAGTTCTGCTCGTTTACGAAACGAGCTCAGTTTTGAGCTCGAGCTCGGCTCGAGCCGAGCTTTGACCGAGCTCGAATCAAATAGCTCGATTCGTTTGCAGCCTTACCCAGGAGTAACAACCCGGAATAACAACCCGGAACCCAAACACTAGGAACCATGTATTATTCACAAGACCAATACTTAAATTTGAGTACATAAACATAGTATAATACAGAGAAATTTAATTTTTATTACCACATGTCCAGAATACAGGAATTTTCAATTGACGGGCTTTGAAGATGCTATACTTGAGCATCATTGCCACATAGCAAACTCATCTGCAAAATCATAATCTATGCGATCGTCAGCTTGTAAGGCTGACGAAAAAATCATGACAACCTCAACTAACTCCCAAAACATAGTATAGTACAAAGACAAACTTAAAATAATGTGTATGTTAAATGCAAGTGGAAATGTTTAATTATATAATGTCATATGAGTGAGTGTGGAACATAATTACTAGAGTGTCAAACATTAACTTACTATATTAACATGCACAATTCATATATGCTCTAATAATGCACGCTTGTTTGGAACTCTGTGTCGCCCATACAACATAGTTTTCGAATGCAAGTTACTAACGCTTTTCCTCATTATAGTGTTCCCTGGTTATACAAACATATTCTAGTGACAAAATATCCAAGACATAGGCATCTTTGGATTACCCACTACATCTATGGATCATTTTAAGGGCACTGCTCGCCAAGCGAAATTCTGTGAATATATATCCCGCTCCAGGCATTGTGAGTATTTCTCATCTCCCTGAAATTCTGGGGAACTAACAATGTCAACCGGTCATCCTGGGGTACGTCCTCGATCACAAACATATTGTGAGTTTTAGCTTTTGTCCCGGAAACACTAGAGATTCATCTCACTCCACTGATCATTCTAAAGCTTATATAAGCTCTCGTCCAGGAAACAATGGATATTTATCTTACTCCGCAGATCATTTTGGAGCTTATAACTTATGTTTGACCTTGTTTCATCACGTCTCCTTCTAGTGCCTAATTCTTAAGTATAAAATGCACAAAGCTTCTTTCTAAACCCAATGATCCCATACTGGTCTTTCCTCATTAATTCTTAGGTAATTCTGGTCACAAATTGACACTACTTCGCTCCTCAACTGGACTCAGTAAGTCTTTTTGGATTTGGACCTCATTTAGGTTCTAGTATCAACACCAAGTCACAATCAAGTTTTATACTTGACTTATATTAGTGCTAACCTAGCACTTAATCAATTTCTTCATATGTCACTCATCTTAGTACGATTCTTACTCAACTAATATTATGAGCATGTCAAAAATTTTATTACATCAAAATAGAGAATTATATTCTAATCAATTTAATCTCAAATTCTTATTACGTCAGCTGAGATTTACTAAATTCGAACATTACTAATCATTATACAAAGAAAAACATTTCTTTATCACAGTGTTCGATTCTTAACATGAAACATAAAATACACATACCACATGATATATGTACTAAAATTTCCTATTACTACATCGATACCTATTTCAAACAAATAATTACCATCTAAAAGTTCTATTGATAAATGGGGCTACGATGTCTCATACTGTCTCAGTCCAGATTTAACCAATATGGTGTGTTACACTATTCACTCCTTAGAAAAGTTTTAACCTCAGAACTTACTAAGATACAAGTCTACGGCACAGACACACCCTCAATAAAAAAAATGTTACGGATAATCCTTCATCATTTTATCTCCTGCTTCCCGTGTAGTTTCCTCAATTTTGTGATTCCTCCATAGGACCCTGGTCATTGGGATAGTCTTCGTTCTGAGTACTCTCTCCTTCCTATCCAAAATTTTGGACTGGGTCCTCCTTATAAGTTAAATCTACCTGAAGACCTTCTATACTTCCGACAGTACATGAGTAGAGTGGTATATATTTCTTCAACATTAACACATGAAAGACGTCGTGAACTTGGGCCAGTTCTGTAGGTATTTCAGGTTGATACACGACGGTCTGCCCTATCTTCTTGAGAATTTTGTAAGGCCCAATATACCTTGGTGATAATTTTTCCCTTTTCCTGAATTTGACTACACCTTTGGTCAGCGAAACCTTCAGACGAACTCTAGGTTTATTCTTTTATTGTCTACATAATTCTTCAGCCGACTTTGTGTTGTTTCCATTCTTTGACGGATTAGCTCAACTTTCTCATTAATCTGTTGAACTATCTCCGGTCCGATCATCTTTCGTTCTCCCATATTGTACCAACAAACTAGTGTTCTACACCTTCTGTCATACAATGCTTCAAATGGTGTCATTTTGATGTTGGCTTAGTAGCTGTTATTGTATGGGAACTCCACTAAAGGTAGGTACTTCTCCCATGATCTGCCAAAATCCAATACACACATCCGGAGCATGTCTTCTAAAGTTCTGTTGACCCTTTATGTCGGACCATTTGTCTGAGAACGAAAAAATGTGCTGAAGGACGTCTTTGTGCCCAAAGCTAAATGTAGACTCTTCCAGAATCTTGAAGTGATTCTCGTATATCCGTCTAAAAATATCGTCACAGGTATTCCATGCAACTTAATGATCTCCGAAACATACAACTATGTCAACTTTTCCATCGACCATGTAATTTTCATAATTAAGAAATGAGTATATTTGGTCAAATATCTATTATTACCCATATAGCATCATTCCTTTTGGGCCTCTGGGAAAACTTGTGATGAAATCCATGCTGATGTGTTCCTATTTTCACTCTGGAATGGGCAACGGCTGTAGCAACCTCCAGACTTCTGGTTTTTCACCTTGCCTTTCTGACATGTGAGGCATTTGTCTACAAACTCTGTTATCTCTCTCCTGATACCCGACCACCAGAAATGTTGTTTAATGTCTCTATACATTTTGGTACTCCCTGGGTGTATCGATAGTAAAGTGTTATGTTCTTCTTGTATAATGTTTTCCTTCAGATTTGTCCCTTCTAGCACACACCGCCTCTCTCCTAACAAGAGTACTCCATCCTTCACATGCAATTTTGACAGCTTGCCTACAAGAACATGTTTCTTCATCTTCTGTATTTTTGGGTCGAACTTCTGACTTTCTATGATCGGATCTCTCAAAGTAGGTTGAAGTCTCAATTGCGCTAATGTTGCTTCCAAATTCTGCACTATTACATCAACATCTACTCGGTCCAAATCTTCTGCCAGTTCTTTCTGTGTTGTGATCAGACTAGATAAACTACTCTCCTGCTAAAGGCGTCTAATCCCATATTAGCCATTCCAGGGTGATACTTAATTCTAGGGCAGATGTCATCCAGTACTTCCAACCATGATCTCTGACTCGGATTTAGATCCTTCTGTTGATAAATATACTTCAAGTTCTTATGGTTGGTATACATCTCGACCTTCAACGCGTATACATAATGCCTCCATAACTTTAAGGAAAATATTAGTGCGGCCAATTCTAGATCATGGGTTGGGTAGTTCTTACCATGTGGTCGTAAATGTCTAGACCCATAAGCTATCACCTTACCTTCGTGCATTAGAACACATCCTAACCCTTTAAGTGAAGCATCACTGTATATATTATATCCCTTGCCTGTTTGTAGTAGTACAAGAATTGATTTCATATTCAGTTTCTTTTTCAACTCCTTGAAGCTATCCTTGCACTTGTCTATCCATTCAAAATTTACATTCTTCTTGGTCAATAATGTCAAAGGCATTGCTATTTTGGCATTCCCTTGAATGAATCTTCGATAATATCTCGTCAATCCTAAAAAGATTCTGACTTCCTTCAGCATTATAGGTCGAGGACATTCCCTCACAGCTTCAATCTTCTGTGGTTATGTACCCACTCCCTCCTTAGAAAGGACGTGTCTCAAGAATGATACCTTAGTTTTCCATAATTTGCACATAGATAGCTTGGCGTATAGTCAATGATCTTGCAACATGCTCAATACTTTGGACAAATGTCGACCATGCTCGATCTTCGACTTCGAATACACCAATATGTCTTCAATGAATACTACCGAAAATTCATTAATAAACAGCTTCAATATCTGATTCATCGTGTCCATCAATTTAGCAGGTGTATTCGTTACTCCAAAAGGCATTACTACAAACTCATAGTGTCCATGTCTAGTCCTAAATGTCGTCTTCGGAATGCCATCCTCCTTAACTCGAACTTGATGGTATCTGGTGCGAAGACAATCTTCGAGAATATTGTTGCTCCTTGCAGTTGGTCGAACAAGTCATCAATCCTTGGTAATGGGTACTTGTTCTTAACAGTCACCTTATTCAGTTCTCGATAATCTATGCATATCCTCATTGACCCGTCCTTCTTCTTTACCAAGAGTATGGATGCTCCTCATGGTGAAGCACTTGTTCTGATAAATCTATTTTATAACAATTCTTCAATTTGCTTCTTGACCTCATCTAGCTTTACATGTGCCATCCTGTATGGCGCTTTGGATATTGGAGCACTTCCTGGTTGTATAACAATACCGAACTTGACATCTCAACGAGGTGGTAATCCAGGTAGGTCATCCAAAAATACTGTCAGAAAGTCTCGAACCACTGCAATTTTCTTGACTTCTTCATGAATCTTCCCCTTGAGTAGAGCTGCTACTACTCCTTTGTACCTTTTCATTTCATGGAATGCAACTTTGGTTCCTCCTGGTGCTTTCACTACCACCTTCTTATCTTTACACTCAATAGTTGCATTGTAGATTGATATCCAATCTATTCCAATGATTACATAAACTCCTAGAACATCTAGTTCAATAATATATATTCCCAAAATTCTTCCTCCAGTCTCCATACCCTAGTGGAATATATGTTGGTATTCAGTGTGCCTTCTGAGGGTGTGTTCACTACCAATACCCTGTTGGGAAAGATCTTAGGCACAATTTTTTAACTTATTTGCAAACTGGGGAGACACAAAGGTGTGAGATGATTTAGCATCAAATAAAACATTGGCTTTTATTAAACTGATCATAAGATGTCATGTTACATAAAAAATTATATCATTTAATTTACATCATTATTCTCTTACAAAAGCCTTATTAAATAATTTAAACAATTTTAGTCTTCTTGTTGATCAAATTGTTACATATTGGTGATAACATCATCTGAGATTTCCGCGTCTTCCTCTGTCAGTGCAAAAACTCATTCTAGTCAGTATGGCTTCTCTCCTTTGCCATTCTGATTACCTGTAGTCCCTCCTTGCTTCAATTGCAGAAAGTTTGGTCTAACATGTCACTCTCTACCACAATGTCAGACTCGATCACAGCTGATCTGCAAACTAACTTATCGAACCTTCTGATGCCCAGGGACCTACTTCCCAATGAAGACCATTCAAATTAGGTTCTTACAAGTGCAGAAAGCGCATCAGAGCTACGAATACCGTTTTAGACATTGAATATCCCACACAGATGAATGGAGCTTATACTTAGCGGATAACTATATAAATAATAGTGACTGAGGTATAATAAAAACTCAAGCCATATTTCTAGCCATAAGGCTCTCCTGTAGCTTATCCAATCATCTCAAACTAAAAACCCCAAACTCAATGGGTGAATAAACTCTATCCCATACAATCATTTGCAAACTAAGAGTCTTAGCATTGCAACAAGATAAACGTTTACGAACTCTCTTCACCACATCATTGAAATTAGCGGCGGGGACGCAGAACGAGCTAATTATAGTACCAATGTATTTGAATGACATAGAACCCACCTCCATCTGCAAAAACCTAAGTATGTGGCATCTCTTATTCAAACCAACACGCTTTCTAAAGAAAACACTAGACTTACTAAGATACACATTATGACCGTTCAAAGAACAATACGTATCAAGTAGCCTTTTAATCACCTTACACTTTGACACATTACCTCTAGAAAAACGCAAATGACTGAGAGAGGTATTCTAATTGTCAATAATAATACTTCATGAGCCTACCACCAGCCACTTCCGATTTAATGAGATGTGATAGCACTTCTGAACATAGGATGAAGAAATAGGGGGAGAATGGACAACCTTGTCGCTGCCCAATCATCGAGCTGAACCAATCAGAATGAGAGGCATTAACAAGCACTGCAAATCACATATTCTCAATACACGACATGACCCACCTAAGAAATTTGGCATTAAACCCAAACTGCATAAGAAGAGTTGAAACTTAACCCCACCTAATCCTATCTTAAGCTCACTCCATATCAAGTTTCAAGGCCGTGAACCATGTACACTTCTTTATCTTCTTTGTGGAATGGAAAGCTTCTTGAGCAAGAAACACATTGTCCAAAATAAAATGCTCAGAAAAAAGGGAACCATGTTCCTCAATGATGAGGGAGCTTAGAATAGGATTCAAATGATTAACCAACAGTTTTGCATTAACTTTATAGGAGAAGTTTTCAAGACTATTATAGCTATAATCCTTCGTGCTCTGAAGGATAAGAGAACTTAGGAATTGGAGTCACGAAGTTTGACTTCCATGGGATGGTAAGGATGCCATGAGCCAGAAAATCATTAACAGCTGCAACAAAATCACCACCAATGATATTCTAGTAGCGCTTATAAAACATTCCAGGTGATTTATTAAATGGCATTAAGCGGATGACACCATAGATATCGCTAAATGAAAAAAGGGCAGATTAGTTGATCATTCATATCGTCAGTAACTTCGGGACAATTGAAAGGAATAGTTAAATCATGACTCTAGTCAAGAGTGGGTGACCACTTATCCTTAAAATAATCGACAAAACACTTTGACATATCCACTCATCTAATAAATTGAACACCAGACATACTTTGTACCTTATAAATGGAGTTCCTAGCTCGGTGACCAAGCGTGGCTGAATAAAATAGTTAGAATTTATATCCCCACCTCTCATCCAATTAACTTGCGAATTTTTATGCTAGATTTTTTTTGCATATTGAGATTTTCTTTGTAACCCCTATTTCTGTTTTTCGAATCTTTATTTGTATTTCGTCCATCAAAATTTTTGTATCCGGATTATTTTAATAATAAATTTTGCTATTCTTTGGACTAATTTGTTCTCTTTTGATCATCTGTATTCATTTGGCTTAAACCCTATAATTTTTGGTGCACTGCTAATTTTATTCTTTTGTGTTTTGGGTTTATTTTGATCCATTATATTTATATCCTATTTATTTCTATTTATTGTTCTCTTTTTGGATCCTAAACCCATACCCATTGATCTGTTAACCTGTAACCCAAACCGAACATCCTAAATACCCTATAAATACCCATTAAACCCTAATTTTTAATTACTCTAATTAATTTTATAATCTCTCTCTCCTTCATCCTCTGTTTTCTTTTTAAACCCATCTCGCCGCCGCTCGACTCCTCGTCCTCGCCGTCCTCCGTCACTCCAACCACCACAGCATCCCTCCCCATCCTCATCCTCATCCTCATCCCTGACCACCGTCGCTCCAATCTCCGCAGCAACCCATCGAATCTTGTTAACTGCTCTGTTCCTTGTCATCACCCCCGACTGCAGCACCAGTCCTCGTCTTCATCCTCTCCGTCAACCTCGTCAACCCCTGCACCTTCATCTCCAACCTCCGAAACCCCTGTTTCCATCGACTGCATCCTTCCCCCGAGCACAATCGGCCCTCGTCGACCACCACCGTTGACCATCGCCACCTAACTCGCCGCCTTAGCCTCTGCCAGCGCTGCCAGTGCCATCCCTCGGACTGCCACTGCCTTTCCCCTGCTTTGCCATATTACCGCTCTGTGTGTATTGTTGTGTTGGAGTTTTATGTGCATCACACATATAGTTACTGCGCATTTTGCACGTGTCGGTTACTATGTGTTTTGCATGTGTTTTGTTGTTGTCAGGATCCTTATCCCGTTATTCCTTCGTATTTGGATTAACCGTCAAAAAGACAAGTCTCTCTTGAACTAGTTTTATTTTTCTTGTTCAAGAATTCTTTGATCTCCACAAGTAGCTCCTATTTCTATTATCATATTTATCCGTTTTGATACCGTCAAAGAGACTATTACAGATTCATCGGCAAAACCAAGTAGTAGTCCTATTTTCGTGCCACTACCTTGATTCAAACCCAAGTCTGTTATATCTTGTCACATGCACACACGACATGAATGCTTAGATTAGAACATGTATATAGACATTGATAATTGAATGATTTTCCTTTGAATGTGATGATCAAGCTATGTTTGTAATAAATTATCCCATCAACAGTATAATTCAACCCTAGAGATTGATTATGAGTTTCTATAATTTTTGCTTCGAAATCATATGCATGGTGGGTTGTTTTGTTGACTTTTAATAATAACCTACTTGCTAGCCTGCTGTTTGCTCTGTGTTGATTTGAGTTTTCTAGGTTGTTGTCGTAATTTGAGATAGCTTTGTAAACATCATCTGTATCTTTTTGAATCTATTTCTAGAACTTTTTTACAGAACTAGATTCCGAGTTATGAACAAAAAGATATTATATATTAGTACTATTGTGTTTTCAATTTCCAAATTTCTGTCCAGATATACATCAAACGTAATTTTCTATTGAAATAAAATGCTAACAAAATAATTAGAACTTGAAAATTTATATTTTGATACTAGACATGAACCCTATTATTTTTGTAAGATTATTTGATAATTTTTTAGACCTTTTAAAAATATGAAAACTTGACTCTAGACTGCTGTTAGAACACAAGTCCAGTAAAGAACATGATTTTCGACCTATCTACAGATAATATCAATTAGAATAATAATAATACTAATAACAACACATATTAATAATAAAAATAATAATAACAATAACAATAATAACAGTAATAATAATAATGTCGATGATAATAATAATAGTTTAACAACAATAATAATAAAAGTAATAATAATCATCATAATCATACTGGTAATAATAATAATAATAATAATAATCTCTAATATTATAATGGGAGAAGGCCTTAGTGTCATTTGTCATTTTGTCATTCTACCAACATGTGTAACGCACGTACATAACTAATATAAAGGAGGTTTCCGGTTCAAATCCTCCCTACGTCAGAGTTTTTATTTTTATTTTTTGAAATTATTAAAACGTGCATCACACGTGTAAATTACTAGTAATAATAATGTAAACAATAGCAATAACAATAACAATAATAATAATAATAATAATAACAATAATAATAATAATAATAATAATAATAATAATAATAATAATAATAATAATAATAATAATAATAATAATAATATGTAAAATAGGATTTAAGATTAACAAGTTCATTAAAATCCAAACAATAATAATATAAAATATAAATAGTCGATCAATTATAAAATAGAAAATACATCGTTATTCAAAATAAATGTAATCGTCGATTATAAAACACTTAGTAGAAGATCCGAAACCAGTTTACCACAAAATAAATTTATAAATAATCAAAATACCGAAAATATTCAAGAAATACGTATTTACGGGAATGGGGGTTACAACACCATCAGTGCACAACGACTCAAGTGCACGAGCCTCCTGGTTCACCGAGTTCTTGACACGCTCGGACGGTGTCTCACCAGCATGAAACACAAACTCCAGGAGACCTGGGAGCCCTAATATTACCTTCTTCGCACGATAATCAATTACAGCATGGGTAACTCCCAGCCAATCCACCCCAAGGATAACATCAAAGCCAGAGTTGGGGATCACAATCAAATCAGCCTTGAACTCCACGCCCCCCCATCAACAAAGGGCTCTTCATTCACACCTTACAACAGATGATGATGTCTCCACTTGTGGTAATATTCCAAGCAGTAAGCAAAACATCGCAAGCCAAACGATCCCGAACCACGAAGCAAGAAGAAACAAAGAAGTGGGTAGCACCAGAATCAAAGAGAACATGGTTAGAAAGAGAGAATTATAAGATGACACCTAAAAGATTATCAAAGAATAAGAATGAAAGTGAATGCAGGACAAAAGAAAGAATAACTGAATAGAAAAGAATAAATAGAACATAAATAGAAAGCAAATAATTCAACAATAGAGATACTTGCAACGACACCAACAGTTGTCTCAACCTTAGCTGCAGTCAGATTGTAGGCCTGACCACGACCTCCAATCTGACCTCCCTTTGGAGCCATCATTCTCTGATCAAAAGCATGCCTCTGCGGTGGAAGAGGTGGTCTACCCTGGCCTCGAGCTAGCGCTCCTGGCTGAGCAGGTCCTCCAATGGGTGCAGGGAGTCTGTTCCTCGGGCATTCTCGAACCACATGATCATTGCCTCCACAAGCACGACATAGACGGTTAGCAAGCCTGCAGTCCTTCTGCAAATGCCTGACTTTATGGCAGTAGTCACAAGTCTGAACTGGCCTCGGGACAACACATGAATATGGTTGCGCTCTCACAGGAGGGGTCGGAGCTGGCCTCCAAATAGGCCATCTAGAAGGCCGGGCGGGGGTAGGGTGCTGCACTGCCCGCTGAGTAGCACTCATTCTCTGATGAGCCTGCTCCTGAATCCTGGCCGCATCAAGAATATAGGCATAGGTGTAGTGCCGATGAGCAACCAAACGGTCCTGAATGTTTTGAATTCAAGCCCATCAAGAACCTGCGAGCTCTATCCTCATCATTCGTCACCATCGCAACTGCAAAATGGATGAGCCGAGTAAATTTAGCAGCGTTCTCATCCACAGATCGGTTCCCCTAAGTCAGGATAATGATTCAATTTATATTGTCACAGATGAAGTAGGCAACAATATGCGACATTAAAATAACGTTATCCAACCAACCTGAGTTAAGGAGACAAATTGCTGCTCCATCTCATCCTTGGTGACACTGGGGAAAAATTTAGCCATGAATCTCTCCGTGAAAGTGGCCCAAGTGATGGGTCTCTCAAGCCTTTCGGTTTCAGCCCGCCACCAGATATGGGCGAGGTCCACAAATTGAATTCTAATCACATCCACCCGATCCACATCGGAGATCCAAGCTGTGATCAACAATTGCTCAATCCGAATCAGCCATTGCTCAGCTTCCAACGGTGTCTCGGTACCCGAGAACTTGTCCGGGTGCAATCTTATGAAATCCGCCATAGTACCTAGCCTCTGCAGTAGTAACCTTGGCACAGGACCAGCAGCGGTCTAATTGGCCACCTCCAATGTGGCCCGCATCAATTCATTGTGCTTTTATTGCAGGACCATCATCTATTGCATTGCCTAAAGGATAGCAGCATTGTCTGGTTGCTCATCCCTGGGCAGAGTAGTAGAAGAACCGCCAAGAGCCATAGTCTGCAAAACATCAAGTTGGTGAGTACCCAGATGTATGTTGGTTATTAAATGTTCATGTAATCAACGTGGAGCGCATATTATTGAGTTAACCTTACTATAGCCAAACATGACTAACATATCAGCCAAACATGACTAACACATTAGCCAAACTTGGGCTCTGATACCACTAAAAACCTGTCACGCCCTGCTTCCCAAGATATGGGAACACGAGCACGTAACAAAGGCCTAGCGAATGATAAGAATACCATCCATAGCTATACCAGATTAACTCAACAACATACAAGAGAATAGAACCACGCAAGAAAAGAATAACCACATAAACAAAGAATAAACTCCAAAATAATCATAAAATAAATTCACCAAATAATGTCCATCATCTGGGGAAAAAAACTTTGGGACACACAAGCCCAAAATACAAAATATGATAGAAGTAATAAATTAAACAGATAATATGAGATAACTATAATAGTCTAATAGTCCAGCTCTGATCTTCAGAAAGTTTGCTCACCAAGTCCTTGAGTGAAATTTCCTTATGTACTTGTAAACTCACGATCTAAAATAGAAAAAATAGGGCAAGTCACGGACAGCAAGTAGCGAAAGCAAAGAAGCAAGAATAAATATAGTATGTCAAGAAATAGTAGGCTAGAACAAAGTCAAAGATCAAAGACAATAATAAGAGTTGATGAAAAAATCAAAGTCTAGAATTCATGATGCAATAAACAGTAGTTGTAATCAATGATGCAAGATCAATAATAGTAATCATGATCAAAAATACAGGTGTCAATCCTAGGTTCATTAGTGTTTTATTATCCTACCTAATGCACGTAGTACTGCGTCCCATTCCACAGGTTCGGTGCAAGCAAACAGTGTATGTTTAGACTATGATGGTGAACTCAACAGATCGTGTACTCACCACGATGATGAGTATTTAATGAAGCGGGATTTCCACGATCAACACTCCATCTTCCATGACAACAAGGAGAAGGAACCTCCACTCCCATCGCTTGCCTCCGTCTTCCTACTGTCTCGCCTCTGCATTCCGCTTGCCCTCCACCGCCTCGAACTTCGTCCTCTACTCTCCCTCGTCGACGCCCTGCCGCTCGAGCACTGCAAGTCCCCGCCATCGCCACCACCCTATCCGTCATCGTCCTCCTCGTCACCTCATCTTCAAACCCATCCTCCACCAGTCGATCCCTGTCCTCGTCGCTGGCCTCCTCTGCTCCAAAATAGTGCCTTCATCAACCATCGCATCGCCCTAAGTCAACCCCTGCACCACCTCGACCACCCATCGCTAGCCCGCCATTGCTGTTGTTACTGCTGTCTTCGACTTCTCATCCTGCAGTCAGTCGTCGCCTACTGCCTCCCGCCACCGTGAGCCCTGTGACTACACCCCGAGCCCCACCACTTGCTGTCCAATCACCCTGCCTAAGCCTTGCCTGCCCCGTCGCCTGGGTCCTGCCACCTGGCCGAGCTCCTCTGTTTGGATCGTAAACAGTGCTTATCATCTTCTTAAGCCATTGGATCGCGGCCGTCCGATCGTTGATTATCGCAATTGTGATCACTTCTTGATCCGTTGATCTCAGCTTTCGATCACATCATCATCATCGTCATCATCAAGATAGTTGATCTTGGCCATTAGATTATCCGATCTTGATCCACATCAAGATCCATGCCCGATCATGATCATCGTGATCGTTTGCTCATCGCCGTGTCGCCGGGATTCTGATCCCATTATTCTTCGCATATTTCGGATCTAACGTCATTGTTAAAGGCAAGTCATTTTCCCTCGAATAGTTATTGTATCGTATTCGAGATTGGTTATTGAATTCCGCAAGTAGATCTATATTGATTATCGTATATCTTCTATTGTTATCTATCGTTGGGATGCTACGGATTTACACGAGCGAATCCAAGTAGTAGTCTTGACTTCGTGCCGTCTTTTTGCCTCCGATTTATAGAGATCTTGCATTGCATTCATGTAGTTATTTATTGAATATAGGAATAGGGATTATTATTGTATTTCATGTCATGACATTACACAACTATTGTAGAATGTATACAAGTGTTTATTGTTCATATGATTGATGATGGTGCATTAGTTGATTGTGATTAGTAGGGTTATGGACATTATACATCTTAATACCATGTTCACATAGATGTAACTTGTTTTGATTTATGTTGTCGACCCCTAACTCATCGTTCATAACATTCTAATCATTTTATTCATGAAAAATATATTGAGACCCTGAAATTTACTGTCGACCTGAACGTTGTCATGCTGTTTAAACCTAGATAATGTCATCAAAATCAATAACTTTCTTAATATAAAATGTATCCCTAGGTGTCTAGTTTCCAGAACATCCAGAATTTTTGAATTCCGACTTATATTGCATGAGTTATGACTGTTTTACTGCTGCAGCATTTTATTTTCAGATTTATGCATATACCATGTTAACCTGATTAAATAGATGAACTAATGATCAAATATCACCATAATAATTTTTAGATTGATAGTCAACATGCTTAAGGTAATGAAAAAAAAAATTTCCTGATTTTTAAAATGAATATTTACTGCTTTTACAACTAAAACTAGTTAACACCGATAACCAGCCAGAATCTATAACCTGTAAAGAACACTATAAATCACCTAGCTACTGTTGTCGGAATTTGATCTTTTAATATGCATTGGAACCGGGCAGGAATCTAGTTTCTAGAACTTCTGACGGATCCATATTTTCTATTCTGTTGCAGCGGAAAATTCAATTTTAGTACAGAAAACTACTACTGTCCAGAATTGAGTTTCCATGTTTAATAATATATAATTGAATCTATAATGTTGTATTTGGTGCATTTGATTGTATAGAGTACATTGTAGGATCTTAGGGTTGTGTTGTCATCATTCTAGTGTCCCTTATTAATTGCCTTATCGTTTTTCCATTGATATTTCTATCCCTATTGTTCCCTATTAGTATTGCATGTTGAATTAATAAAGAATGTTAATCAAGCCGAGGTTAAGGGTTGACTAGAGTAGTTGATAATATAGTGACTGTACTCGGAAATGTGGGCCTCATTCCCAAAATATTGTTATCGTCATTGTGCAAGAAATTGCGTTAATAGCCAGTGTTATTGTTATTGTGGAAGAAATTACTACAATAGCTAGTGTTATCGTTATTGTACAAGAAATTACTGCAATAGCCAGTGTTATATCGTGCCGAGTACTTGACCTGTTGAATCTACCACCTTAGTCTAAACGAAATTGATTGTATGCATCAAACCTGTAGTTATGGGATGCAGTAGAACGTGCATTAGTTAGGATTAAAATGAATAATAGACTTAAGATTTTCATCGTATCGTCATTGCATATTGTTATCGATATTGAATAGTATTATCGTTATTGTTTACCGTTATTGTTATCGTTTATTATCATCGTTATCAATTATCGTTATTGCACAATGCATTGTTAACATTTTTCCATTGTTCATTGCCATCAACTCTATTGTTTATTGAATTCATTGTTATACCCTAAATGTCATTGTTTTTCTGTTTCTCTACTTGCTGTCCACGACTTGTTCTAAGGACATATTTTTTCTCTCTTTTAGATGAACAACTTACAGGTAATTATGGAGAATTGTTTGATGGACTAGGAGAACAACAATGGTGAAAGAATTGAATTTGCTTTGCCGCCTAAATAATTATTGTTTTGTTTTGAAGACTTAAATAAATTGAACATTGTTATTTCTTGTATTGTGTGCTTTTGACCCGAATATTGTTATTGTTGAGTCCAGATATTGGATTGTTATTATGTTTGGTTATTTTATGCTTAAATTCCAAGTATTGTTATTCATGTGATTACTCCTTTAATGCATGCGTGGTTGTATTACTTTCTTATTTATATTGTTGAGTTGAATCGATAACAGCTTATGAATGACGCAAATCATTCGCTGGGCCAACGTCACGTGGTTGCATTCCATATTTTTGGGAAGCAGGGCATGACAGGTGTAGTTGCACCCGTTTTTGTTCGGGATTTCCTCGATGTTTCTCCAGAAGAGTTGCCTGGATTGCCACCAGACCGAGATGTGGTATTTGGTATCGAAGTTTAACTAGGAACGAAAACAATCTCGAAGAGTCCGTACCGATGGCACCATTTGAGTTGGCTGAACTGAAGGTGCAAGTTCAAGAGTTGTTGGATAAGGGTTTTATCAGGCCTAGTGTTTTGCCTTGGGGTGCCCCAGTATTGTTCGTCAATAAGAATGATGGTAGTCGCAGACTCTGCATTGACTACCATGAGCTGAACAATGTCACTGTGAAGAACCAATACCCTCTACTAAGAATCGATGATCTGTTCGATCAACTGGGAGGTGATTCAGTTTTCTCGAAGTTGGATCTCCATTCTGGCTATCGTCAAGTGAAAGTGAAGGCTGAAGATATTCAGAAAACGGCTTTCCGCACGAGATACGGGCATTTCGAGTTCTTAGTAATGCCATTTTGAGTTTCCAATGCACCAGCCGTGTTCATGAGTTTGGTGAACCAGGTGTTCGCTCCGTTCTTGGATAAGTTCGTGGTGGTATTCATCGATGATATTTTGGTGTATTCTCGGAGCAGAAAGGATCATGCTAAGCATTTGAAGGTTGTCCTACAGAGTTTTAGGGAGAATCTGCTTTATGGGAAGCTCAGTAAGTGTGAGTTCCAGCTCGATCAGGTTGCTTTTCTAGGCCATATTATCTCTGGCGATGGTGTGTCTGTTGATCCGTGGAAGATTTCTGCTGTCAGGGATTGGCCAGTGCCGAAGTCAGCATTTGAAGTGTGGAGTTTTCTTGGATTGGTGGGGTATTATCGGAAGTTTGTCCATGAATTCTCGAAGATTGCTGGACCCTTAACCAATTTGACGAGGAAGAAGTAGAAGTTTGTTTGGGATGGGACTTGTGAGGAAGCTTTTGTGGTGTTTAAGGGTTGGTTGACGTCAGCTCCAGTGCTGACCATTCCCGACAATTCTGGAGGCTTTGGGATTCATTGTGATGCTTCGGGCCGAGGCTTGGGAGCAGTGCTGATGCAGCGAGGAAGGGTTGTCGCTTATGCATATAGGAAGTAAAGGCCTCATGAGAAGAACTATCCCACACACGATCTTCAGCTTGTAGCTGTAGTCTTTGCCTTGAAGGTATGGAGGCACTATCTACTTGGGGATAGAGTTGAGATCTTCACTGACCACTAGAGTCTCAAGTATGTGTTCACTTAGAGGGAGTTGAATATGAGGCAGAGGAGATAGCTAGAATTGATGGTGGACTATGACATTAACCTGCAGTATCATCCTGGTAAAGTGAACCTTGTGCCCGATGCCTTGAGTAAGCAGCCTGTTGCTACATTCCTCACCCAGCAGAAGGAAGTGTTAGAGGATATGAGGAGGCTGGAACTGGATGTGATTCTCCCCAGTTCAGCACATCAGTGTATGATGTTGCAGTTGCAGTCTTCACTGATAGAGAAGATAAAGGAGGCTCAGGCTGGTGACTAGTAGTTGCAGGAGTTTCGGAGTGAAGTGGAAGCAGGATTGAGAACCGACTTGGTCATTCATTCTGACGGATCGCTTCGTTTTGGAGAAAGGTTGTGTGTACCTAGGGGTGAAGTCAGGCAGAAGCTTTACTACAAGGAATTTGACATATAGTGACAGCAAAAATCCGTGGGTAAAAGGCGAAAAACCGTAGGTATAGCCCGTAAAACCTATACCAACGGACATATTTTTCCGTCGTTTTTAATTAGCTATACCCACGGCAAAATGCCGTCACTATAGCCTATAGCGACGGTTTTTTCACCCGTTGGACAAAACCTCGGTGTTATACCCACGGTTTCGGATCCGTTGGTATAGATTTTAAAGACACATTTTGCTCTCCTATACCCACGGTTGAAGCTCCATTGCTATAGGTTTTAGCGATGGTTTTCGCATCCAATTATTTGAATACATACCCATCGCTCTATACACAATTTTTTCTTTAATTACGCTTATGATTATTTAATATTTTCTTTTATAATATTAATTCAATTATAAACCAAATACACAATGAAATAAATACAAGTGTTTATGAAACAAAATTAAATAATATTAAACTTCAATCATATTAAAAATTAATGAAGTATTACAAGCATGTCAAATTCAAATTACAAAATAGTTAAAATGTCAACCTAAAAGTACCATACTGACACATAATAAGCATATAAAGTCTTATAATAATCTCATCCACTTAATTTCGAGGTTTGCCCCATCAACAGAAAATTAGCTTCCATTGCCAATAAATAGTGTACATCTACAACTCGCCAATAAATATCACCGATCTACAATGCTGACTGGAAAATCATCTCAGCAAGTTCCTGTACCATCAAAAATTTAAAGGAATAGTTATTAGGCACATTCAGCGAAGGGTAATAAAGAAAACTTGTTCGGCACAGGGCAAATCTCAAAACTATTTTACCATCAATCTACAAAAAAGAAAACCATGTAACATATCAGGAAATAAATCACTAATGAAAGTAAGTATAAACTCTTAAAAATAAACTTACTTCTAATGTATTAAAGATGGTTTTAGCAAAATCGAGAGCCTTCCACCTACAAATTTCATTACCAAGTTACAACTGATCAAAATTGGCTACAAAATTTGCAATTAAAGAAAAAAAAGGTCCTATATATACTAACCAGAGCTCCTCAACGACATATAGCTTAAAACATATACAAACAAAAAAATTAAAAGATGCCAATCAGCTACATATAGCCTCCCATCATCATCCCCATCAGCATTACTTTTTTGCAATATATTTATGGATCAATCATAATTGTTTCCTTCAAAAAAATAATGACAATTATTTCTGTTATGGATCTATTACTAGAAATCTAACTCCTGATCTCAGTATCCAACACATTCACACATTTCATTGTTAGCATAAGCATTATTTCATCACAGATACTCCCAGATGCTTATATATATTCTGGAGCAAAACCACAAAGTGAGAGAACCACCGCACATTGCTTATGCCTTTACACTTAGTATAATATAAAAAAAGACAAAGTGAGAGAACCACCGCACCTTTGCAAAAGCATTTTTGTGCATGGTTTCTAATCTGCACTGCAGTCTTTGTACCAATATGCTCTATGAAGTTAACAAAACAACATAAACATAATTATAAGCTACTCAAATTGAGTCCTATTTTCCATAACACACAGTATTTCAAGCCGCATGATTCATATAAAAACATGGCCTACCTGTATAAATAACATCTCTAATACTTTGCAAGCTGGGTTAAATTGTTGAAGCTCAATTGTGACTATTCTTACCATTCAGTTCAGCCACCTTCCTGGCGAGGTCTTCACATTCTTGCTTCCAAAGAGAAGAAACAATTAATCAGATTCCATGGACAAGTCCACAATGGATGCTTAACAGATAGCCATTTAAAGAAAATATGCTCTTGGTGATAAAGCATTTTTTGAATTGAAAATGTCAATCTATCTGTTCTGCAAAATTTTTATAAAGCCCCCCAAGGGTAATGCATCTCTTCAGCATATTTTATCAAATAGTTCAACCAATAAATTATTTATTCTTCAAAAACATGAACCATACAATAGATATCAATAATAGGATAAATTAATTAATGCACTTGAAAATTTGTACATTAAAAGGTACCCTAACACATTTAGAGAATTGTATGTTACCCAACCATTTTATATTAGCAGCACTAACGTGATGCTAAACACTGCGTTCCTAAACATGTTGAAGGAAAATTAAAAGTTTCAAACTATACAAGAGGATAATGAGTTAATGAGCAATAGCATTTTGAAATTATGATCTGTAAATATCACTTAGGGTTTTGCTCCTGTTGATTTTCACCGTATCATGAAAGTAAATCAATATGTATGTTGATTCGTATCACTTTGACACTACCAGAGGCCAATGGGCAAAGACTAGGCAAATATTAACAATATTTATGAAGTTTTTTAATATATCCAACAAGTTTCTTCTGTAGGTATTAGTATTACAATAAAATCAGCAGGAAGTTTCTTCTGTGATATCAGTTTCTTCTGTAGGTATTACAATAAAGTACCTGCTATGTGAGCACATCCCTACCATCTCCCCGGATCAACTCCCGAATCTGTAAAAAAACTAAAATTTAAAACCCAAATTGAACACAAAACATTTTTAAAATCCCAATTCAATCGGATGAATCCAAAAATTGGATTAAAGAGGAAGCGAAAACTTACCAGAAATTGAAGTTAGAATAACCTTTTTTTTAAAACTTCTAGAGAGATTCATTTCTATTGTTAACATTTTATGTTGAACATTCAAAAAGTTTTACCTCAGTTATGGCAGTGGCAGTATCAGTTGAAAGCAATTCTTGGGCTTGATATTATACACTTCACTTTCAAGTCAAGCAGTAGTTCTGCAGTTTTCTGCAGTTTTCTGAGACTGCAATTTGTCGTGGTTCAGTAAGGACAGTGAACACAGTAATCTAATTCTTCAATCTTTGAAATAAGTCTGAAGGGTAATTGTTTGATCTCGCTTTACAAATTTCAAACTTAGCTACCTGAGTAACCCCGAGCATGCTCATAGGGTCGTATCCCATACCAGATAAAATAACCTGGAATGAAAGACAAATTTGGTAACAAAATATGTCTTAGATCATAGTTACTGATCCTAAATTCAGATGTGGTGTCTGTAATTGTATGAGATTAACTACCAAAAATCAAACAAGAAAAATAACATTAGTCAAAAGCCCATCACCACCAATTCATCAATCAAGATCTTGTCAAGGTGTAAGAGTATAAGAAAGGAGGAAAAAGCAAAGAAGACAAGTACAGGAGTAGTATACAAAATATTTACTACATTAGAAAAATGAATAAAATTCAAAAACTACCAATTTTGTGTATATAATATATAAAAGACCCATTCTTTATTTTAGAAAAAAGGTAACCGTATGAGTGGAGAACATGATGAAAGAGTGTATAATTGATGGCAATTTTAATTGTTTCGTATGGCATTAGGCCAATACTTCCCCATATATACATGTATATACATTATACTCTATTTTGTTTGAGAAATTTTAAAAGAAGTTGAACACTTAATTTACTGGGAAGCCTTTAGAGAAAGCAACTGTAAGTATGCATATATTGTGTTATATAGATATAGGTTTATACAAACAGAGACGGAGATGAACTTCACTGTGCCAGAGGGGGGTGCATGCACATATCTGACCTCATGTACCTTATTTCAAGAAGGAAATAAGGGATTATTTATTTCCTTCTTGAAATAAACCAAATATGGCTGCCACTGAGATGAAGCAGACACATTTGGTAAGAAGTTTGCCTAAAAATGAGAGTATATATGCTTCAACTTCAACCTCAGGAGATAGTATTGTTGAAATAGTGGGAATAAATGAAACGACTGACTGAAAAAGCATTATTCAGTGACCTTTCGCACCGGAAACAATTATCTAAAAAATCCTGTAAAATAGTGAAGGCAGAAATGAATATCCTGCAATCCATTCCCTCTCCAAAAAATTTCTATGCTAATAAAGAATTCAGAAGAAGAAAAAAAGGAGTGCATAGCAACCAAAATGATACAGATTAAACATCATGATAAAGCAAAGACATTAAATAAACTTCATCTAGTTAAATACTAAAACAATACACCAACCATATAATCTCTTGAACAAATGAAACCTCCTATAATCTCTCAACACAATCTCTCTACCTTCAACCCTGGAACCTCATATCATTATTGTAGCCAAATCAAACTAATGAGCAAATCCATACCTAGGGTTCCAGAAGGAGAGAGGACGACGGCGGCGGAAGCGAACAACGGCGACGGCGGAAGCGAGAGCGAACGGTGACGGCGGCGGAAGCGAACAACGACGACGGCGGAAGCGAGATTGGGGGTTTAGCCAATCGAAATAGGGTTTGCGAGATTGGGGGTTTAGCCAATCGGAAGCCAGAGCGAAATCTCCTGAGGTAAAAATCGACATAGGGTTTAGCCGAGAAGAATTGAGCGAGATTAGGGGTTTCTGAGAGAAATCGAAGAGCGAAATCGAGCGTGAGAGAGAGAGAGAGACAGAGAGGGGATTCTGGTGAGAGAGAGAAAGAGAGAAATTGTATAGTTTAGGAATTTAAGATTTGGGGGGAAAATGAAAAAGTTTGGAGGCAAATGAAATAATTTAGGAGGGTTAATTGGCAGATAAATAACTTAAACTTTTCAAGTGGGTGGACTATACCCACAGTGTTTTAAGATATAAAATTATAGGATACCTATACCCATAGTTTACTACACGTCTGTAGGTATATGAAGTCTATACCCACGGTTTTAGTGACCCGTCACTACAGGTGTCCGTTGGTATATGGCAAATTTCTTGTAGTGCTTCTTGCAGAAGCTCATCATTCGTCCTACTCTATTCATCCTGGAGGCACGAAGATGTAAAGGGATCTAAAACAACAATTTTGTGGCATGGTATGAAGAGAGCAGTAGCGATATTTGTTTCTCAATGTCTGATCAGTCAGCTAGTGAAGGCAGAGCATCAGAGGACCGCTGGACTTCTTCAACCTCTTTCGATCCCAGGATGGAAGTGGGAGAACATCACTATAGATTTTGTGATGGCACTACCACGGAGTCCCAAAGGTCACAATGCTATTTGGGTAATAATGGACCGTTTGACGAAGAGTTCTCATTTCATCCCTTTCCGAGTGGGTCAGTCCACCGAGATCCTGGCAGAGAAATACATAAAAGAAGTCGTAAGACTGCATGGTGTTCCTTTCAGCATTGTATCGCCTAGAGATACGAGATTCAGATCACAATTTTGGGAGAGTCTTCAGAAGAGCCTGGGTACTAAGTTGAGCTACAACACTGCTTTTCATCTACAGACAAATGGGCAATCTGAGAGAATAATCCAGACATTGGAGGACATGTTGAGGTCTTGTGTTCTTCAGTTTGGAGGTTCTTGGGAGGATCACCTACACTTGGTTGAGGCACTTTATGGTCGAAAGTGTAGATTGCCGATCTGTTGGGATGAAATCGGCGAGGGGAAGCTTTTGGGTCCTGAGTTGATCATTAAGACTATGGATGCAGTGGCTCAGATCAGGAAGCACTTGGAAGCAGCACAGGACAGGCAAAAGAAATGGGCTGACTGTCGTCGAAGGCCTTTAGAGTTTGTGGTAAGAGATCATGTGTTCCTCAAGGTATCGCCACGGAGAGGTGTTATTCGATTTGCAGGAGGGGCAAGCTGAGTCTCCGATACATCAGTCCGATCGATATTGTGGAACGAGTGGGCAACATAGCCTACAGGCTCACGCTGCCGCCGGCTTTATCAGGTGTTCCACGATGTATTCCATCTCTCTCAGCTCAGGAAGTACATCAGGAATGACAGTCATGTGTTTGACTACTCAGAGTTGTCCGTGAGACTAGACTTATCATGTAAAGCCCAACCAATCTCTATCTTGGACAGGCGTGAGAAAGTCCTGAAGAATAAAGTCATCAAGCATGTTCGTGTCTCTTCGAATCCTCACTCATCCGGTGAGTCGACTTGGGAACTTGAGGAGGAGATTCAGAAGAAGTTTCCTTATCTCTTTGAGTAGTTGTTTGATTTTTGTTTGGTTGTTTCCTGGGGTTGTCCTATGTACCACTTGAATGAATTTTGAGGACGAAATTTTTCTTGTCAGGTGGGCAGGATTTCTAACACCTATTTTTGTTTTTCGAATCTTTATTGGTATTTCTTCCTTCAAAATTTTTGTATCTGGATTTATTTTAATAATAAATTTTGCTATTTCTTGGACTCATTTGTTCTCTTTTGATAATCTGTATTCATTTGGCTTGAACCCTTAATTTTTTGGTGCACTACTAATTTTATTCTTTTGTGTTTTGGGTTTATTTTGATCTGTTATATTCATATCCTATTTATTTCTATCTATTGTTCTCTTTTTGGATCCTAAACCCATACCCATTGATCGGTTAACCTGTAACCCAAACCCAACATCCTAAATACCCTATAAATACCCATTAAACCTTAATTTTTAATTACCCTAATTTATTTTATAATCTCTCTCTCCCTCATCCTTTGTTTTATTTTTAAACCCATCTCGCCGCCGCTCTTCTCCTCGCCCTCGTCATCCCCCGTCACTCCAACCACTGCACCATCCCTCCCTATCCTCGTCCTCGACCCCGACTACCGTCACTCCAATCTCCACAGCAACCCATCGGATCCCGTCGACTGCTCTGTTCCTCGTCATCACCCTCGTCCATCCCCGTCGCTAGCCCCTCGACTGCAACCACCCCCAGCCCTCGACCGTAGCACCAGTCCTCGTCTTCATCCGCTTCGTCAACCTCGTCAACCCCTGCACCTTCATCTCCAACCTTCGAAACCCCTGTTTCCATCGACTTCATCCTTGCCCCGAGCACCATCGGCCCTCGTCGACCACCATCGTTGACCATCACCACCCAAGTTGCTGCCCTAGCCTCTGCCAGCACCGCCAGTGCTGTCCCCCATATTGCCGCTGCCTTTCCCCTGCTTCACCATATTGCCGCTTTGTGTGTCTTGCTCTGTTGGAGTTTTATATGCATCACACGTACAGTTACTGCCCGTTTTGCACTTCTTCATTGCTATGTGTTTTGCACATGTTTCGTTTTTGTCGGATCCTTCTCCCGTTATTCCTTCGTGTTTGGATTAACCGTAAAAAAGGCAAGTCTATCTTGAACTAGTTTTATTTTTCTTGTTCAAGAATTCTTTGATCTCCGCAAGTAGCTCCTATTTCTATTATCATATTTATCTGTTTGATACCATCAAAAAGACTATTACGGATTCATCGGCGAAACCAAGTAGTAGTCATCTTTTTTGTGCCACTCCCTTGATTCAAACCCAAGCCTGTTATATATTGTCACATGCACACACGACATGAATGCTTAGATTAGAACATGTATATAGACATTGATAATTGAATGGTTTTCCATTGTATGTGATGATCAAGCTACGTTGACAATAAATTATCCCATCATTAGTAGAATTCAAACCTAGAGATTGATTATGAGTTTCTATAATTTTTGCTTCGAAATCATATGCATGCTGGGTTGTTTTGTTGACTTTTAATAATAACCTACTTGCTGGCCTCCTGTTTGCTCTGTGTTGTTTTGAGTTTTCTACCCAGTTGCTGTCTTATTTTGATAAAACTTTGTAAACATCATCTGTATATTTTTGAATCTATTTTATAGAACTTTTTACAGAACTAGATTTCGAGTTACGAACTGAAATATATTATATTTTTAGTACTGCTGTGTTTTCAATTTCCAGATTTATGTCCAGATATACATCAACTTGATTTTCTATTGAAATAAAATGCTAACAACATAATTAGAACTTGAAATTTTATATTTTGATACTAGACATGAACCCTATTATTTTTGTAAGATTATTTGATAATTTTTCAGACCTTTTAAAAATATGAAAACTTGACTCTAGACTGTTGTTAGAATACAAGTCCAGTAAAGAACATGATTTTTGACCTATCTACAGATAATATCAATTAAAAATTATTAAATAAGAATTATAGCCCTGTGTGTCTGGAATCCAGATCATTTGATGGTTTTGCAATTCGACTTACCGATTGCAAGATATCTATATTTTCGTTCAGTAACATTTGAATTCCAAAATGCATTTTGAATATGCATCACCCTACTTAATTAATTAAATCAATAGATCAAATTTTAGAAATAAAATATGAGATAAATTTTGTTGTTACTAAACACTGTTAGGAATTAGAATATGAATTTTATGATATTTTTAACTGATTTTACAGTATACTTTTATACCCAAGTATTTGGACTCTGTTATACTACCTGAACCTATAATCAGTAAAGAATGAACTTATATACCTAGTTTCTGTATGTATTATATGTCTTATGTATATTCTCTGGAACCGACAGAGAGTCTACTTTCCAGAATCTCTGACGGAACCTGATTTGCTTTCCTGTAGCAACGGGAATCTCTATTTTTGTACAGCAACGTCTTGCTGTCCAGAATGTGTGCTTCGTGTTTTGTTTATAAATCCATGATTGATTTTGTATCTAGGGAATAGAAATAGTTGTATCATGCACTGCATAACTTTGCCATCTCTTTGACATCATTCCAAAATACTTTTACTCATTGCATGTTCACATTTAAGTATAATAAAATATTAGCAGGCCGGAATAAATAAGGGTCAACTTGATAGTGAACAATCGGAAACTATATTCAGTAGGGCCCCTTATCCTTGTTGTCATGGAAGGTGGAGTGTTGATCGTGGAAATCCCGCTTGATTAAGTTTTCATCATCGTGTTGTGTACACGATCTATTGAGTTCACCATTATAGTCTAAATGCACATTGTTTGCATGCATCGAACCTGTGGGATGGGACGCAGTATTACGTGCATTAGATAGGATAATAAAACACTAATGAATCGAGGATTACTTGATCATGATTACTATTATTGATCTTGCATCATTGATTACAACTAATGTTATTGCATCATGAATTCTAAACTTTGATTCTATTATCAGCTTAGTTATTGTCTTTGATCTTTGACCTTTTTTCTAGCCTATTATTTCTTGACATACCATATTTTTCTTGCTTCTTTGCTTTTGCTACTTGTTGTCCGTGACTTTCTCTAAGGACATTATTTTCTCTATTTTTAGATCACGAGTTTATAGGTACCAAGATAATTTGACTCAAGGACTTAGTGAGCAAACTTTTTGAAGATCGAAGCTAGACTATTAGACTATTATAGTTTTCTCATGTTATTTGTTTATTTCATTGCCTTTATCATACTTTGTATTCCGGGCTTGTGTGTCCCGAAGTTTTACTTTTTCCCAGATGTTGGATATTTTTACTTAATTTATTTCATGGTTATTTTGGAGTTTATTCATTGTTTATGTGGTTATTATTTTCTTGCGTGGTTTTTATTCTCTTGTATATTGTTGAGTTAATCTGCTATAGCTATGGATGATATTCTTATCATTCACTGGGCCTTCTTACGTGCTCGTGTTCCCATTTCTTGGAAAGCGGGGTATGACATTCTTGAAGCTCACAAGAACGATTCCTCAGCATATCAATCTCCTCCGAAAGATTTTTTATTCAATCATTGAAATGTAAAGCCTCCACTTCCTTGATAAGAGACTTACCCTTAGTGAAGATTTTACAGATAACATTATTGTTTCATGTCTTAAGAACCACCTTCATTTTACAAATTTTGAGAAGTACTCTATGAAGATTATCACCAAGTACCACTCTGTTCCTCGCTAACCCAACAATCTCCTCAGATTCTGGAATTAAGGCCAAAAAATCTCAAAATGACAAGGTTTTGGGTCACTCGCATCAATAGCTTTTGTATTTATTAGTAGTGGGCATTGATCTACTAACCCCCCCCCCCCCCCCCCCCCCCGGCGATTATGACACCGAGAGGCACCCAAGATGCACATACCACATTCACGCACTAGCTCTCGAAATTCAATCATGTTTGAACCCTGAACTGAAGATCCACCAATTTTGTCAAAATGATCATAAATACTATTGAAGTTACCGACACACATCACCGGAAATCCTCCACTAGCAACTTGACGAATAACCTCCTAAAGCTGTCTATGAGTGATAATAAAGGTACTTGCATAAATACCTACAAAAGCAAATTCTTTATCCCCAACTTTCATAAGACTAATACCCAAACAACAATAAAAATTACTTTTTTTTTACTTTTGTCTTAAAACAGAACCATCATGGGCCATTTAGCACACATATGATAGAAAAAATAATTTTAGTTATGGCATTTATTTGACTTTATATTTTCATTAACCATCCTTGTTATTATATATACCTTCAAATTTCTCCTTGTCCAAAATATTATTTTATGTAAAGAACATAAAATATTAGCTGGTTCCTAAAAGCAAGATAAATTGTCAAGTGTATGCTGCGCAACGAGAAGTTTTTGGTCCATCTTGTAATACTGCAGATTTTTAAATATATTTTTTAAGATTTATAAAGGAATTAAAATGATTTTTGGAGATTTAATAAATATTTTTCTGAAAATTTATCTTCTTACATGTGCAAAACACGTGCAAATGTTTTCTTGGAAAGTTCAAAATCAAAAATTATTTTTTGGAAACTCATTATTTATTATTTGAGATTACTTGTGATTTTTCTATATTTTTTTCGATAATTATTGGACCTATTTGAAAATATTACAAAAAGAAAGACTTATGTGCAAAATTACCAATTGGAGTGAAAACTCCAGATTTCCGGATTCTTGGACTGGGTATAATGCCTAGTCAACTCAGGGCTAAAAAGTTTACTTTTTGTTTTGATAAATTTGATTTATTTTACAAGTTTCGATAAAAGAGGATCTTTTTGCAAAATTGTTATTTTGAGGGGTAAAAGAGTAAATTCGTTTTCTGGACTTTTTAAACAGTGTCGGATGACTTTATGATGGTTTTTTTGTTTTTAAATCTCAAATAAATTGGTTTTATCAAGTTTCCAAGTATATGGATCTATATATGTAAAGTTATATTTAAAAGGAGTATTTTTGCAAATGTGTTCAAAACCCTAAAAACCTATATTCCGGCCTATTTAAAAGGTGGAGTGCAGCCGTCTTTTGCTGCACAACACAAAGGATTTTATTATTATTATTTCTTAGAGTTTTAAAGAGAAGATCTTGGATTCCTTGCGAAGGAGGGATTTTTCGTATTGCTTTATTATCTTCGTTTGATCTGTTCAACAAGGTGAGTGACATGTTTTGTTTTGATTTGTTTTATGTATGTTATACATGATGATCTATCAATTAGAAAGCATGCTAGGAGTTTGGATGATGATATATGAAGTTTTGATGAGTAGATGAATTAAAAGTGAATCCTTTCATGAAACTAGATTATTGATAATTGAAACCCTAATTTGTTGACATGAGATTGTTCAAGAACTGAATAGAAATCATGAGCATGACGTTTTCCTTCATATACTTGCTGTTTTAACTTATCATGATGTGTTGTATGATGATATTGCATAAAAGTAGATAAAAAGATTACCTTTACTTGTGTATAAATGCATAAACTCTATTTGGGGGCTTTTCATTGAGTAGAAATTTGATTAGTGATTGTTATGATTGCTCATATGCATGGACAAATTATTGTGAATGGTAGTGGATGAATTTAATGGCTATTGGATCTAAGAAACAAGTCTTGGAGTTTGAGAAAGGGGTTTAGATTTGGATCTATGCATTATGATCAATTTGGGGGATTTCGTAATTTTGTGAAGTTTTGAGAAGTTTTCAATTGGATATGATTGGTTTTAGTACTGAGATTAAATCTAAATATTTTTCTATTTCTAATTGATGAGTTTTGAAGTTTTCTTGGCACACAAATATTTGTACATAGATATCTTATTTCATTATTTTTGAATAAATTGGATTTTTGTGTGTTTTGTAGAATTTCGATCGAATCTTAATTATTTCGGCATTGATATGGTTTGGAACATAATACGAAGTTATTTGATGTATGATTGATTCTTAAAAACTCTAGTTTTGATATATGCACACATTCATGTTTTATTTTGAGGAAATTCCTCAAAAAGCTATTTTGTCAATTCAATTGTGTTTTGATTGGTTTTTATGGATCTTTGTATATCCTATAAGTTGTATTTGATCATATCAGAAATAAGCTTTTTATAGAATTCATTTTTATAAAATAAAACTCTGTATCGGTTGAAATGTGCACAACTAAAAACTGCAATTTGCAGGTCGACAGTCGACCAGTTGAATTTTACATTCGACCGTTGTTACCTGGATGCTGTGTTTTCTCGTTTTCTCAAAATTTTGCACGGAACAGTCGACTGACCCATTTTTACAGTTGACTGTCTCTGCTCTATTTTGATGTTTTCTCGAAGTTTTGGATTTTTGCTCTGGACAGTCGACCGATGACTTTTTACAGTCGACTGCTACTATTTAGAATTATATTTCTTGAAGTGTTGGATTTTCGCTCTGGACAGTCGACCGACTGCTATTTACAGTTGACTGTTACCGCTCTGACTGATATTTTCTTGAGTTTTTTTGATGTTCTTCGAATGATTGTTCCTTTAATATTATATTATTTTAAAAGATGTTTTACTACAGATTTAAATATTTTATAGAGATTTATGTTGGAGCTTTAAAAGTATTCTTTTGGACCTTATTTGAGTTATACGTGCTTTCAAAAGAATTGGTGTTTTGTGATATTCTACAACTTAAAAATATGATTTTCAATTATTTAATAGATTTAATATTTATTTGGATTCTGGAATTTTATATAAGATTTGGGTTTTTGTTGATTGGAGAAGTTTCTTCATATAATCGTTTTGACAATGGACTTGTGAGTTTTGGTCTTGATGATATCTCTAGGAGTTGAGTGGGAGTCCTGTGAACCGGTAGATGAGATTTATTGATTTAGACCAGTTGGGTCTTGGGGTTGTTGTTGAGTATTTAAGTCCAGCAGGATACACTAACTCAAGAGATGGGAATTTTGTGTTTTTAATAATAACCAACTTAAGGACAGACACTAGTAGAGTTGTGATGGAACTTGGGAAACGTGAGTATATGCTCTTGGTTTGTTTAGTCCAACGGATGCATTCCAGGACTGTTTGCGTCCTGTCTCTAGGGGACATTTGTATGTTCGCGTGTTGAGGGTCTGCAGGCCTATTCGCAGAGCATGCAGGGTGCATTCGCGTGTCGAGGGTCGACAAGCCTATTCACGGAATGTACCTGGTATATCTGCATGTCAAGGGCCTTGCAAGCCTATTCGTGGTGTACACGGTTGGGATGTGATTCTCCAGTTTTTAGAGCTATTCTTGCATGATGCTTGCGCGTCGAAGGCTGTGGTGCCTATTCACGGAGTTTTCTGGATCTTATTTCCATCACCGTAGTAGGATTAGTTGCATCACGAGGGATCTAATCCTATAAGTGGAGAACGTTAAGGGCTTGCACCGGACCTATGTATTATGGAATGCATAGAATCCGACAAGTATGCATTAGAAAGTCAACATATAGCGATTGTATTTTCTTGACTTGGTTTTATGCTTGTGTTTTCCGGGTTTTCCTACACTTGACACTTAGTCTAGATTCACTTGACGTTTTCATGCTTTACTTATTGTTATTTCTCATTTCATTTATTCTTGCTATTAGTACATGTTGTTGATGACTCTATGCTTTGTGTTTTATTTATGTTGTTTTCTCATACGTCACTCACACCGTTATGGCTGACCCCTATAGTTTTGGGGGTTAGGGTTATTCTCTAGCCTCATGTTTTACAGGTAGGTGCTCATAGCTTTGGGATTTGGATGCTTGAGATAGAATGATGTTAAGGCTTATGTAAAAATTGTAAAAGAAAGTGTTGTAAAAGAAAAGTTTGTAATTCAAAGTGTTTCGTATTCTGCTGTGTTTGTAAATAAGTGTTGTAATAAAAGTTTGAAATAAAAATTATCTGTATTTTTGGCTATGTTTACTATTGCAATTGAAGTTAATGCTGGGAATTGTGCCACATATTTCTGAGATATCATATTGGAAATTCGGGGCGCTACACATCTACTTAATTATATGATCAAGGTTTGCTTTCCGGTTAAAGCAAGTTTATCCATTGGTTATGTTGCTACTTTTTTTTGGTATGGGAGCAACCAGATGATGTGGGTTCTTTGGAGAAACAATAAAAAATTCGACCTTTTGACTTTCGACAATGTTGACTACCTTCGACTGTGATTGGCTTGACGATTTGACCAGTTCGCGCCGTAAGATTCGATTCGTGTGGTGACGATCACCTCCGCTGAACTACAAAAAATTTTGAGACACCGGGGTTGATCCCAGCGACAAACCCTTGTAATGCCCCAAATTCCATGACACAGGTAATTCATAGCAAAACCAGGATCTCTACTTCAATTTCATACAAAATACAAGAAATTTAAAACTTTTTTCATTACAATGTAATTCTTTACAATACACAGCAGAAATTTACATAAAAATAAAATTTATAACATTAAACATCTTCAATCCCGCAATATTCATCGACATCAAGCTCAAGCCCCTATCGTTCGCTAATCTCTGTCCTGCAACTTGAACACTGCAGCCATGTCAGTTGCATACAACTGACGCACTGCTATAATACAGCGATTCCTCAATCTAACAATCACAAACTTGAATGCAAAAATGAAAAGTGTATGATATGAACCTAATGACTAATGCAGACACTCATGCTTACGATGCAACTCTAATGCGCACTTGTTTGGATTCCATGCATCTCATACTACATAGGTCCGAGGGAAATCCCTTAACGTTCTTCTCATTATAGGGTTCAATGCCTCGTTATGTAAACCTACAACCGTAATGAATTTCAATATTAAACGTACTGTGAGTATTGGTCGCCACCCCGATAATCCTGAAAGTCAAACTCCTTCCTCAATTAATCCCGAAGACTTTCACTCCCATTAGGGACTATTTGGAGAGTACTTCCCACCACGAGTGATCCTGGAACCCTCATCACACAGACGTCCCATGAGCGTCGCTACCATCCCGATAATTCTTGAGATCAATCCCTAACCTAGATAATTCTGGAGACTATTTCACTGTCATCTCGGAATACTTAGGAATATCTCACACCACTGATAATTCTGAAACCCTCATATTCACGTTTGCTATTGACTCGGCACATCTCCGATCTATTGTCTTTCCTTAGTTCAGTTATAATTATTATGACCTAGAGTTAGTTTACCCTACCAAACTTAAACCAAACCACTGAGAATGCTAGCCCACACTGGCCACTTCTCACATTTTCATTTATCAATCTTGCTGGCATTATAGGTCTCACTTAGCCTCTAGAATCCATCCATCTCAACACAGAGCTTTAAAATTTTTAATTCATTACAAATCATTTGATTTTTTCGTTCATTCTCTTTGAATTTATCAATCTCGAAGTAAACAAATAATTTTTTATCCTTTTATATCAACATATCAATAGCATTTCAATTTGATAAAACCCTTGCAAATATCATACGTGTAATTTTCCAAATTCATTCTTTAATTATCTATTAATTCGTCATCTAGCACAATTTACATAAATTCAAAATTTAAACTTGTTTTCGTACGATATAAAATTTTATATAAATCTAGATTAAAACCATCATATTTCAATCTTTTGATCACATTTAATTTAAAACGAAATAGCTCCAATTTTTACTTTTTTAAAGTAATTTAATTTACAATGCAGTTTGTCCACAAAATAATCCTTGAATTAATATATATATATATAATCTTGTCAAAATATTCCATCAATACTCCATATTAATCTAAATTTTATCTCAAAAATAAAAAGGGTTTATAAAAATAAAATAAAAAACATATAGTGAAACCACCCCCTCAAGAATCGAACCAGAGCGCACCACTGCTCTAAATCGCACCCAACAACCAAGTAGTCCACTCACTGTTGGTGTAAAACTCTCCATAAAATTTCCACATATGACTTTTTGTACTGTTTAATGAGTTATAATAATGTTTTAAAAAGAAAACAGAGCCTCAAGGACTCAAACCCGCAACCTTGGGGCACTATACAGAGCGCCCAAACCATCAAACCGTAACTAGGTTCTCAAACCTCAACATCTGCCTAAACCATCTCTTAAACTGGAATATACTTTACTGTTTTATAACAAGTTTTCGTTATTTTAACATTCGAGATGCATACCGTTTCTAAGTTTGTAAAATTTGAGTTCCATATATCAATCACATCGCAGAGAATAATACTGTGGAAATTTGATATTTCGAAAGTCCACAACCACATCTATCTAAACTACATGTCAACACAATATATTCATACTAAAAAGAACAAAATATTTCTGCATTTACATCACCTACAATTTTATCAATATGATGCATTCATTTCTAATATAAACTTGGCTAACAAAACAGAGTATTCTACATTAACAAAAATCATCAAATATTTTAGAATTCTTAATGCATGATATCAGATTTTTCATTTGTATAATCTCATTAACTTAACTCAATGGGCATGTATTCGATCCTAAAAATCAATTTACAGCCTAAAAGAGATTAAAGTTACCCCTAACATGATTTCTATATAATATCATAGCAAAAATTCCTACTCAAGGAGAATTAGAAACCAAGGAAACACCCAACTCTTGATGAATCCCTAGCAAATAAGACTCCTAGAAAAATATTGTAACATCCTGAATTTTCATCTATAATTAAATATGAGTTTGTTTGATTTCACGTGTTTTGCACGTGCAAATTTATGTACATTTTTTCAAAAAAATATTTATTTTTATCATGAACAAGTATTTTAATTATTCTCTTTTAAAAGCCTATAAGTATCTATTATTTCTTAAAGGCCTAATTGTTTAATTCTGGCCCACACTAATTAAATTAGAAAGCCCATGGACTTTTAGCCCACTAAAATGAGCCCAATAATTTATTGTTATTTAAATGAGACAACTTGTAGGGTAGACTTATTTTTTGTAACAAATTAATTAATTAACATGAACAATTAGTAACTAGGTGTGCATTGCGTGATATGTGCATAGCACTAGCACGTGTTTGGAGAGAGTGCGGGCAGGCCGGACGGCTTCATGGAGAGTGGGAGAGGTGGAGAGTGTGGAGGAGTGGGTGTGTGATCATGGGTAGTTGTTCTAACTCCCTAATGCATCCTAGCCTCTCATCTAAACTCATCTAAATCAATCTAAGCCCTCCATTTGTGTTTGAAAAGTGTATAAATACCCCCTCATCTTCTTCATGAAATGCACTAGAAAATTTGCAAGAGAAAAAGAAAGAAAAGAACAAGTTGTGAGTAAAAGATTGAGAGTTGTTGTGAGTAGAAAAAATGAGGATAGAGAGTTGTGTGGTGTGTTCTTACATTAGTAGAGGCCGACCTACATCAAGAGGAGCAAGGAGGAGCTCGGGTTCCATCAAGCAAGGAGGAGAAGGCACATTTTGGTGGCACAATCTAGGAGGAGAAGGAACCGTTCGTGCGTTCAAGGAGTTTTCTAGGACTTTTGTAACTGTTCTTCAATAAGGTGGGTGATTTCTCAAGCTTCTAAATTAGATACCATGCTAGGGTTGAAATTGTGAACATGCTAGAAACAAGTAGGAATGATTGTCCTATATTTGTTTGAAGAGACTAATAAGAAAAGAAGCTCTAATTGATCTACATGGAAGGTTAGTAAAACGAATGTATTAATTAAGATGTGTTGTGATGGTTTGTTAGTATATTTGCATGCTAGAATGGATGAATTATGATTTTATGAAAAAATTTCTTATGAATCAATTGCAGAATGCAATGTGTTAAGAATTGTGCCTATGAATGGATTATAGAATGCAAACTAGTATCCATGGACTATGAAATAAATTGATTTGTGGTAAAAGTGTGTGTTTTTAATTGCCGTATATAAGTAATATTGTAGTCACTAGATTATCATCTATGTTGTCTCTTGAAACATAAGAAAATGATTAGTTCGTAAAAAATAAACTAAATTAAGAGTTTGATTTGTTAAAGAATGAAAAAGAATGATTGTATGAACACATTGTGAATAAAAGAGGAATATGTTGAGATCCTTCTATAAAAAAAAAATTCTATGTCGAAAATGTATTCATGATCCACTTTAACTGCAACCTGTTATAACTGACAGTCGATCGAACTAAGGTCGACAGTCAACTGTCAAGTATAGAATTTTGAATTTGTTTGTAATATCAGTCGACTAGACATTTTTCAACAGCCAACTGTCACTGTCCTGACTGTCGGTTCTTGATTTGAATTTTCGCAGGACAGTCGACTGGCCATCTTTCAACAGTCGAATGTCACTGTCCTGATTGTCGGTTCTTGAGTTTTGAATTCTTGCAGGATAGTCGGCTGGCCGTTTTTCACAGTCGACTGTCACTTTCTTGGCTGATGGTTTTCTTGAATTTCGGATTTGATTTTTTTGACATGTAAAATATTGAGTAAAATTTAATATAAGATTGTTTAAGATTAAGTAAAATGTACATGGAAATAAAGTAAAATAAACATGATGAATTATGGAAATTGTGAATATGAATACTCTCATTTTAATGTACATGAAAAGAGAATTGAGACTAGAGTTTTAGCTAAGTCCTTACATCGGCAAGAATGAAATTTTTGAAAAGAGAAATGTGATGAATAAAGACCAAGTTGGGTCATGATTGATGTTTAAGATCGATGTAGAGGTAACGCTATATCTAGAGTATTGATTTTTATTCATGATTATATTATCTAAGGATTAGATACATAGTGGAGATGTGATGAAAGTAAGAGAAAAACATAAGTATGAGGGCCCTCAGATTTGGATTTGCGGTGTGAGAGTGTTCACAGGATGTCCACATGATGCGTCATGCTAGGGCGTGGATACTACTCCAGGATATCGTACCATCGGAGACGCTTATGGGGTGCTTGGTGACAACGTAGTGTCATCATTCCATGACGGAGTCGAATTGTCCATAGGATGCCGGCATAATGCGTCATGTCAGTGCGTGGGATTCTCTCCAGGATGTCTGGATATGGGCTCGTAACTCATAGAACATCTAGGATACTTACCATATTTACCGTAGTAGTTTTGCTCATGGCGAGGG
Organism: Hemerocallis citrina; assembly: GCA_017893485.1. Classification (NCBI taxonomy): domain Eukaryota; kingdom Viridiplantae; phylum Streptophyta; class Magnoliopsida; order Asparagales; family Asphodelaceae; genus Hemerocallis; species Hemerocallis citrina. Next base: position 254,835 of record JACEHZ010000250.1, read on the forward strand.
AATCAACCCTACAAGATGAAGTATGATTAAGGGCTTGCCCTCGGACCTATGTAGTATGGGATGCATAGAATCCGAACAAGTGCACATTAGTGTTATGTAAAATAAATAACTGCATTAAGGACTAAGTGAACAATCACACATGACATAAATAGGATAGTCCCCTTTAGCTTTGTTTGTGTGCTTTCTAAGTAAGAGAAATTGATGTATTATATCCTAACATCACTTGTATGAAACTGACGTGCCCACAGTTTCTATGCAGGATAAGGTGATTGACAAGACAAAAGAATGAATGCTGCTTAAAGAAATGTTCAAGTTATTGTTTAATTCATATAACATGTTATAATTTATAATTCCGCTGCGTTGATGTAATCGTTATTGTATAAAAGTTTTTAAATTCCTTGTAAAATTGTACGAAGTAAAGTGTAAAGATCCTGTGCAACTTCGAATTCAATCTTATTTGGAATTCGGGGTGTTACACTCTAATCCTCCTCCTCCAAATTCCGAGCTCCAAAAGAAACCAACAGTAAAGACCTTTTGAAAATGCCAAAATGATTTTTTTCTTTTTACTGATGAATGGCTGGGATTGGGGGTATTATAAAGGAGAGAGTGATAGGGAAGTTTTTAAACTACCTACTTAGTCCTAAATAACTACACACAACTCCTAAATAACTCATTCAAAATGTTTTCCCTTTTTTTAAAATTTCTGGCCGGCCAATATATGGCAAGAGCACGTGCTTCAAATGGGTTTTTTATGCACATGAGTTACACACTACCATACTATTAATTATTACTTAATGTAATCATATGTTCCACCCAAGTTAAAAATGAATAAAGAAAGAAATAGAGCTAGTAATTAAAAGGATAAAAGTAGGGATGGAAACTGGGTCGGGTCAACCGGCGACCCACCCGCGACCCGGCCCGCCAACCCGGCCTGGTTAGCTACTTGGTGGGTTCGGGTCGAACCCGGTGAACAATACCGGGTCGACCCGGGTGGCAATTAATGTGAATTGAACTCGCGAAACCCGGCCCACGAACCCGGCCCAACTCGCAAATTCAACCTGTGACCCGCGGGTTCCGACCTGTTCGACCCGTACGGGTCGAACGTTCGACCCGTGACAGGTCGACCGATCGAAAAATCCGCTGATTCCGCTCTGTCTCCACAGAGCCGTTCGGAACGGCTCTTTGAGCCGTTGGTTTGTTTTTTTTTTGTTTTTTCCCACATATTTAGCCTATAAATATCCCAAAAAATCTCATAAAAAATCACACCTCACTCTCTTACTCTCTCTACTATTATACATCATTTGTAATGAATTTTTCAACAATTGTAGTATTCATCAAACAAGTCTACAAGGAGGCATATACACGATCAAATTTCGGTCGTATCGGAATCAAAATTCAACATCTTCAACTCTCTTCAACCCTCGTCAAATCTGTTAGGGTTATATACTGAAAGCATCACTTTTGTATTAACTTTATTTCCTTATTTTTTTGAATGAGAATTATATGGGCATATGTTTGCATATTGTGTTTATTATAATATTAATGCAAGTATCTGATATTCTATAAGGTTGATAATATGGTGTGAGGTGACACACAGAAGATCATATTATCAGTTCCCTATGGAATATATAAATGGTTCACAACCTAGACGGACTTGGACAATCCATTGGAAAGGTTGTAGTGTAATCTGGTATTAGTCTATCTTGACTATAGGTTTACACTAGTACACTTTGTCTGTATTGGACAGGACCACTTGAGGTTGTTCTCTTTGTACTGACTACAAAAGAGAACAAACACCTCTGTTATTATGGATGTTTATGCTCTTAATCCAGATATAATAACAGACATGTATATGCAGTGTGCATTACTTTGACTCATAAAAGAGTGAGATTCATTATGGATCAACAACCTCTATGAATTGGATAATAGCATTGTATGTATAATGGGCTGTTGATTGTAAAAGGAATCCATGTCCCGATACGTCGGGTTGATGATGTCCCCTTAAGGAGCTCATAAGGATTGTCATGTAAACCCTGCAAGTGGATTACATCCGACATGACAAATAAAGTTGAGTGGTACTACTTAAGGATAAAAGATGTCGATCAATATAGTTGTCAGTAACTTAATTTGATCGACGGACATTCGATATCTTAACATGGGGAGCTGAACGAGCATATAATAAAAGGAGCCCATAAATATAATTTGGGATTAGGAAGGTAGTGCAACAATAGCTCTTTAGTGGACCGAGCTATTGTTAATGGGCCTGGGTTGTGTGTTCGGGCTGAACACGGGATACCCAGATTCGTTAGGAGACCTAACCCTAATTTCTCCTCATGGTCCCTGCCGTAGCCTTATATATATATCCTCTATTCTCTGGCCGTAAAATAATTATCAGAGATAAGAAGTTTTCTCTAAATTCGTGATTCATGTAAGGAGAGAAAGAGAGGTCAGCCAAGGAGAAGAAAGGTTGGGAGACCGTCGCCCACACGACGTCCAACCCGAGGAAGGAATACGTGCAGAAGATCTTGGGGTCGCTGAAGGCTCGAGGTTGCTAGAAACTATCATCTTCTTCTCATCGCAGGTATAATTCGTGAACCCTAGATTCCGCTATAAAGGGTTAGATCACGTATTAAATCTGTTAAACTTTTATGGTCGATACGCACACCAATCCGTGGTCCTAGGAATCATCGCAGTTCCATCAAAATCTACTTCAACCTCTCCTCAACTCTTCAATTGCGGAATCGGCAAAGCGCTCCTCCATCTTTTCTATTCTATTCTTATTTCCACGATTTTTTTTACATACGCGTATTTCACGGTGAACGGTATCAAAATTTCTCTATCTCTCTCGTTAAATTTTTTTTTGCATTGTAGTTAAAATTATTGTTCGTTTTTTGAACTTTTCTATCTCAACCCTCTTGTTTTGTAGAATTTTTTTGTATAATTCACCACTCCTACATTGTATATTTTTTTTTACATACTTTCGCACATTACTACATTATGTCTAGATCACGCGGTAGCGGTCATAGCGGACAAGATTCCTCCTCCTCTTCACGTAGGCCACCAATTGTCCCAACTAGTGAGCCCGCCCAAGAATACCATGATCCTACTATGGAACAATGGGGTACACACGACGAGGTTGTAGGTGACATAAAATTAGAAGAAGAAGAACAACAACAACAAACCGAAACCACACAACCCCGTAGTAGTAGGAAAAGTAGAGGAGAAACTAGCGATTGGCATAAGTTTTATGATTATATCCCGGACGAACATACTCTGGGTATAGGTTTGAAAGTTTGTAAAACATGTAGTAAAACATACAAATTCAAGAGGGGTGACGGCACCGGTACAATTAGTAGGCACATCCAACATAATCATAAAGAACTTCTTGATCAAATACAAGGCCAACAAAAAATCAACCCTAGGACCGGTCAAGTTGATAGCCACCCTTATGATCCCGAACTTGTTCGTCGGGAAATGGCCCGATTAGTCATTAAGGAAGAGTTACCATTTTCCTATCCCGAGAGTAGGAACTTGGAAAATTTTAATCAAATGGCCTTAAACCCTCATTTTAAAAGAATTCCGAGAAATACTTGCAAATCAGATTGTTTTAAAATGTACATTAAAATGAAGGATGCTTTGATTGCAATTTTATAGAGTTTAACTTGTAGGGTTAGTTTAACTTTGGATTGTTGGACGGGTGTCAACAATATTCCAACGATGGGAACAACCTGTCATTGGATCGACAATGATTGGATTCTTCAAAAAAGAATCATATCACTTGCGGCGTTGCCGTATCCCCATAGTGGCGCTGAAATAGCAAACCGTATTATAGAAATTTGTGATGTTTTTCATATTCGCGATAAAATTATGACTATTTGTTTTGATAATGCATCTAACAACAATGTAGCAATTACTACTATAAAATCTGTATTAAACCCTCTATCTGACAATATTTTTCATGTTAGATGTACATGTCATATTATAAATTTATGTGTTCAAGATGCATGAAAAATAGCTGATCCATATATACATAAAATTAGAAATTGTGTACATTTCATTGCATTAAGTCCAAGCATTTTACAAGAATGTAAAGCTTGGTGTAGGGTTAGAAATGTTCCTTTTAGAAGATTTCCAAAGGATGTTAGACACCGATGGAATTCTACTTTTGATTTACTAAATGTTGTCACCGAATATAAAGCAGTTGTAAATGATTTTTGTATCGCAAAAAATATGCAGAATTTTGAAATGACTCCCTCCGATTGATTTTTTGCCAAATCTTTGTTGAAATTTTTAGAACCTTTTAAAACCGCAACTTTAAAATTTTCAAAAACATATGAATCTACTTCTAGTAGCATTTTTATTGAATTAGTTAGCATGATGCAAATATTTAACGAAATGTTAAATGATCCCTATATTAGTAACATTGTAAAACCTGCATTTCAAAAATTTTTGAAGTATTATTTTCCTCCTCCTATATTGATTTGTGTTGCTACTGTTATGGATCCTCGTATCAAATTAGAAGGTACGAAGAATTTGATAGAAATGTTTTTTGGATATTTAGAGGTAAATGTAGAATTAACAATTGATTGCGCTACTTTTTTAGTTCAGTTTGAATCTACGTTAAATAACTTGTATGATTATTATGATAGATGTTTTGCTTCTAGTAGTACAACTTCTGTAGTTAGTTCTTCTTCTGGTAGTTCTAAAGGTAAGGGTAAAAGTAGAATTGGTGATAGAACATTTAGTTTACTTGAACAAATTCAATCTAAAAAACCTAGGACTAATCAACCAAATGAATTAAATTGGTATAACCAACATGATTCTGAGCCTACTATTTCTCCACTAGATATTTTACAATGGTGGAAAGAACATGAACACACTTTTAGTATTCTGTCAATTATGGCTAAAGATTTACTAACTCCTCCTGTCTCTACAGTTGCTTCTGAGAGTGCATTTTCTACAAGTGGCAGGGTTCTATCTGATTACGGGAATCGCTTGAAGCCCGAGGCGTTAGAGATGCTCGTTTGCACAGAAGACTGGCTGAAGGCTGAAGATAGGACGCAAGGGAAAGCACTATCAAATTCCACAAGTGGGAGCAGCTCGCCCGAAGAAGAAGAAGAACAACAACAACAACAATAGCTTTGCTTGTTATGTCAAATTAGAAAACTTGTACTCAATTAAAATTGTATATGAGAAATATGTTATTGTATAAAACTTATTTGTGAATTGAATTCTTCATTTCATTATAAATTGTTAAAATTGTATAACTTAAATTCATATGAATAATATTTCAAAATTTGTTGTCAATTTCACTCTTTCAATCTTATTATTATTATTACGATTTTTATTGTTTATTAGTATTATTACTTACTTAGTATTATAATTATTATTATTATTATTTTAATTTAAGCTACCCAAAAAAAAAATTATTAAATGGGCCAACCCGCGGGTCGACCCGGCCCAACCCGGGTTGAACCCTAAAGGTTCACGGGTTGGGCGAGTCACCCAAACGAAACCTCAGCCCGGCCCGGCCCGGCCTGGATAAGAGTGCAACCCAGCCCGGCCCGGCGTAGTATACGTGCCAACCCGTACGGGTTGGGCCCGGCCCGGCCCACTCGACCCGTTCGCCATCCCTAGATAAAAGCATGCATTTATACTAATAATTGAAATAAGACATATATGCAACTCCCAACATTTTCAACTAATATTTGCATTATAAATACGTGTATTTAAAAGGACATGTAAAGCACATACGAATAAATATTTATATACAAAATAAATTCGAGAGAACAAAAAATATCCATAACAATCAAAATATAAAATACGTAAAATATTTATATTAATAATGTTACGGATATTACACGTAATGGTACAAAATACATATGTGTAACACACGTGGAACAAAATTATCATAACTCAATTTGCAGGGTGTTACACCCTCCGACACTTAAGTCAGAAATCAAGAAGACTTTGTGATGTGAATATTTGCAAGTTTACAAAATCGCAACAAGTAATATAGTTAAGTGAATAGAGTGTCGAACCCACAGGGACTAGATATTTTATTGAGTTCCGAATTTACTAGATTAATCACTATTTGGATAATCAAAATTTATAAATGATAAAACAACTAAGTTAAATTAATCTAATTAAAGCTAACTAAATTTGTGAAGAGAGAGGGGGCTGTGAAACTGTGAAGCTCTTGTACTTTGATAATGGTAAAATTAGTTCTAGGGCTCTTGATTTCACCTCGTTTATCACACACACAGATTATAACTCCTTAGAAATAAAAATATTATCTTTCCAAGTTGTAGACCAAAATCCTAAAGATATTAACTACTCTATCCACGCAGTATCATAATTATTCTCAACTAATTATTTACCTATCCATCAAATTATTAATTGAAAATTTGGATTTCTTAATGGTCACGTCCTCCAATAACGGTGTTTAATTTTTATTAACCACAAATCACCAGTTCGGTCTCTTCATGATTTAAAAGATCATACAAATGTCTATCCACCATTTGTACGCATAAATAATATAAATCAAAACACAACCAGGAAAAATAGAATAATAATAAGGAATTAAAATTGTGTTCTACAAAACTAGGCTACATCTTAGCCTCTAGAAAAATAAATTTAGTTCATATTCAAGTTGCAACTAACAAAAATTGTTTGGGATTGCATCATAAAATTAGAGAAGAAGAGATACAAAAAGATATAAAAATAATGCAAACCGAACTCCTATAATCGAGTCAAGTCCTTTTCTCTCTCTTCTCTATTGTCTCAAAAATCTGAAGCCAAAATGCATCACCATGAAGTGAACGCTAGAACCAATCAGACCCTGTCACTGTCTGCAGGAGCTGTCTGCGTTGCCTTGAAGACCGCTCTGCCGAGTCACGTCAGACAGCAGCAGAGGGCCTGTCACTGTCGCCACGTCGACTCGCCAAAGACACGCGCCTGCTGCTTCTCCTTTTCTACTTCGATCCACACGCCGAGAGAAAGAAGAAGAAGGAGCCGCCACATCAACGGCCGACTCTGTCACCCACAGAGTTGTCACCTCTGTCGCTGTCGCATCGCTACGTCGCCCAGGTCCACGTCACCGCTGGGAAGTCGTCCCTGCTGCTGCTGTCTCGTCTTCTTCTCTCTCTCTCTCTCTTTTTCATTTGCTCTGAGCCGCACATAGAGAAGAAAGACATATGTCGTCTCTCTCTGACTTTTTCTTTTTTCTTTTTTTATTTGTTCAGCCGTCACCTCTTGAGAATTGTGCTCCAACCTTGTACATATTTATAGGCAAACGGGAGAGAGAATTAGGGTTTGCACTTTTGCAGACAACTCTCCTCCTTTCATTTATTTCCTTCCTTCTTTAACAAGATATTTATTTCTTTCACATTTCTTCCTCTCTTTCCTTTTATTGCAAACACGTGCTGCTGCATACACAAATTAAGACCAGAATTTAGGAATTAAATAAAATAAAATAAATTAGTTTAAAATAAATTAAACTAACTAAAAATCATATTAGCTCATTAAAATCCTTTTAAAATTATTTATCGCACTTTTAACTCAACAAAACAATAAAAATAAAGAAAATCCATAGTTTTGCTTTGTTTGTTGATTTTTTCCACAAATCTTCACTTTTTGCATCAAAAATCTTATTTCTTCAAAAATAATTAATTAATTGAAATCTTATAGAAATAAGATGAATTATAAACAATATAAACAAAAACAAGGAATTTTAATGGGTAAATGAGTACAAATATTTGTATATAAATTAGACACATCAAATACCCCCAAACTTAAGATTTTGCTTGTCCTCGAGCAAAAAATAGAATCATGAATAAGGGAATAATAATAGTAGACTCAACCCATCACACTAAGAGATCTTATCATGCAAGCATCAAAATGTCAATTAACAATACAAACAATAGCAAATAAAGTAAACCTAAGCATACCCATTTTCTCCAGTACAATTATTTATTCATAATTTCCAACCCAATCGTATTTGTCATGCAATTAATGTAATTGTAGTATGTAACAATATAATCTGTGATTATCCCTTCTCTCTACTACAAATCGAGTAGCAAACTAGAGTTTTTTTTTTTTTTTTTTTTCGAAAAATAAATTTTTTTTTTCAGTCTCTTCTCTAAGTTGTCGCTTGCCTTTTGACGCGAATGCAAAACATTTGTGATGAATTCACCCGGTTACTCAACAAGTCACAAACTTAAAGTGGTTTGTATACTCATATTTCAAGTTGCTGTTTTACGTAAAAGTAAACATTGTGATGAATACCCCTAGTTACTAAGCAACTCAAAACATTGGAGTAGAGTGACTTGATTCATAATATTTTTTTTTATTTTCATTATTACTTTATTTACTTAAACTCTGTTTAGGACTAGATCAAATGGGATAATCACAAGAAAAAGCATCACATTTGTCTTTTATGTATAATAGCATGATCCCAAAAGCGACTATAAATACCCCCCATCTGCCACCATTAAGAGGTAATCAATCTTTTGCCAATTTACGCTCTCTCATAACCATTCCAGATTACTGACTTGACCGTCGGAGGGTGCGTCGCCGGGATCAACCCCGGTGTCTCGCACTTTTTGCAGGTGAACGGCGGGAGTCAACGGTCAAACTCTGGTGGAACAGGTTCCAGGTTTGCTATTCAAGTTTTCCAAGAACCCACAAATACTATCTGTTTGCCCCCACACCAGATTTAGCGGTAACAGATTGGCACCGTCTGTAGGAAGCAGCGAATAGCAGTCTTTCCTTTTCCCGTTGGTCAGATCCGCCCAGCCATGCCTCCCCGAAAGCTAAGATCTAGAGGGTCCAACCGTGGACCCACTCCTCCTCAACCACAACAGGAGGTCCCCCTCCAAACCGTCCAGCCAAGAGGACCTACCCCTCAACCTAACCAGGCCCCGCAGCAGGACCAACTTCCTCCTCAGAATCTCCAACCCCCTCACGGCCAAACTGGCCTCCAGAACGCCGGCGCGGGGGGCTCCCGTCCCAATCCTCAGAAACAACCCTTCCAACATGATCACGTCTCCGTGCACAACCCCTATACTGATTCCAGGGCATCTCACAATCTCCGAGCATCAGAAGACCTCCGCAACATCCTCGACAATCGGCGCAAAGAAGAGGATCTTCGCTGCCGTTTGAATGAAAGGCGGGCCCGAGATGGAGCCTCCCGCCAACACCGTCCAAATGAGCGATCTCCTCATCGCCAAGAATACAGAAGCCCCCCCCCCCTCGCAGAGGGCGGAGAGAGTCTCACGGCCACCATAGGAGAAGACCTCACTCTTCTGATGATCGGTGACCTCCCAGGAATGATGACGCACCCATCACTCGTGCCGAGTTCCAGCAATTCCAAGCAACTATCTTACAAGCCCTCAATCTCCGCCCCAACAATAACAATGCTCACAGGGTCCCCACTCCTTCGGTCCGAAGTTCTTGCCAACGGTCCCTAACTCCTCCCCCAGCTCCTAGCAACCCCCGGCACATTCCTAGTCTTCGCCACTCCAGGAGCTACCGTCGTCGTAGCCCTCGCTCTCCCTCGTACGAAGACGAGTCCAGAGTCTCGTTTGATAACCGTCGAAGGGATGACACTGTCTACCATCGTCTCCACAAAATGGAGAGGTGCTTGGGTCAGCTAGACAGAGAAGAAGAGCTTAGAGGAATGACCCTCCGACCGAGTCGACCTCCTTTCTCTCGAACCATCATGGAGGCCCCCGTTCCAATAGGCTTCAAGCCTCCCCAATTTGAGACTTATTCCGAGGAGTCCGACCCCGTCGACCACATCGAAAGCTTTAAGACCCTCATGCTCATCCACCAAGCCTCCGATGCTCTGCTGTGTAAAACCTTCCCTGCTACCCTCAAGGGTCCAGCCCGGGAATGGTACTCTCGCCTCGCCCCATCTTCGATATTCTCCTTCGAGCAATTCGAGACCCTTTTCGTCACCCAGTTCGTGAGTAGCCGCCGAACTGAGAAGACTAGCATTTCGCTACTCTACCTAAACCAGAAGAAGGGTGAGAAATTGCGAGACTATGTGAAAAGGTTCACCGCGGAAGCCAGGTCCATCGCCTCCCTTGACCAGTCGGTCGCTGCAGCAGCATTCCAGTCGAATGTCCTCAACTCCAGCCTTCGGTCTTCCCTCGCCAAGAAGCCCCCACAGAACTTCTCCGATCTCCTTCTCCGAAGCGAGAAGTATATTCGGGCCGAGGAAGCTGAGCACTGCCCCAGCTTTGAGGGGCGTTCCTCCGGGTCCAAGAGAAAGGGAACAGAAGAAGAAGGAGCTAAGAAGCTCCAAAAGGATAACAGCGGTCAGCGCCGCCCTCCCCCCAGATTCGACAAATTTACTCCTCTTAATGCCAACATTTTCACTATTCTCATGGAAGTAGAGAAAGAAGGGGTGATACCTCCTGCCCCGAAGATGAACACCCCTGTCAAGAAAAGGGATAAAGAGAAATGGTGCCGCTATCAGTGGGACCATGGCCACGACACCAATGATTGTCGGGCCCTTAAGAACGAGATCGAGGCCCTCATCCAGAGGGGGCAGCTGGCCAAATTCGTGAGAAAAGACCAAACCGACCTTCCTCCTCCTCCTCGGGGGACTAACAAGCATCCTGAGCAACGCGGTGAGACACCCGAATTCGAAGAGGAGTGTGTCCTACACCTCATTCATGGGGGCCCAATGGGGGGCTCCTCCAACTCCTTTCGAAAGGCTTTCATAAGGAAAGTCAATTTAGTACATGTCATGTCTCCCCCTAAAGGCCTTGGGGTACCCGTCACATTCTCAGATGAAGACCTGGTAGGCGTCCGAACCCCCCATTGTGATGCACTAGTCATCGACCTCCATATGGCGAATTTTAAAGTGGAGAGGATCCTAGTGGACAATGGCAGCTCCGTTAACATCCTCTTCCTCGATGCTTTCAAAGGACTTAAGCTATCCCGGGATAAACTTAAACCCGCCGGCTACACACTCCACGGGTTCACGGGAGTGCCAGTGACTATCGAAGGGGTGATCACCCTTGACGTAACCACTGGCAAAACTCCTACTACCCGAACGGAGCCGATGGATTTTATGGTCATTGATGTCCCTACAGCTTATAATGTCATCCTGGGCTGGCCCGGCCTAGCTGCTCTCGAAGCCGTCCCTTCCGCTTATCACCTCAAGATGAAGTTCCCCACTCGGGCAGGAGTAGGGGAAGTAAGAGGCAGTCAGGAGATGGCCCGCAAATGCTACATAACCTCTACTGGGGGTCCAGTCCTCTCCCTTGAAACACTTGAAATCCCCCAAGAATGTTTCCGACAAGCATCCGAGCCGGTGGATGAACTGGAGGAAGTACTCTTCTCTAAGCAAGATCCGAGCCGCAAGTTCTTTATCAGCAAGACCCTCCCATCTACCCTAAGCTCAGACATAGTCCAATACATTAGAAAGAACCGTGACCTCTTTGCGTGGTCGGCTACCGACATGCCAGGAATCTCCGAAGAGCTTCTCGTCCACCACCTCAGCGTTGCTCCGGGGTCCAAACCGGTCCAACAGAAGAGGCGTAAGTTTGCTCCCGAGCACCAGCAAGCCATAAAAGAGGAAGTGGAAAAGCTCCTAAAGGCTCGGTTCATACAAGAGGTCAATTACCCCGAATGGCTCTCGAATGTTGTGACGGTGAAGAAGGCCAACAGGACCTGGAGAATTTGCATCGATTTTACCGACCTGAACAAAGCATGCCCCAAAGATCCATTCTCCCTTCCAAGGCATCGACACCCTGATTGACGCCACTTCGAGCCATGAGCTTCTCAGTTTCATGGATGCTTTTTCCGAATACAATCAAATCCGCATGTTCCCCCCGGACATCCCGAAGACCTCTTTTTTACCGATCAGGGTCTCTACTACTACAGGGTGATGCCTTTCAGGTTGAAGAACGTCGGTGCCACTTATCAACGCCTTGTCAACAAGATCTTCCAAAATCAGATCGGTCGTAACATGGAGGTGTATGTTGATGATATGCTTGTGAAGAGCATCCGAGGGGCCGACCATGTCACCGACCTGCAGGAGGCATTCGATGTGTTAAGAAAACATGATATGAGGCTCAATCCGAACAAGTGTGTGTTCGGAGTCGCATCGGGAAAATTCCTAGGCTTCATGGTCAGCCATAGAGGTATCGAAGCCAACCCTGAGAAGATCAAGGCCATACTGGATATGGCTCCTCCCAAAAGTATAAAAGAAGTTCAGAAGCTAACCGGGCGCCTCGCAGCTATAGGGCGCTTCCTTTCCAAGTCAGGGGAGAAGTGTCTTCCCTTCTTCAAGGCTCTCAGGGGGGCTAAGGGCTTCGAATGGGGTCAGCAACAGCAGGAATCTTTTGATCAGCTTAAAGCCTACCTAGTCAACCCCCCTCTCCTCAGCAAGCCTATCCCCGGGGAAACACTCTACCTCTACTTAGCTGCCTCCGAACAAACCCTTAGCGCTGTCTTGGTGAGGGAAGAAGACAAGGCTCAGAAGCCCATCTATTACGTAAGCAAGGTACTTCGTGATGCCGAGCTTCGTTATCCAAGACTAGAGAAGATGGCATACGCCTTGGTTATGGCAGCTAGGAAGCTTCGCCCGTATTTCCAGTCTCACTCGGTGGTCGTTCTTACCGACCAGCCGCTGAAGCAAGTTTTGCACAAGCCGGAGACCTCTAGCCGCCTCATGAAGTGGTCGATCGAGCTGAACCAGCACGATATATCCTACCAACCTCAGACCGTGATCAAGGCTCAGGCCTTAGCTGAATTCATAGTTGAAAGCACCATTCCCGAGGTCAGTTAAGCAGCAAATGGGCCTCCTATTTGGACGGTATATGTTGATGGATCCTCTTGTACCAAAGGGAGCGGAGCCGAGATTATTCTGGCAGGCCCCGATGACTTCGTCCTCCAATACTCCCTCTGCATCAACTTCAAGGCATCCAACAATGAAGCAGAATATGAAGCACTTATAGCCGGTCTCGGAATGGCTCGCAAGACAAGGGCACAATGCCTCCGTATATTTAGTGACTCTCAGCTGGTCCTGAATCAAGTCTTGGGCGAGTATGAAGCGCGAGATGACCGAATGGCTAAGTATCTAGCCAAGGTCCAAAATCTCATGGCTCTCTTCGAAGAGGCAATTATTCGGCGGATCCCCAGGGAGGAAAATGCCCAAGCAGATGCTCTCTCCAAGTTAGCCTCTTCCTCCCTCCAAGGTCTCGAGCGGACCGTCCTGATCAAAGTGCTCCTAAAGCCGAGCATAGAAGAAGAAGCTACCGACTCCATGGAGTCGCTGCCTGTCCAACTTCAAGATAATTGGATGAAACCCCTAATAGAATTCCTAAGGGATGGGCTCCTCCTCGAAGACTGATGAACTAAATATTATTCACTTTTAGGAGCAATAATCTTAAGGCAATTAGACATTTAAATGCTCTATATGTGGTATTTATGCTTCTTTTCTCCTTTTCCATAGGAAACAACCAAAAGCAGCAAAACGAAGCAGATTCCAGACTAACACAGACTTTGAGGATGAACTCAGAATATTACAGGGTATCAGTCGGCTGACTCTTCTACTAGGCGACTGGGCAGAGAGTTTGACAAGGCTCGTAACAGTCGATTGCTCCCCAAGCCATTCGATTGGTACGCGGCGAGTCAGAAGATAGAGAGCAGATGCATCCTCATCCAAACCCGAATCAAAATTAAGTTATCCAATCCCAGGTGTTTTCTGCAAACAACAACTTCTCAAACAACCAAAGCAAGAAGCACGTGGTGAGCAGATAAGGAAGGAAAGAAGAAAAAGAGAAAGAAATAAACGGCTGATGAAGATAAGGAAAGAAATAACAAAAGAAGAGGACTTCTCTGCAAAAAGTACAAACCCTAACTCTCTTCTCTTGTTCAATAAATACCAGTCAAGACAGAAGCATTAAAGAGGAGGCTCTTCCACGTTCTTGAATCACCTAATTGCAGAGTTCCAGAGTCATCAACAAGAAGCACTTTATCAACATAGAAGAAGGAGAAAGGAGATCAAGTACTAAGAAGAGAACGGCCGATCGACTGTGTGACAGCCAGCCGATTATCCTAGCCGAACTACATCAGTTTATTCCTTCTCTTTCCAATTCTTTTAAGTTAACCATGTATTCGAACTTGTTGATTAATAAAAGTATTATTATGTGGAACTAAATTCATAGTTGGGTAGATTGAAGCCGTAGTCATGTAGTGCTATATTCTTCTGAAATCTTCTTCTTTACTTATTGATTGAATCTGATTGAATTGATATAGATTTATGATAATCAAACTTGTTCTCAAGTTCTGAGAGCAGTCGACTGAGGTGAGAGCCAGTCGACTGACGTACAGAACTTGAGAATATCAAGTTTGCATTACCATCTATTTGAATATGTTATATGAGCATATTGAGACGACCCGTATCTCGTGTTCATAACTTGTAACAAGGGAATCTTTAGGGTTTCTTGGTTCAATCAACTTAAGGGATCTAGATCTGATACCAATTTCTAGAACCTTGAGTGTTTGTTCGTTTCCACTGATCTTATGTTTTCTTTAAGTACAACTTAGTAGATACCATGCTAAATACTTAATGAAAGAAACGAATTAGAGTAGATACCATGCCTAATTCTTGGCTTAGGAAAACAGTACTTTAAGGAGTAGATACCATGCCCTTGAAGGGAACAAACATGAGTAATAAGAAGAAGTTCAGAAGGTAACTTAGCATTATTGACTATTGGTGGAGATCTAAACCCAACTACTTCATAAATATTTGTGATTCAACACTTCTTAATTTAGTTTTAATATTTTTATTTCTTTTAGATCTTTAAAACAACTCTTTATGATTCGTATTCTTTTTATTGATTAGTAAGTTAAAGTCTACAATCTCTGTGGGATCGACCCTTGCTATTGCTATGCTTTTATAAACGATTCGTACACTTGCGAGGTTTTAATTTTTGTCTAGTTATTCTATTTATTTAGGTAGTCTAGATTGCACAACAAAGACCCTAAGGAAGCTTGCCGAGTCAGAACCAGAGCGGAGCGGTACACCATTGTTGAGGGGGTCTTGTACAAACGCTCCTTCACACAAGTAGACGGCAAACCTTATTTGAGGTGCCTCTCCCCCGAACAAGCCACATACGCCTTGCAAGAACTTCATGAAGGCATAGGTAGAGCACATTCAGGTTCCAGATCACTTGCCTGAAAGCTGCTGAATTATGGATACTTTTGGCCTACACTCCTCCAAGATGTCGAACGACACGTTCGGTAATGCAACTCTTGTCAAAAGCATTCCAACATTCGTCGCCTGCCTCAAGCTCAGCTCATCTCCCTATCAAGTCCGATTCCCTTTGCAATGTGGGGAATGGATTTACTGGGGCCGTTTCCCCCAGCTCCTGGCCAGCTCAAATTCTTAGTCGTGGCGATCGACTACTTCTCAAAGTGGATAGAGGCCGAGCCCTTGGCTACAATCACCGAGAACAAAGTCCTTCAGTTCTTCTGGAAGAGCGTCATCTGCAGGTTCGGTGTACCTCGAGTCCTCATAACCGACAATGGAACACAATTTTTAGGGGCCGCATTCCGAGCTCTCTGTGAAGACCTCGCCATCCAACAATGCTTCTCCTCCGTCTCCCACCCACAGTCAAATGGTCAAGTAGAAAATGCCAACTGACAAATTCTCTCCGGTATCAAGAAGAGGCTGGATAAGTCCGCTAAGGGTTTATGGGTCGACCAGCTCCCAAACATACTATGGATTACCGCACTACCAAACGGGCCCCTACAGGAGAGTCACCGTTTAATCTCACCTATGGATCAGAAGTTGTGATCCCCTTGGAAGTCAGTGTACCCTCTCCCCGCCTCATTGCCTATGAAGAAGAGCAGAATGCCAGGGAACTTCGGACAAACCTGGATCTGATTGACGAGCTCCGGGAAAGAGCTTCGATTCGCCAACAAAGCTACCGAAGGAGGATCGAGCTGGCCTACAATAAGAAAGTCCGTCCCACCTACCTCAAAGAAGGGGACTTGGTCCTCAGAAAGTTAGCTATCTCATTCCCCAGTCAGAAGAGTAAGCTGGCTCCAAATTGGGAAGGACCTTACAAGATCACCAAGGTGGTTCGACCCGGAACTTACCGTCTAGAAGACCTCAAAGGAAGAGAGATTTCCAGGACTTGGAATGCCGACCACCTCTTAAAGTACCAAAAGAGCGCATGAACGCCTCTCTGAGTACCGTCAGATGTCGAACCGTTCCTCTCCACTTGTAATTTTACTTTTGCTCCTTTATTTCTCCAATGTAATAACGGCTCGCAACTCAGAAGCAGCCGACTATTAGTTTTCAATAAAGAACATTTTTTCATATTTTACTTGTGAAATTGCTTGTATCTCTCTGCTTTTACCTTCTTCATACTCAAACGACGAGTTCGGAGTCCAACACTTGGCTCGACTCCGCTTTGCAGGTTCGCTCTTAAGCGAGCTAGAAGTGGTTCGCCATTCGGAATTACTCCCACAACCGTTGAAACATACTCAAACGACGAGTTCGGAGTCCAACACTTGGCTCGACTCCGCTTCGCAAGTTCGCTCTTAAGCGAGCTAGAAGTGGTTCGCCATTCGAAATTTCTCCCACAACTGTTGAAATATACTCAAACAACGAGTTCGGAATCCAACACTTGGCTCGACTCCGCTTCGCAAGCTCTGCTCTTAAGTGAGCTAGAAGTGGTTCGTCATTCGAAATTGCTCCCACAACCGTTGAAATATACTCAAACGACGAGTTCGGAGTCCAACACTTGGCTTGACTCCGCTTCGCAAGCTCGCTCTTAAGCGAGCTAGAAGTGGTTCGCCATTCGAAATTGCTCCCACAGCCGTTGAAATATACGCCCATTTTGCCGCCACGCACGAAATCCTTACAACTAAACTAAACATGGGTGAAGCTGATGCTAGGTCTACCATTCGTATGCAAGTCTCGGCACACTGCATCTCTTGATCCTCGCGGTTGGAAGGTCATTAATATGAAGTTGCTATATTCTTCGTGTTTCCTCAAGAATAGATAACAACTTCAAACATGAACTTGTTAGAGGCTTCGGTGAATTCCCAGCCTGGACAGTCCTCAGTTTTTTCACAAGGCGAAGTCGAAGGACCGCGACAACCCTAGTCCTTCGATCAAATACTGGACTATGAAATCACCTCTAGAATCTCGTATATTGTCGACCTACGCCTGGGAACCTGAGGAGCTAACCTCTGGTTCTTATAGTTCGTTTAAAGTTGAAGTAATCCTTCAATAGGTGGCTCTCCACTGCAAGAAACTCGCTCTCACGGATTCATGAGCCAAGAGGCTCGAAGCAGTGCTCGGCCCGCCCAAACAAGTAAAAAACCTTGCTTTGGACTTCGGCACATATTGCCGAGCGCTCTTGGCACCGACGCCCATACAAGCAAAAAACCTTGCTTTGGGCTTCGGCACACATTGCCGAGCACTCTTGGCACTGACGCCCCCGAGGTCCAAACGAGCGAAAGTTTATCCCCGAACCTCGGCATGCTAAAGATAGTCACGAGTAACACGACAATAGAAAGGGTTCAAAAATGCACAAGTTAAAGAGAGAAAAAGCATCATTTCGATTAAGTACGGGAAGAAGATTACAAAGTGGCATCTTCTCAACAACCGAGCTACAAGACTTCCAAAAAGCAAAAACTACAACGCCGACTCATTACACTCAGACAAAAAACAAAACTTGGAAAACATGAAGAAGAAAAAAAATCTTCAACGCTTCCTTGGTGCAGGGATATTCCGCTTCAAAGACACCCGAGGGCGGCGACGCTTGACCCCGGTACTCGTCCCTAAACCGGCAAATTGAGAAGTGTCCTCGGCACTGCTCCTGACTGTTCCCCCGATGGATGCCCCACTCGATGAAATCGCCACGCCACTTTGGGCATCACCCGGACTTGGTCGACCTATGGGAGAACGTGACGCGAGCTCATAAAACGAAATGCCTCGCTCATCCTCCTCGCGAGTGCATGAAGTGCTCCTGACGTTGATTGGTCCCGAGTGTGGCTTTAAGCGTGCCACTTCAACCTCCAACTCAGTGATCCTCTGTTTCAGAGACTCGTCTCCTACCTCCACTTCGAAGCGAGGAGGCACGGCGGATCTCGGAATGTTAGGGCGATGGGCAATGATTCGGTGGAGGTGAGTGACTTCGATGCCCCTATCCACTGTGGCTTTTTTCAACGCATCGACCTCTGCCGTCAGCTCGTCACGTTCGGTCATCAACCTGCCCACCGCCTTGGTTAGCTCCTCTTCCTCTGCCAGAAGTTCGGCCTCCACTATCTGCAAGTGGTGCACCTCGGTGAGCATATCGTCCCTCTCTGCTGTCATCTTCGACAGAGAGAGTTGAAGACACTTCAATCTTAGCCCGTTGGTAAAAGCCGTCGACGAGCCATCCTCCTTGCCCACAGGAGGGATCTCATCGAGCCGACCCTCTAGTCGCTGAATCTCGATGTCTCGTTGGCTCAAGATCACCTGCAAATGGTTCCGCTCGCTCTTAGCCCTGCGCAACACTAGCTCGACCTCATAAAGGCGCTCTCGACACCTACCCAGACTTAACCTCGTCGACCCCAAGCTATCCTCGGAACCACCATCCTCCTCGGAGCGAGTGGGTTCGGCTGAGTGGGTCTCATCGGCAAGCTGAAACAATCAAGGCAAATAACGGAGTTCAACAAATAGTCAAAAGTTCACTCCTCATCTGACCCCTGAATAAAGGCTACACGTGCTAAAGCAGGAGTTCTTCGTCTAAACACTTAGCCAAATTTCGAGCAAACACAAAAAAAAGGGGTAGGGGGCTATTCAAAGGTGACGTAGGGTCGAGTTCAAAAGTTTCTTTCATTTATCACAAAAAAATGCAGTGGCTAGTCCACAATTAGGCGATACAGGATAGCAAAAAAAAAAAAAAAAAAAGACAAAAGGAGGTGAAATCAAGGGTCGACCTCTTTCCCAGGGCGTTGGGAGTGGATGGGGACAGACCCCCCTGATGGTGGCTGAATCGCCAATGGGGTTACTTCGGTGATCTGCACCTCACCGACGACCTCAACCTCACAGTCGTCCTCATCCTCGCCTCCTTCTTCCTCTCCTTCCGAGTTAGGGTCGAAGCCCTCAACATGGCCCGGGAACAGCCTCCACCCTGAGCAGTCCACCTCAGGGCATCGCTCCGACACCTGAGAGATGGCTTGGGCATAGGCCTTGGCCATGTTTTGGGCAAGGAAGCCCTGCGCATTCGCCATGGTGGCCTCTTCGGCCCCCTTAACCGTGGCGTCCTGGGCCTTCGCCGCCTCGGCCAGTTGTCTGGCTGACTCCTCCTTCTGCCGTAGAAGATCGGCCTCGAGCTTCGCGGCCTGGCCTTCGAGGTACTCGACCCTCGTTGACCTCCCCTCGAGCTCGACCCTCAACTTGTCGAGCTCCGTGCCCATCCAAGCCTTCTCGTCTCGACCCCGGTCGGTCTCTTGCTTCAGCTTTTTTTCTAACTCCGTCATCTTTTCCGAAAGATGACCGAAGTGGACGATGATCTACAACCAAAAAAAAAGGGGGGGGGGTGCCAAGAGTTAGAAAAATCGAAAGAAAAAGTATATAACGAGAGCAGAAATTCGACACTTACCGAAACCGCCAAGCGTGCGATCTCAATGGCGTCATCGCCCACCATGCCGGCCTCCATGGCGGCTCAGTCCTTTGGCGTCGCTAGGTGTTTGACCACCTGCATACTCGCCAAGGAATCACTGAGAAACCCATCATGCTTCCGAACCTGCCAGTCCGGAACATGGATCCTCTTGTGCTCCTCAATAAGGAGCTCCTCGGCCGTTGCCGTCAGCGGGGGCGTCTCCATCCCGAGAGCTGCGGAGATCGGGAAGTCCCTTACCTCATTCGACGTCGAGGCTAGTCCTGCGGTCGAGGTCGGGGTCACCACGACCGGAGGCTCAACAGCCCCGGCTTCGCTTACGCCCCTCGAAGCCTTCGCGGGCGGCAGCTTGGTAGAAACCCTCTTGCGGTTCTTCGGTGCCTTACTTCCGAGGGCAGCCCTCTGCGCCATCACCGCGTCGAAATCCATTGCCTCTGCATCAAATAATAAGCCGATTAAAGACAAGTTAGAATAAGCAAGATAAAAAAAGGGGGGGGGGGAATGAGAGCATTGAAAGAGCCGCGTACTGGGGTCTACGCGGCTGAGCCCTCACCTGAAGAGAATGTCCTCGGTAAGCTCCCTCCAATCGTACTTTGGCCGGTCAAGAAGAGCCTGCACTGCCTCCTCTTCCTGAGGGTTAAGCACCGGCGACTCCTTCACCCGCCTCGACACCTCCTCCATGAAACTGGTGGGAATGGGCCACGCCTTAATGCCCCGCACTATCAGGTATTTATCTCGCCAATGCTTGATGGATTCGGGGCAGACGACGAGTCGACCTCCGTGCCTCGGAGCTAGGTAGTACCGGAACTCCAACCGATTCTGCTGATGAAGCCGGTAGATTGTCCGGAGTACCCTCAGCTCCGGCTCGATCCCGGCCGCTTGGCAGTGGATTACGAATCCATTGATAACTCTCCACGCGTTCAGCATCAGTTGAATGGGGCTGACCCCAAACCACCTCAGCACCTTGATCGCAAATGAGTGGAGAGGTAGCCGAGCCCCGGCGATGAAGGCGTTGACCGGCCAGAAACACATGTTCACTGGCAGCGGCGAATTTGCCCTAACCCCGGGACCCGACAGCATAAGCTCGTGCTCCTCCGGAATTTGGAAGCAACCCCAGATCACTACCAAGTCCTCCTGGCTGAGAATAGAGACTATCTGATCGGCCTCGGAAGTCTCTCTTGCCTCATTTTCCTCGAAGGCTCTTCCCCTCCCATGAATGATACGCTTGGAATGCTTCTCAGGAAGCTCTCGAACTCGTTGAAGCCCTGTCAGTGGTCCTGGATACCTCCCGAACGGCCCCATGCGCTTCGGATCTTCCACTACACTGTCCTGACCGAATACCTTCTTGCCTTTATCTTGGCGACGCAGAGAAGGGACTTCGGCGGCAGAAGGGGAGGGCTTGGATATAGGAGAAAGAGACATATTTATACTTAAAAAATGACTAAGTATAAATTACCTTTGAGTTGATGGGAACGGTCGGTATATTCACCGGAGAAGCAATCGACGATCACCGTGAGCTCTCACTAGTAGAAATTACCGCCTGAGTAAAAATTCGGAGAAGTGAGAAATGAGAGGGGGGGTGATGTTTTATAGAGCGAGGCACACTAAGCGAGGTTAATGGGCCCACAGAGCCAGCCCATTTACACAAGGCGACAAAACGATCTGAACCGTCACCTTATTTACCGCGCCTAGCTATACTATCGCATTAATGACTGGCACATCTGTCAAAGTCGTCAGAAGATCAGCAGCCATCGCATTAAATAACCATCACATCTGTCAGAGCCGTCAAAAGATCAGCAGCCATCGCATTAAATGACTGTCACATCTGTCAGAAGTTCAGCAACCGCCAACTCAGCCTGACGTTTCCTATGTTGCCAAAAATCGCACCCCAAGACTTTGGCACATTGGACTCCGGCATATGCTGCCGAACGTTCTTGCCACCGACCATATTACATGGAAAAATTGGACCTCGGCACATGCTGCCAAACGTTCTTGCCACCGACCATGTTACATGAAAAAATTGGCGTTCGGCACATGCTGCCGAACTGTAACACCCCTGCCCCGGGCTCGGACAATTTTATACAATTTATAAGACAAATTAGATACTATGTAGTACAACTGCCCACCACAGGCTGCCTCTCAAAAGGTGGTTAACCGAATTGGTGACTAATGATCATTGGCAATTATTATTTATATTATATTATATTCTTGGAAATATTCGATATGGGATTATACCCTCACAAATCCCGGTTTTTAACCAAACCCGTGCACAACCCAGGGAATTAATCCCCCTAGGTTGCCACGTGGGCTTCAAGAAGCACACACAGCACTCTTAGTGCTGTGCTCTCCCAATCCGGTGGGTCCCCCCACCATGTTCTCAAACCGGTACAAACAAACCATTCAAACCAAATCCATTTAATTCATTTTATAAATCTCTCCCATAGAAACTTCTATAGGACAAAGTCAAATCTGTTTTATTATTTCAAACCATATATATATATTTCAGAAATACGGGGTATTACATACACCCCCCCCCCTTCAGAAATCAGCATCCTCGCTGATGAGCACGGGGCATGCACAATCTAGTACAGGATCTACTTTCTAGCCGATGTAGAGCATTTCTGTGAGCGTCACTCTCGTCTTTGGAATTCTGGAGACCAATCCCACTCTGCGGATCATTCTGTGGATAGACCTCTATCCATCGTCCCAGACTACTGGGGATTGTCTGTCTCTCTCCGTCGATCATCCTGGAGTCCATAACTCACTGCTCCTACACTCGATGTCGAAAGTCGGCTCTGTTACCATTTGTAACACCCCTGCCCTGGGCTCGGACAATTTTTGTAATACCCTGATTTTTCAATTAATGGGAAATTATTTATTTTGCACGTGTTGTGCACGTGCAATATTTTGTTGGATTATTTTATCATGATGTGTATGTTTAAATATAATTTTCTCAAATTATTTTAGTACAAAAGCCATTCTTTAAAAGCCTTATTTGATTTAACTAAAAAGCCTTTTTCTTAAAAAGCCCAAAAGTATTTTTATTTTAATTATTTTTATAAAATTATTTTGGCCCAAAAAGAAAGCCCATGAATTAAGTTATTTTTAATTAAACTTGTCATGTAGAAGACTTTTTTTAAACAAATTATTTTTTTATACAAATTTAAGAATGTACAAATTTGGCCTAGTTGCATGCACGTGCACTACACGTACACGTGCAATGCACACTCACTATGTGAGGCCGGTAGCATTCTTTTGGGAGGGAAAATTGAATTTTTGGTGTGGAGAACATGGGGGTAGTTTCAAGGAGGTGGGTAGTTTTCCTAACTCCTACTTGAATCTAAGCCCTTCATTTTGCAACCACCAAGATGATCTTAGCCCTCCATTCCCCTCATTTTTTAGTATAAATACCCCCTTCTCATGGCTAATTTTTCATATGCAAAGTGTAATTTCTAAAGCTAATAGTATTATAATTGGGAGTTATAAAAGATAAGAGAGTGTGTGGTTCTTTTGGTTGCTTGGAGCTTTCGGCCAAGGAGGAGAAGCATTCGGCTAGGGTAGCTTTCGGCCAAGGGGAGAAGCATTCGGCTAGGGCTTGGGAGCTTGGAAGTGGTGCACTCTTTGGCTAGGAGGAGGTGTTCTCATCTACTAGGACTCATTGCTTTTGTGTTCTCTCCAATTAAGGTGGGTAAAACAATTCATGTTTCTAATATAGGGTTCATGCTAGTATATTGATAACACTATACATGGAAAATACTAATAAGAGACCACTCTAATTAAAAAGTTAGTATGTGAATGGCTTAGAATGATGTGGTAAATTGTGTATGTGAAATGCTTGCATGAAATTATACCATATGAAGCACTTTCTATGATTATTTAGTTTAATTGAATAATGATGCAATGTGACTAGCATGATGTGTGAAAATCTTTATTAATTACTTGCAAATTGTGTGGTTGAAACATGACAATTGATAAAGATATTAACACTATGGAATTTGAATAGGAAAGTATATTGAATGCTTGAATTCATGTGTAGTAGTGGCATAAATGAACCAAAGAATTGCTTGTTGTCATCAATTTAGAAATATACCAAACTTAGTAATTGTTGAGTTTCACCTATTCATGTGCTATATAAATTCTTTGGCTAGTATGAGTATGGGAAAATCCAAGTTGTATTGTGTTGTGAATGTAGATTAATGACCAGTAAATTATCATGGAAAATTTTGGGATAAAAGAGAGATTAGAAGATCAATCGATTCTTTTCAATGTCGAAAAATAAAAGATTTGCTAGTTTTAATTAAAATAATTAATTTGGGTGGAGAAAATGTGTTTTTAGTACAAAATTTATTTTTACACTTACTGTTTTGAAGATGGAATAAAGAAGATTAAATCTGGAGTTTTTCAGTGGTTTATATAAAGGCAATATGAATCAAATTGTTTTGAACATCGAGTTAATTTCTAAAAACAGTGTGAATATGAAACTAATGGGTTTTAATCTATACTGTGACAACCTGAGCTAGTGGCTCAGGCGGTCGGCGACTCAGTTCGGTTTCCCTGAGCGGTGTGGTTCGAAACCCGGCCTCACCATCTTTTTAATTGACTGTGTACAAATATATATGAACAGCGAACTGAAAGCATATACACCTAATACGCCCTCTTCTAATCGCTAGCACCGATTGGCCTATCGGCGGGTGCTCTGGCCTTCTTCTCTACCGTGCTGGGTTCGAATCCTTCCCCTATCACTTAGAGAAAATTATTTTTTTTGGGAGTTTTTGATGTCCAAAAAATGTGAGAAAAATATGGTAATTTTCATAAAAATACAAGGAATTTTATGGGATTGGTTTGGGGATTATTTGAAGAAAATATAATATAGTTTGTGAACAAATAGTATAGTAAAGCTATGGTTCTAAAATACATACTTATGGAAATTTTCTCTTTATAAAGATATATTGAAATGAATTTATTAGAAAGTATTTGACACAAAAGAGTTTGTGGTGTGACATGATATTATAAATTTTTACTTGAAGATATTGTGCAAAATATGAAGTATGAGTGTATAATTATAAGTGCATGAGTCCATTGTATGATGATGGAATTTAGAAACTTTGTTGATGAAATTGTTGGACTTGAATATGAATTTTGAGTTATAAGTATTCACTATGGACTTGTGAACAAAGAGAAATCATGAATAAGAAAGAGTATGAAATTGTGTCATGAAAGTGGTTATGACTTAAAGATTGTGAAATGAAATTTGAAATAGAGTAGCTAAGTCTCCCCGGCATTGAGAAAAATGAATTGAATTGAAATTAGACCAAGGTTGGTCATGTTGAAATAAATGAATAAGTCCGGTTGATGGAGAGGCACTCTAGTGATTATTTTGTTCATGATTTTTAAATAAAACTAAGGACTAGTACATAGTGGAGATGTGATGAAAGTAGAAGAAAAACACGAGTATGAGGGCCAACGGATAGCGGTGTGAGAGCGATTCACAGGTTGCCTGCTTGATGCGTCAAGACAGTGCGTGGGCGCTACTCCGGAATTATCGTCCCGGTGGCGACGCTCGTGGGATGTTCGAGTGGCTATGGGTGGTGCCATTGTTCCATGGCGGAGGCTGAATTGTCCATAGGTTGCCTGCTCGATGCATCGTGACAGTGCGTGGGATTCCCCTCCAGGCTGCCTGGACATGGGCTCATAGATCATAGGACATCTAAGACACTACCGTAGTTACAGTAGTAGTTTAAGGCATAACGGGGGATTGAACCCTATAAAGATGAAGAACGAATAAGGGCTTGCCCTCGGACCTATGTAGTATGGGATGCATAGAATCCGAACAAGTGCGCATTAGTGTCATGTAACATAATTAACTGCATTAAGGACTAAGTGCACAATCACAACACGACATCAATAGGGTAGTCCCTTTAGTTTGAATGTGACAAGTTTGTGTTTGCTAAATATGAAATGTTAAGTTATACTATTTCCGGCAAGCGAGGACGGCCATGTATAATGATCGTCGGTTGAATAAACTGACGTACCCACAGTCTAACATGCAGGTAAATGTTATGCTAAAGATTAAAGAGGATTTGGATGCTTAAAGATTTTATCAAGCTGTTGTACTTGTACTTAATTGTTGTATTTTACTTCCGCTGTACAAAAGAAAGATGTAATTATGATGTAATCTCTGATGTATGATGAAAAGTTTTAATTTCCCTGTAAAAGTGTACTAAGAAAGTGAAAAGATCCTGTAGAACATCTCGAATTCAGTGTATTTGGGATTCGGGGCGTTACAGAGTGGTATCAGAGCCACGCTTTCTACACTTTCACACTTGTACAAATTTATAGGGAACGACACCCTAGAAGTGGACATTAGAGTGTGTGTTTGAATCTGGAGATTTAAATGTAAGTGACTTACATTTGTGTTGCTCTGAGATTTATGCTTTCTCCTCTCTATTTCTAAGATGGCTGATCACTTCGACCCTGCTGGAGGCGACGACTGGCATATCATTGAGGAAGAGTACCATCCTGGACAGGCTGACTCCGAGGACGAGTACTACCCTGGGCAAGCTGATTCTGATGATGAGGAGTACCCTGAATCCCGAGAGATCACCCCACCTCCGGATTCATCTGATGATTCTTCTTCCGACGAAGAGGAAGTACCAGTTCCCAGTGGTCTTGTGACTTCTCTTCAGAGGCAAGTGGAAACCCTGAAGGAGAGAGTTGGATTGTTGGAGGCTCAGCTGGAGAAGCGGAAGGCCGACTATTCTGTTCTTAGCCATCGGATTTGGGAACTTGAGAAGAAAAAGAACCTAACTGATGTGCTGAAGGATGAGGTTGATGAACTGCGGGAAGAACTTCGAGCAGCGAAGAGGACCCGTAGGAGTTAGAGTGTTGTAGCTTCTGTTTCTTTCATTCTGATGTCAAGAAATGTTTTTCAATTCGAATGTATAAAGTTTGGAATTCAATGAAATGGAAATATTGACTTGAAAATTCATGTCTTATACTTCGAATTTGATGGACCTTTTACATCAGAATTTGGAATTAAAGCTGTCGTATTGTTTGATACTGGATCCTCTCATACTTTTGTGTCTCCAAAGTTTGCTAAAGTGTTGGGAGTGGAACCGAAGATTTTCCCAGGCAAGATCTTATCAGTAGCTACTCCGTCAGGGGAAACTTTAACCACTGATCGGTATTATGCTGATTGCGAGATTGTGATTGGGGATAGAATCTTTGGCATTGATCTGATCGAGCTGACTATCTTGGGAGTCGATGTTATCATTGGCATTGACTGGATGTCGGTGTACAGTGCGAGCATCGAGTGTACGGCCAAGACGGTGACAGTGAAGGCTCCAGGTGGACCTGAAGTCGTGTTCCAAGGGAAGCGGAAATGTTCTAAGCTGGTGGCTACTATCCGCAAGGAAGAGACTCCTGTGGAAGTGCAAGGGATTCCTGTGGTTCGGGACTATCCGACCGTGTTCTTGGAAGATTTTCCTGGGTTACCTCCGCATCGTGATGTAGAGTTCAGCATCACTGTTCAACCGGGAAGTGCACCCATTTCTAAGGCACCTTATAGGATGGCTCCAGTGGAACAGGATGAGGTGAAACGGCAGATTGAGGAACTGTTGGGAAAAGGCTTTATTCAACCTAGTGCGTCACCTTGGGGAGCACCAGTGCTTTTGGTAAAGAAGAAGGATGGATCGATGAGAATGTGCATCGATTACCGGGAGCTGAATAAGGTCACTGTTCAGAATAAGTATCCGATTCCTCGAATTGATGACTTGTTCGATCGTCTGCAAGGAGCAGCTGTATTCTCCAAAATAGATCTTCGATCAGGTTACCACCAAGTTCGAGTGAAAGCTGAAGATGTGCATAAGACTGCATTTAGAACTCGGCATGGGCATTACGAATTCTTAGTTATGCCATTCGGAGTGACGAATGCACCTGCAATCTTCATGGACTTGATGAACAGAGTTCTGAGGCCGTTTATTGATTCTTTCGTCGTGGTGTTTATCGACGATATTCTCGTGTACTCCAAGTCTGAGGAGGAGCACACTGAGCATCTGGCAGCTGTTTTGCAGAAGTTGGAA
The DNA here is from genome assembly GCA_017893485.1 of Hemerocallis citrina. NCBI lineage: Eukaryota > Viridiplantae > Streptophyta > Magnoliopsida > Asparagales > Asphodelaceae > Hemerocallis > Hemerocallis citrina. The sequence goes on from JACEHZ010000250.1 coordinate 282,562, forward strand.
GAGCAGCAGTTGTATGCCAAGTTATCCAAGTGTGATTTCTGGAAATCTGAAGTGGCATTCCTGGGTCACATCCTTTCTAAGGAGGGAGTGGCAACTGATCCTCAGAAGATAGAGGCAGTGAGAGACTGGGCAAGGCCTACTACAGTGAAGGAAGTCAGAAGTTTCCTCGGGATGACTGGGTATTATCGGAGATTCATTCAAGGTTATGCTCAGATAGCTGTACCGCTTACAGGGCTGACCAAGAAGAATGTGAGCTTCAAGTGGACCGAGCAATGTGAGGCGAGTTTTCAGGAGTTGAAAGATAGACTGACTACTGCACCTATTTTGGCTTTGCCTAGAGCTGGTGTTGAGTATGACGTTTATAGCGATGCTTCACATCTGGGACTTGGTTGTGTCTTAATGCAAGAAGGAAGAGTAATCGCTTATGGGTCTAGGCAACTACGACCGCATGAGAAAAACTACCCGACTCATGATCTAGAGTTGGCTGCGATTATTTTTGCTTTGAAGCAATGGAGGCACTACGTGTACGGTGAGAAGTTGAATATGTACACGGACCACAAGAGCTTGAAGTATATATATCAGTAGAGGGATCTCAATCTGAGGCAGCGGAGATGGTTGGAAGTGCTCGAGGATATGCGACCTGAGATCAAGTATCATCCTGGAAAGGCTAATGTTGTTGCTGATGCACTTAGCCGCAAGAGCAGTTTGGCCTGTTTGATTACAACTCAGAGGCATCTGATTGAGGAGCTGGACCGAGCTGGGATTGAGGTTGTCTTGCAAGGATTGGGAGCATCTTTGGCTCAGTTGAGGCTTCAGCCTACTTTGAATGCCAGGATCATTGCAAGTCAGGAGGTTGATGCTGATATCTTGGAGATGAAGGAGTAGGTTGGTGCTGGCAGGTTGCCCGGATTTCAAATCAGGGATGGAGTGCTGTGGTTCGGAGATAGGCTGTGCGTTCCAAATCAGGCGGACCTGAAAGAAAGTATTCTTCAGGAGGCACATGCTACTCTTTTGTCGGTACATCCTGGGAGTACTAAGATGTACAAAGACATCAAGCAGCATTTCTGGTGGTCAGGTTTGAAGCGGGATGTGGCTGAATTTGTCGCGAAGTGTGAGGTTTGTCAGCAAGTCAAAGCCGAAAGTCAGAGACCCGGAGGTCTATTACAGCCGTTACCTATTCCGGAATGGAAGTGGGATAACATCAGTATGGATTTCATTACGGGATTGCCTAAGAGTCCTAAAGGCAATGATGCAATTTGGGTTATAGTCGATCGACTTACCAAGTCCGCTCACTTTTTGGCGATGAAACTCACTGCTTCGATGGACAAGTTGGCTGAGATGTATGTTGGTGAGATTGTCCGACTTCATGGCGTTCCTTCGACCATTGTGTCTGATCGAGATGCGCGGTTTACTTCGCATTTCTGGAGGAGTCTTCAGGCAGCTTTGGGTACCAAGACGGATTTCAGCGCTGCTTTTCATCCGCAAACCGATGGGCAGACCGAGAGAGTCAATCGTATTCTTGAGGATATGCTTCGGTGTTGTATACTAGACTTTGGAGGCAGTTGGGAAAGGCATTTACCTTTGGTGGAGTTTGCCTACAACAACAGTTTTCAGGCCAGTATTGGGATGGCGCCGTACGAAGCTCTGTATGGCAGGAAGTGCAGGACTCCTGTTTGTTGGTATGAAGTAGGGGAGCGTCAGTTGTTTGGTCCTGAGCTTGTGCAACTGACTTCTGAGAAGATTGATCTGATCAGGAAAAGGTTGGTGGAAGCTCAGAGCAGGCAGAAAAGCTATGCAGACAACCGGAGAAGGGACCTTGAGTTTGAGGTTGGTGACTTCGTCTTCCGGAAGGTATCACCCAGCAAAGGTGTGGTTCGTTTTGGCAAAGGCGGGAAGTTAGCCCCGAGGTTCATAGGCCCGTATAAGATATTGAAAAGGATCGGGAAAACTGCTTACCGGCTTGAATTACCGGAAGAGTTGTCTCAGGTGCACATTGTCTTTCATGTGTCTATGCTGAGAGGTTATATTCCGGACCCGAGTCATCATTTGCCTGAAGTGCCGGAAGGTTTGCAGTTAGACCTGAATTACATCGAGTCTCCTGTTGAGATTGTTGATCGTCGAGAGAAAGTCTTGAGGAATAAGACGATACCGATGGTCAAGGTAGTCTGGAGAAACCACTTGGTTGAAGAGGCTACTTGGGAATCTGAGGAGAGGATGTTGAAGGACTATCCTGAGCTTTTTGCTTGATTGTACTTTTGTATCTTTTGTTCTTGTTGTGTGTGTTGTATTTTGTTTGTTTTCCTCGCTCTTAATTGTAGTTCCGGGGACGGAACTATTCTAAGGAGGGAGTGCTGTAATACCCTGATTTTTCAATTAATGGGAAATTATTTATTTTGCACGTGTTGTGCACGTGCAATATTTTGTTGGATTATTTTATCATGATGTGTATGTTTAAATATAATTTTCTCAAATTATTTTAGTACAAAAGCCATTCTTTAAGAGCCTTATTTGATTTAACTAAAAAGCCTTTTTCTTAAAAAGCCCAAAAGTATTTTTATTTTAATTATTTTTATAAAATTATTTTGGCCCAAAAAGAAAGCCCATGAATTAAGTTATTTTTAATTAAACTTGTCATGTAGAAGACTTTTTTTAAACAAATTATTTTTTTATACAAATTTAAGAATGTACAAATTTGGCCTAGTTGCATGCACGTGCACTACACGTACACGTGCAATGCACACTCACTATGTGAGGCCGGTAGCATTCTTTTGGGAGGGAAAATTGAATTTTTGGTGTGGAGAACATGGGGGTAGTTTCAAGGAGGTGGGTAGTTTTCCTAACTCCTACTTGAATCTAAGCCCTTCATTTTGCAACCACCAAGATGATCTTAGCCCTCCATTCCCCTCATTTTTTAGTATAAATACCCCCTTCTCATGGCTAATTTTTCATATGCAAAGTGTAATTTCTAAAGCTAATAGTATTATAATTGGGAGTTATAAAAGATAAGAGAGTGTGTGGTTCTTTTGGTTGCTTGGAGCTTTCGGCCAAGGAGGAGAAGCATTCGGCTAGGGTAGCTTTCGGCCAAGGGGAGAAGCATTCGGCTAGGGCTTGGGAGCTTGGAAGTGGTGCACTCTTTGGCTAGGAGGAGGTGTTCTCATCTACTAGGACTCATTGCTTTTGTGTTCTCTCCAATTAAGGTGGGTAAAACAATTCATGTTTCTAATATAGGGTTCATGCTAGTATATTGATAACACTATACATGGAAAATACTAATAAGAGACCACTCTAATTAAAAAGTTAGTATGTGAATGGCTTAGAATGATGTGGTAAATTGTGTATGTGAAATGCTTGCATGAAATTATACCATATGAAGCACTTTCTATGATTATTTAGTTTAATTGAATAATGATGCAATGTGACTAGCATGATGTGTGAAAATCTTTATTAATTACTTGCAAATTGTGTGGTTGAAACATGACAATTGATAAAGATATTAACACTATGGAATTTGAATAGGAAAGTATATTGAATGCTTGAATTCATGTGTAGTAGTGGCATAAATGAACCAAAGAATTGCTTGTTGTCATCAATTTAGAAATATACCAAACTTAGTAATTGTTGAGTTTCACCTATTCATGTGCCATATAAATTCTTTGGCTAGTATGAGTATGGGAAAATCCAAGTTGTATTGTGTTGTGAATGTAGATTAATGACCAGTAAATTATCATGGAAAATTTTGGGATAAAAGAGAGATTAGAAGATCAATCGATTCTTTTCAATGTCGAAAAATAAAAGATTTGCTAGTTTTAATTAAAATAATTAATTTGGGTGGAGAAAATGTGTTTTTAGTACAAAATTTATTTTTACACTTACTGTTTTGAAGATGGAATAAAGAAGATTAAATCTGGAGTTTTTCAGTGGTTTATATAAAGGCAATATGAATCAAATTGTTTTGAACATCGAGTTAATTTCTAAAAACAGTGTGAATATGAAACTAATGGGTTTTAATCTATACTGTGACAACCTGAGCTAGTGGCTCAGGCGGTCGGCGACTCAGTTCGGTTTCCCTGAGCGGTGTGGTTCGAAACCCGGCCTCACCATCTTTTTAATTGACTGTGTACAAATATATATGAACAGCGAACTGAAAGCATATACACCTAATACGCCCTCTTCTAATCGCTAGCACCGATTGGCCTATCGGCGGGTGCTCTGGCCTTCTTCTCTACCGTGCTGGGTTCGAATCCTTCCCCTAGCACTTAGAGAAAATTATTTTTTTTGGGAGTTTTTGATGTCCAAAAAATGTGAGAAAAATATGGTAATTTTCATAAAAATACAAGGAATTTTATGGGATTGGTTTGGGGATTATTTGAAGAAAATATAATATAGTTTGTGAACAAATAGTATAGTAAAGCTATGGTTCTAAAATACATACTTATGGAAATTTTCTCTTTATAAAGATATATTGAAATGAATTTATTAGAAAGTATTTGACACAAAAGAGTTTGTGGTGTGACATGATATTATAAATTTTTACTTGAAGATATTGTGCAAAATATGAAGTATGAGTGTATAATTATAAGTGCATGAGTCCATTGTATGATGATGGAATTTAGAAACTTTGTTGATGAAATTGTTGGACTTGAATATGAATTTTGAGTTATAAGTATTCACTATGGACTTGTGAACAAAGAGAAATCATGAATAAGAAAGAGTATGAAATTGTGTCATGAAAGTGGTTATGACTTAAAGATTGTGAAATGAAATTTGAAATAGAGTAGCTAAGTCTCCCCGGCATTGAGAAAAATGAATTGAATTGAAATTAGACCAAGGTTGGTCATGTTGAAATAAATGAATAAGTCCGGTTGATGGAGAGGCACTCTAGTGATTATTTTGTTCATGATTTTTAAATAAAACTAAGGACTAGTACATAGTGGAGATGTGATGAAAGTAGAAGAAAAACACGAGTATGAGGGCCAACGGATAGCGGTGTGAGAGCGATTCACAGGTTGCCTGCTTGATGCGTCAAGACAGTGCGTGGGCGCTACTCCGGAATTATCGTCCCGGTGGCGACGCTCGTGGGATGTTCGAGTGGCTATGGGTGGTGCCATTGTTCCATGGCGGAGGCTGAATTGTCCATAGGTTGCCTGCTCGATGCGTCGTGACAGTGCGTGGGATTCCCCTCCAGGCTGCCTGGACATGGGCTCATAGATCATAGGACATCTAAGACACTACCGTAGTTACAGTAGTAGTTTAAGGCATAACGGGGGATTGAACCCTATAAAGATGAAGAACGAATAAGGGCTTGCCCTCGGACCTATGTAGTATGGGATGCATAGAATCCGAACAAGTGCGCATTAGTGTCATGTAACATAATTAACTGCATTAAGGACTAAGTGCACAATCACAACACGACATCAATAGGGTAGTCCCTTTAGTTTGAATGTGACAAGTTTGTGTTTGCTAAATATGAAATGTTAAGTTATACTATTTCCGGCAAGCGAGGACGGCCGTGTATAATGATCGTCGGTTGAATAAACTGACGTACCCACAGTCTAACATGCAGGTAATTGTTATGCTAAAGATTAAAGAGGATTTGGATGCTTAAAGATTTTATCAAGCTGTTGTACTTGTACTTAATTGTTGTATTTTACTTCCGCTGTGCAAAAGAAAGATGTAATTATGATGTAATCTCTGATGTATGATGAAAAGTTTTAATTTCCCTGTAAAAGTGTACTAAGAAAGTGAAAAGATCCTGTAGAACATCTCGAATTCAGTGTATTTGGGATTCGGGGCGTTACAGAGTGGTATCAGAGCCACGCTTTCTACACTTTCACACTTGTACAAATTTATAGGGAACGACACCCTAGAAGTGGACATTAGAGTGTGTGTTTGAATCTGGAGATTTAAATGTAAGTGACTTACATTTGTGTTGCTCTGAGATTTATGCTTTCTCCTCTCTATTTCTAAGATGGCTGATCACTTCGACCCTGCTGGAGGCGACGACTGGCATATCATTGAGGAAGAGTACCATCCTGGACAGGCTGACTCCGAGGACGAGTACTACCCTGGGCAAGCTGATTCTGATGATGAGGAGTACCCTGAATCCCGAGAGATCACCCCACCTCCGGATTCATCTGATGATTCTTCTTCCGACGAAGATGAAGTACCAGTTCCCAGTGGTCTTGTGACTTCTCTTCAAAGGCAAGTGGAAACCCTGAAGGAGAGAGTTGGATTGTTGGAGGCTCAGCTGGAGAAGCGGAAGGCCGACTATTCTGTTCTTAGCCATCGGATTTGGGAACTTGAGAAGAAAAAGAACCTAACTGATGTGCTGAAGGATGAGGTTGATGAACTGCGGGAAGAACTTCGAGCAGCGAAGAGGACCCGTAGGAGTTAGAGTGTTGTAGCTTCTGTTTCTTTCATTCTGATGTCAAGAAATGTTTTTCAATTCGAATGTATAAAGTTTGGAATTCAATGAAATGGAAATATTGACTTGAAAATTCATGTCTTATACTTCGAATTTGATGGACCTTTTACATCAGAATTTGGAATTAAAGCTGTCGTACTGTTTGATACTGGATCCTCTCATACTTTTGTGTCTCATGTTGCCGAACGCTCTCGGTACCGACCCTCTTACAGGGAGGAAACCACTCCGAACTCCGCCAAAAATCCATCGAACATGTCTACAGCCTGGCCGAAGTATCTGTGCGCTTCGGCGGAAGGTGCCAAACCCTCAGGGACCTCGGCCTCCTTCGTAGCAAGTGTTCGGAGGGGGTCGGCGACGAGGCCGAAGCATCCAGGCCATGAAGCGACGAAAATAACACTGAATCATCTACCTAAACACTGCAAAAAGATGATTTAAAATTCTAAAAAATAATTAAAAATCTGGGGAAATATTTTTGAAACCCTAGATAGATAATTATTGCTTAGAAAGGTTAATTAAAGACCCCCGAACGACAAATCGCCACTTCGCAAAGCTAGGAAAAATCATCAGAAGTCGAAGAGAGCTCAAGAACAATCTAAAGCGCACTACTGACTTGGAAATTACCACGATACCCCATTCAAGGATTCGACACCTCCTATTTGGACTTCGATACAACTCCGCAAGCCATTGAAACAGTAAAACTACTCCTCAAAGGCTGACCAAGCTCAGTCTTCGGGAGTGGGGGGCTTGTGATATAGCTAAAATTGGGGTTAAATCGGAACCGTCCAAATCAGGCGTGAATCTCAAAGTTTAGGGGTAAAATGGCAATTTCACCTACAAACGGATCCATCCTAACTGGGTGCGGGTTCCAACCCGCAGCAAACTCGGTCCAGCAGGATAGAATTAGGGTTTCTGATTAATCCTAATCAACGGCCCTGATTCACATCTATTCTTTCACTAGGAATTAGGGATTACATTCCTTATCTAGTCATAGGGATTACATTCCTAATCTGATCCCAAAAGCGACTATAAATACTCCCCATCCGCCACCATTAAGAGGTAATCAATCTTCTGCCAATTTATGCTCTCTCATAACCATTCCTGATTACTAACTTGAGCGTCGGAGGGTGCGTCGCTGGGATCAACTCTGGTATCTCGCACTTTTTGCAAGTGAACGGCGGGAGTCAACGGTCAAACTCTGGTGGAACAGGTTCCAGGTTTGCTATTCAAGTTTTCCAAGAATCCACAAATACTATCTGTTTGCCCCCACACCAGATTTAGCGGTAACATAAACCTTCCCCATAAACTTGAATATCACATTGTCCTCAATGGGAAAGGAAAAAGAAAAACAAAAAGAATGCAAAAAGTTAAGAATTTCTCCCCTAATTCGTCTTGAAAATTCTGCACGTGCGACGTTCAGTATTTTTGCGATATGTGGAGCTGTAGATGTCCAAATGAGCTGTTTTTTTTTGCTGGAAAGCTAAGGCAATTATCTACAATTTCTCTTAGAATCAGGTGTCCAGATTCTGACTCCATACTGCTCAAAAACAGCCATCAATTTAGGTGTACAAAACAGCTCCGCCCGGCGACTTCAAAATTTATGCAATCCTACAAGATAAAATCAAAAATTAAAATAAAATAAACTAAAAGATAAATCAAACCTAAATGCAATAAAAGAAAACATGGGTTGCCTCCCAAGAAGCGCTAAGTTTTAAGTCTTCAGCCAGACATAGGGGTGAGATGATTATGTAACGCCAAGATCCAACAACATTAAAACATCTTTTCTAATTTTTCTCTTCAGGTGTGGATCAGGTTCAAGCTCTAGTTTGAGGCAGTTCCTTCTTGATGATGAAGTCTTTGATTCCCCCACCTCTTTGAATTTTTGCTGAATAAATGAATAAATAGAGGGTGCAACATCCAAATACATGACATGTTCAAAAATATTTTCTTTTTCGGTTTCAAAAATTGCTGACTTTGTTGGACATATTTCAATTGGTGATTTTTCAAATTTAGCCTTATGTTTCTCGCCCACAATTAAATCAGTTTCACTTACTCGAATAGATAACTGTTCTTCAGGAGGAAAATTTATATAATTAAAAACATCAAAAGTTACTTGCTCATGCTGAATTTGTTCCTCCACAATTTGTTCAATCTCACTTTGCTTTTCAACCACATTCTGTTCGTCATTTTCTTCTTTTGGTTGCTCAATTATCCTCCCGTTTCCTAGTGTTATATCCTCGACATGCTCCTTGGGATTGACAACTGTGTTGTGTGGTAATGTTCCTGCAGTTTTTTCGTTAAGAATATTTGAAAATTGACTAATTTGTACCTGAAGATTTTGAATGGAAGCCGAAGTTGAATTTGCAATATTTTTGATTGCCAAATCTGTCTTTTGTATGTATTGTTCTGCCCTTTGCATGTAGTGTATAAACATGTCTTCAAGTGTCGGCTTCTTTTCTTGCTGTGGAAATTTTTGAGGTGGTACAACTGCTCCTTGATTGTAGTTCCATGGATAATTGGGGGTGTTTCTCCATTCTTGATTGTATGTGTTTGCATAATGATTTTTTTGCATTTGAAAGTTTGACAAAAAATTTTCATGTTCGGCATTTGATGGAGCAAAAGGGTTTCCCACTTGACAATCTGAACTTGAATGATTTCCTGCACAAAGATCACAAATCATATTAGATTGAATAGCATTAAAATTCATATTTTCTACTTGTTTAGATAAAATATCATTTTTTGCATTTAAACTAGCAAAAGGATCATGTTCAAAAACTCCAGCCACTTTTCTTGGCATTGTTCTCTCTGAAGACCACTGGTAATTATTTGATGCCATCTTCTCTAAAAGATCATAGGCTGCTTTGTAAGTTTTGCTCATAAGTGCACCACCAGCTGCTACGTCAACCATAGATCGATGTGTAACTCCCAAACCATTATAGAATATTTGAATTTGCAGCCATTTCGGTAGTTCATGATGAGGATACTTTCTCAATAACTCTTTATACCTTTCCCATGCATCATACAAAGACTCAGTCTCAAATTGAATAAATGTAACAATATCATTCCTTAGTCTTGCTATCTTTGCTGGCAGAAAATACGTAGCCAAAAAATTTTGTGCAAGTCCCTCCCAAGTAGTAATACTACCGGGTGGTAGATAACGTAGCCAAGCCTTCGCCTTATCTCGTAGTGAAAAAGAAAAGAGTCTCAATCTAATTGCATCATCTGATACTCCTTTGTGTTTGAAAGTGTCACAAATTTCTAGAAAGTTTTCAATGTGAGCATAAGGATTCTCGTGCGGTAGTCCCCAAAATTGAACAGTCTGATAAATCATTAGAATCATTGCCGGTTTAATCTCAAAATCGTTAGCTTCAATAACCGGCTTCTTTATGCTTGATTCATAAATTGAGGGCATAGCATAGTCTCTCAAAGGCCTATTTTTATCGTTCCCCATGATAATGTACGTGTATGTCCTGAAATATAAGTACCGAAAAAGAAAAAAATAGGAAAAACTAAAAAAACTAAAATAAGAAAAATAAATAAAAGTAAAAGTTAGTCAAAAGGAAATAAAGATGTAAAATAATAATAAAATAAAAATAATTACAAAAAAATCCAAACTAGTAATAAGCTAGCAATTTTCAATATCAATAAAAGAATAACTAGTCCCCGGTAACGGCGCCAAAAACTTGATGTGAATATTTGCAAGTGTACAAAATCGCAACAAGTAATATAGTTAAGTGAATAGAGTGTCGAACCCACAGGGACTAGATATTTTATTGAGTATCGAATTTACTAGATTAATCACTATTTGGATAATCAAAATTTATAAATGATAAAACAACTAAGTTAAATTAATCTAATTAAAGCTAACTAAATTTGTGAAGAGGGAGAGGGTAGTGAAACTGTGAAGCTCTTGTACTTTGATAATGGTAAAATTAGTTCTAGGGCTCTTGATTTCACCTCGTTTATCACACACACAGATTATAACTCCTTAGAAATAAAAATATTATCTTTCCAAGTTGTAGACCAAAATCCTAAAGATATTAACTACTCTATCCACGCAGTATCATAATTATTCTCAACTAATTATTTACCTATCCATCAAATTATTAATTGAAAATTTGGATTTCTTAACGGTCACGTCCTCCAATAACGGTGTTTAATTTTTATTAACCACAAATCACCAGTTCGGTCTCTTCATGATTTAAAAGATCATACAAATGTCTATCCACCATTTGTACGCATAAATAATATAAATCAAAACACAACCAGGAAAAATAGAATAATAATAAGGAATTAAAATTGTGTTCTACAAAACTAGGCTACATCTTAGCCTCTAGAAAAATAAATTTAGTTCATATTCAAGTTGCAACTAACAAAAATTGTTTGGGATTGCATCATAAAATTAGAGAAGAAGAGATACAAAAAGATATAAAAATAATGCAAACCGAACTCCTAGAACCGAGCCAAGTCCTTTTCTCTCTCTTCTCTATTCTGTCTCAAAAATCTAAAGCCAAAATGCGTCACCACGAAGTGAACGCACTAGTCAGACCCTGTCACTGTCTGCAGGAGCTATCTGCGTTGCCTTGAAGACCATGCCACCGAGTCACGTCAGACAGCAGTAAAGGGCCTGTCACTGTCGCCACGTCGACTCGCTAAAGACACGCGCCTGCTGCTTCTCCTTTTCTACTTCGATCCACACGCCGAGAGAAAGAAGAAGAAGAAGTCGCCACGTCAACAGCCAACTCTGTTGCCCACAGAGCTGTCACCTCTGTCGCGTCGCTACGTCGCCCAGGTCCACGTCACCGCTGGGAAGTCGTCCCTGCTGCTGCTGTCTCGTCTTCTTCTCTCTCTCTTTTTCGTTTGCTTCGAGCCGCACGTAGAGAAGAGAGACAGATGTCGTCTCTCTCTGACTTTTTCTTTTTTCTTTTTTTATTTGTTCAGCCGTCACCTCTTGAGAATTGTGCTCCAACCTTGTACATATTTATAGGCAAACGGGAGAGAGAATTAGGGTTTGCACTTTTGCAGAAAACTCTCCTTCTTTCATTTATTTCCTTCCTTCTTTAACCAAATATTTATTTCTTTCTCCTTTCTTCCTCTCTTTCCTTTTATTGCAAACACGTGCTGCTGCATACACAAATTAAGTCTAGAATTTAGGATTTAAATAAAATAAAATAAATTAATTTTAAAATAAATTAAACTAACTAAAAATCATATTATCTCATTAAAATCCTTTTAAAATTATTTATCGCACTTTTAACTTAACAAAACAATAAAAATAAAGAAAATCCATAGTTTTTCTTTGTTTGTTGATTTTTTCCACAAATCTTCACTTTTTGCATCAAAAATCTTATTTCTTCAAAATAATTAATTAATTGAAATCTTATAGAAATAAGATGAATTATAAACAATATAAACGAAAACAAGCAATTTTAATGGGTAAATGAGTACAAATATTTGTATATAAATTAGACACATCACTTTGAAAGAGATTTTGTGGAGAAAATACTGATTACCTATTTCTGATAGAGGTAGGGGTTATTTAGTCCCTTGTAGCCAATTTTGAGATAATAATTTATCTCTAATTCCCGGTGTTTCTGGATTTTACCAGTTATCTCCTCCTTGTAATGAAATAAGAGTGGTTTGAGAATGTTTAAACTTCCTTCAGGATAATAGATATAGTTTTTGAACCGCCTCTTATGGATAATCATGGGTTTCAATCATATTTAAACAACTAGACCCATTCTCATTCGGCTGGTAAGGCAATCCAGTAAGACAGATCCATTTTTGGATTATTGGGTTTGAAAGAGGCCCAATTTCTATTTCAAGGACCCGTTTATAGGTGAAAGTACCGTTTTGTTCCTGAGAGCTTTAAGATTCGGGCCCGATTTGAATGTTCTCGATTTTAGTTCTATCTTTACCCATATCACAAGCCCCCCACTCCCAAAGACTGAGTTTCACAGCCTTTTAGGAGTAATTTTGCCCATTTTTAGGGTTTACAAAACTTATCGGAGTTATCAGGGAGGGTTTTGATATTGCTCGAGGTGTCACAGTCTTATTCTGGGTTTATAAAATGCCCAAAACTAATTGTAGAATTTTCTGGTATTTTTGTGATTTTTTCATATTTTTCTTAATTTTCCACTATTTTTAACTAGGGATGGCATCTGGGTCGGGTCAACCCGTGACCCGCCCGCAACCCGCCCAACCCGACCCAACTCGCCTTGGCCCGGTTCGGGTTCGGGTCGGACTCGTTATCTCAACCAGGTTAACTCGGGTCAAAAAAATCTCAATACCAACCCGCTCAACCCGGTTCGTCAACCCGCCAACCCGTTCAAACCCGCGGGTTTTTGGATTCGACCCATTTTGATTTTTTTTTGACTTTTTTAATCCTTTTTTTGTGTGCCAAATATATGTATATATATATGTATACATATACTGAAAAAATATATGTATATATATGTATATATGCATATAGATATAGATATACTCTAAAATTTATCAAAAATTTATCAAAATGAGTGTAGACATCAAAATTAATTGATTACTACCCACTACTCAATTAGACAACCCCCACCCTAGCTATTTATAGCCAACTCCACCTCCTCTCTTCTCTCAACTCACTAGTGTGGGACTAAAAAATTTCAAAGTTTAAAATCCAAATATATTTAGTCCCACATTGGTGAGATGAGAGAAATGTAGAGTTGACTATAAATAGCTAGGGTGGGGTGGGCTAAATGAGTAGTGAGCATGAGCAATTAATTTTGTTGTTCACACTCATTTAATATAAAATCTACAAATTTTTTTTATTTTTGGAGTTTAAAAAAAAAATTTAATATTTTTGGGCCAACCCGTGACCCGACCCGGCCCGGGTCGGGTTGACCCCGTATGGGTTCGCGGGTGATGCAGGTCAATAATTTGGGATTTGAACTCGGCCCGTCCCAGCCCGGATATTCACCCAACCCGACCCGGACCTGCCCGTTAACCGGGCTAGCCCGCCGGGTTAGGGCCCAAACTGGCCCGCCCGGCCCGAATGCCATCCCTACTTTTCACTATTTTTTATTCAATTTTCAAGATTTAATAATTAATTATAGAAAGTTTTAATTAATTATTCCTAATTAATGATTACGTTTCGGAGTTTTAAAAATATTTTTTTGAATTAATAATTATTTTTAGAATTTTTAATTAATCTGTTACGATTCTTTAATTATTTTTTTCAATTTTTAGATAATTAACTCGATTTAATAATTAAAAAAGGAATTAATTAAATACCTAATGATGTGGTCGAATCTGGTGCGTTGATCACGGAAGGCGCGAAGATCGCGGAGATCGGACGGTGGGGACCAGTTGACCGATCAACGCCCAAATGCTCCTACCTTGATCGGGGGAGTGTTTGCTTGGAGCGCTGAGCCGAACGAGATAGATAGTTCGGCCAAGTGACATGTGTCCGTTGACTATTAACCATTTAACATTGACTAGTCAACAGTGTTTTGACAATTTCATGATCGAGGCACGTTTACTCGATGCCTACCACCAAACGTTGAAGATGATTCGGCTGCACAACACGTGTTCTGTTAGGGCTATTCACACTTTGGTTAAAATCGATTACCGAACCGAACCAAAATTTGCTAATTTAGTTCGGTTTTTCAGTTTGGTTTTGACCCGAACCAGTGTTTTTATAGAGATTTAGGGTCCGTTTTTAGTTGGCTTTTGAATAAACCGAACCGAACCAAAAACCGAAGATTTTTCGGACCCAAATAAATCCTAGCCATAGGATCTAGGGTAAATGAGATCTAATTGCCCAAATTCATTGAATAAATATTCATCTAATCTACTCTCTCTCTCTCTCTCAATTCCCTCAGATCCTCTATTCCTCATCTGATCTGATCCTCTTCCTCTCAAAATCCCACACTGATGCTGTTACCTCTGGAGTTCGAATCTCAATCCCTCCTCGCACTCTCGACTCTCGACTCTCAATCCCTCCTCTGGTATCGTTCAAATCTCAATCCCTCCTCCCACTCTCGGCTCTTGGTCGCTGCCCCCGATCGCCTTCCTTTGGTGCCGCCGCCCCCAACTGCCCTCCTTTGGTACCGTTCGAATCTCAATCCCTCCTCCCACTCTCGGCTCTCGGTCGCTGCCCCCGACCGCCTTCCTTTGGTGCCGCCGCCCCCGACTGCCCTCCTCTGGTCCTCACATCGCAGTGCCTCTCTCCTCGCAGTACCTCTCCATCTCAATCTAAGCTACTAAGGTATAAATTAATCTTGACATATCTAAGTGTTGAAATTTTATTTTTATAACTAGAAAATAATATGTTTTGGTTTAGACTTTTATTTGGTTTAAATTGGTAGATTTGATTTGAAGACTTGCCTGTCTTGGACTCTTGGTGGTTTCCTGGTTCATCGTTGTAGAATTGTAGTGCTAGTGTACTCACTGTACTGTGAACTTTTCTACTAGTAGTATGGATTTTGATATGGATAGTAGTGGTCGTGAGGATTCAGAATCCATTAGCATTGATAATATAAGCCGAACAGAAGCAAGTATGCAACCCTCACAAAGTACTAGAAAATCAATTAAATCTAGGTCTGAAGTTTGGCTGCATTTTACTAAGATCCATGACTTAGATGGAGTTGTGAGAGCAAAGTATAATTATTGTAGGAAACAGTTTAATGCCGATACTAAAAAAAATGGGAGAACAGCTTTGAAAAATCACATGGGTAGTTGTCAGGATAATCCACACAATAAAGAGACTTCCCAAAATATCTTGAGTTTACAACCGGTTCAAAAAGGTGAAAAGGGGGAGGGGGTCTTAACTCATTGGAGATTTAACCAAGATGAAGCTAGGAAGGGTCTAGCATATATGGTGATAGTGGATGAGCTACAATTCAGTCATGTTGAGCATCATGGGTTTCGTAAATTCATGTCTATTTGTTGTCCTATGTTTCATATTCCTTCACGTTCAACAATCACAAGAGACATTTATGAGTTGTATGTTAATGAGAAGGGGTTATTGAATTTTTTTGAAAGAAACATGCCAAAAGTATCCATCACGACAGATACTTGGACCTCTTTACAGAGAATAAACTATAAGTGTATCACTGCCCACTTCATTGACAATAATTGGAAAATGCACAAAAATATTCTAAATTTTTTGTCCAATTTCTACTCATAAAGGTGAGGGTTTAGGCATTACGGTTGAAAAATGCTTGTAGTATTAAGGTATTGATAAAGTATATTCAATAACAGTTGATAATGCAAACGCAAATGATGTAATGGTTAATCACTTGAAGAGGAAAATTAACAACTGGGGGCACAGTGTTCGTAATTGCAAGTATCTTCATATGAGGTGTGTTGCACATATAATAAATCACATAGTGCATGATGGGATAAAGGAGATGGGAAAATCAGTTTCTCGAATCCATTTAGCAATGAAATATATTAGACAATCTCCTTCTCGTATAAGAAAATTTAAGAAATGTATTGAGATTGAAAAGATTGAGAGTAAGCGCATGTTGTGTCCTGAAGTTGCCACTAGGTGGAATTCCATATATCTTATATTGGATACGGCAGAGAAGTTTGAAAGAGCTTTTGAAAGATTTAATGATATGGATCCTTTCTTTAGGAGTGACTTGGAGGAAGGGATTCTCGAAGATGATGATTGGGCTAATGTGAGGCGACTTGTACAATTTTTAGAACACTTTTATAATCTCACTTTGAATGTATCAGGTTCTTTGTATGTGACTACTAATAATTTTTTGCCCGAGTTAGATGAAGTTGATTGCCTTTTGAAACAGTGGGAAAGCAGTGTTGATGTGAATTTAGCTTCAATGGGTTTTAAAATGGGAGACAAATATAACAAATATTGGGGAACTTTGGAAAAGGTAAACTACTATCTTTTTCTTGTCATGATGCTAGATCCTAGGCATAAGATGAGATTTGTGGAGTTTGCGTTTTTAAGACAGTATTATGATGATGGAGAATTGGCCGCAAGGTGAACTCTATCAAGGAGGTTGCTATTGAGTTTTACAATGAATACAAAAGAAAACTCGATCCAGTCACAACCACTACATCATCTTGTAACACTTCTAGTACTTCATCTACTTTTGGTGTAGAAAGTACAACTATTTATAAACAATCTTACAAGATATATAAGAAAGAAGCTGGAGGTGGAGATTCTATATCTGAATTGGATAAGTATTTGGCAGAAGAATGTGAGGATGAAGAAGAAGAATTTCAAATTCTTGATTGGTGGAGGAAACATGAAATCAAATTTCCTGTTCTTGCTTAAATGGCTAGAGATGTTCTGGCTGTCCCTATTTCAACTGTTGCTTCAGAATCTTCATTTAGCACCAGAGGGAGTATACTTGAACCATTTAGGAGTTCCTTGACTCCTAAGCTAGTGCAAGCACTTGTGTGTGCACAAGATTGACTACGGTACAATATTCGACCAATTTGTGTGGAGGCAGATTTGGAACAACTTGATAGGATTGAAAATGGTAATCTACTATCCATCATTAATATTGTACTTCACTAATTTGCGAACATCAATTTAAATTTTATTTAAAAACTAATTGCTTGTTTTACTTTAAAACAGAAATAACAAAGATGGAAGGAATGGAACCCGCAATTGTTAATATTTAAGTTTGATGCATATGGAGTTAATGCCTTTTGTGGGATTCTTTTCCCTTTTTTCTTCTTATAGTGAAGTTATATTATTTCTGAATTTTTCTTATATTCATTCGTATATTATATTTTCTTTGTGTAGGGGTTTGTGGTTTGGAGGATTTGATAGTTCGATTGGTGGTGGTTCATGTTGTGAGCCAAATCAGTATCATTCTATTTTATGTTTGATTTACTATGAACCATGACTTTATTATGCTACATTTTGCTGAGTTTGCTCACTTGTTACTGAGTAACTAAGTTTGCTCAATTGGGTACTTGGAGTGTTGCTTCAATGCTCCTTAACTTTACTACTTCGCAATTTTTTACTGAGTCTAAATGAGTTTGCTTCTTTGTTGGATAATAGTCTTAAAGGCTATAGTAGTCTACTTGTCTGTTATATTCATGTGATTGTGAGTTTGCTTCTTTGTTGGATTACTTGGATTCTAGTTTTACAAGTGATGATGAGATAGATTATGTTTCTAAAGTTGCACACTATGAATCAGTTTTTTAATGATTTATAGGAGTGACTAGTGATGAATTAATTTTATCTGAGCTTTATGCCTTTATGTGTGTTCAATTTATAGTGTTGATGGATTATTTTTCCTCATTGGTTGTAAGTGATGATGAGATGGATTATGTTTCTAAAGTTGTACACTATGAATCAATTATTTAATGATTTGTAGGATTGACTAGTAGTGATGAATTAATCCTATATGAGCTTTATGCCTTTATGTGAGTTCAATTTATAGTGTTGATGGGTTATTTTTCCTCACTGGTTATAAGTGATGATGAGATGGATTATGCTTCTGAAGTTGCACACTATGATTTAATGATTAATAGGAGTGACTAGTGATGAAATAATCCTATCTGAGCTTTACGATTGTTGCTTCACTGAATTTTCCTAAATTCAGAGCATGATGACTGATGAGATAGATATTGTACATGTTTTTGAGCATGATGACTGATTTAGCCCTAATTGGTGTAATCCTTTTCTTTTTTCTCAGTTCCGAAGTATATTTAGTGTTTGTTCGTAACAGCTTGTGAAGAATCCTTCACTCTTTGATGTTTTGGTGATGCCAAATCTCTACGGAGATATTATAAGTGATCTTTGTGCTGGTTTAAATGGTGGTTTGGGTTTGACTCCTAGGTATTCTTCTTCCTTCCAAATTCATTTGTTCCGCATACCACCTTCAATAACATTGGTTTGACCTAATGTTTTATTAGCTAAAACTAAACAATTTGCTAGTGTGTTTTCTTATCCTTTTAGCTAATAGGTCTGTGGTTTTTCATTTTTTTTTGTGAGTTACTATTTTTATTTTATTTTATTTTATTTGCTTGCATTTTTTATCTCATTGCTGATTTCAGGCTTAGTGCTTCGGCTAATTTGCTTTCTCTAAAACTAAGGTTAGAGTTCCGAAAGAGTTGAAGTCTGAGAAGTACGCTCATTTTCTGGAGAGGACAAAGGCTCCATCTTATCATCTTCATCCATATTGGGTTCTTTATATGATATGGTTGGATCATTTCAAAATCAAGATCGAGGTTTGGAAGGTGAGTTGTTCCATTGCAGTCCACATTGAGTATGAACTGTCAAATACGCTTTCAAGACTTTTTTCTTCTTGTTTACCTTTTTCCTAATCATCTTGCAGAAGTACGGCCACTTCCTGGCTTAACTGAGCAACCTCCTCAACATTGCTTAAACTATTAGAACCATCAATTTAAGGAATACAAAGATGATATGAGGTGGGCTTTGGGCAATAAGGATGATAAGATGAGAAACAATGAAACAAAGCTGCTGAAGAAGTCTTCAAGAAAAACAAGATGGTAATTAGACTTTGCCACTTTGGCATAATAACCCTAAACTTATATTTATGTCGATAGTAGTCTATGTTGCTGTTTCATTCAAAAAAATAGATCCTCTACGGAGCTGAGTTTTAATAAGAGCATGAAGAATCAAGCAGATATCTTTGATGAGGCTCTTGCTATCTACCACATTGTTTATAACCACATCACCTCTCAGATGGAAAAGAAAGGAAGTAGTTGTGTTTTGCATGGAAGGTCGCATGCCATGCACTCTGTGCTTTATACGGAAGGAAACAGGGTGAAGATACTTTCATTCCATGCTCAAAGTTGGCTTTGGAAGAAATCTTTGGTCGATGAAGACAGATATGGTGACTACAATATCCACATATCCAGTATTAGTATCAGTGCAAGGTTATTGTGTAACGCCCCGAATTCTAAATAAGACCGAATTCGAGATTTCACAGGATCTTTACTTCACTTTGTACAATTTTGCAAGGAAATTAAAACTTTTTCAATAATACATCAGAGTTCATTACACTTGTTTTACACAGCGGAGAATACAACAATGAAATAAAATACAACTTGTACAATTTTAACAATGTAACTCATCACTGCATCATGATATCTTCATGGCAAAGTCCATCACCTGCATGTCAAGCTGTAGGCACGTCAGTCACTTACAACTGACGAGAATGTTATACTCGGCTATCCTCTCTATACCGTACATATAACGATCTCATTACTTTAAAAAAATTACATAAGTTGAATGAACAATAAAGTGTTAAAAGTGAGCATCCTAAACATGTAAGTGTATGCGATGCCTTAATGCCTAATGCACACAATTTTATTCTAAGATGACACTAATGCATACTTGTTCGGATTCTATGCATCCCAAACTGCATAGGTCCGAGGGCAAGCACCTACGTACTCCACAATGAAGGGTTCGATCCCTTGCCATGAAACTACCCAGTAATAAGACAAAGTTAAGACGTTCCACGAGTATGAATCCCAGTCCCGAGGAACCGCCGCAACAAATCCCCTGCCCGACTGTTATACATGCTCCTCGTCGTGCGAACCTCCCGCAAGTGCTCCTCTAGCCCCGGTATACGTATATACATGGAGAACGGCAAACTACCCGCCCGACTATGCATAGTCCCGGATTTAAAAAAATAAAGGGTCGTCTCCCACGAAGTAACCACAGTCCACTAACTGGGTCTATAGCCCCGGTGAACCACCGCAACAAGCCCACCACTCGACTATATAGAGTGCCCCACTTACGTTTGCCTAGGTCTTACTACAGCTTCACTTATCTGCCTAGCTATAAAGTTCAAGACCTGAATAAAATTTCCAAGTCTAGAATTAGTTCTACCTCTTACCGGACTTAATCAACATTTACCAAGATAGCTCCATAGTCATATCTCAAAATCACATCTCAAAAATCTTTTATTTCAATAGTGCCGGTACCCGAGGTCTTACTAACTCTAAATTCACAATTTCTCATGTACAAGAATCATGGGTACACATACCCCTTAGTAAACATGTCTTAAACCTAGATATTTTCATCTTTCAACTCATTCAAAAAATACATATAGTCTCATCATCATTCATGATATAGTCGTTTATTCATATTCCTTTTAAACAAACATTCCTTTCAAGAACACAAATTTCACCACGTGAATTGTTATAACAAATCTAAGCTATCACAATGTTTCAATTCACTATCAAAATATTTCTTAAACAAGATAAAGTGTAATTTCTTTAAAAGATCACTTCACAAAATATACTAGAGTTCTATTCTCAAGATTTTCATTTCTTTTATACTTCAAAATATACAAGCAAACTATCCTTTAATATTTTCATTTCATTTTATATCCATAATCAATTTTAATCAGAACTCCATTTCCTAACCATAATCAGTTTTAATTAGAAATTCATTTCATATCAATAATCAGTTTCAATTAGAATCCCCTTTTAAAAAAAAATCAATTCATTGAATGAAAAAGAAAACAACAAAAAAATGAAAGGGGCCTGGGTTTCGAACCTAGTACTGCCGACCACACCCAGCAGCGCCTTAAACCCGACCCACTAGCCACTTGGTCCAAGTGGACCTTTGTCAAATTCATAAGCCGAATTATCCTTAAGTTCAGTTTCAGTTTCGGAATTTTATAAAAGAAAACAAAAGTGAATGTGACTATCAAGTTTTGAACCCAAGACCTCTCACAACAGTGCTCTGTTTTGCACTAGCTAACCAGTAAGTCCAAGTGTATTTTCTGTTTAAAAATGTACTAATGTACTTTTGTTCAATTATTCAGAAAGTGTTTCTTTTTCCATGAAACTTGTTTATTCAAAAGATCCAAATCTTTCTAAAAATTTTGAAATAAACTTTTTCTTGATATTAGATTGTAAAAATAGTAAACAACAAAATTTTAAATTCATTAAAACACTATTTCCACTCATTTAAATAAATCTCTTTCTCATTTTTCACATAGACTTAGGTTTTTCTTTAAAAACTTAAATTTACAAAAGAAGACTAGTGTTCATGACAAATAGTTGTGTTCTCACTTTTACACAAACTGCACTTTTATAACAATACCAGTGTATCACTTGAACATGAGAATTTCACACGAATACTCTTTCATGCAATAGTTTATATTCTTTTCAATTAGGACATTCATATGTCGATACATTGCAAAACACTAACTAAGTTTACTTTCTTTCTTCTTAATTATCAAGGCATGATGTGATCAACAATATCATAAACACAAAATGTTGCAAACATACTAACATGGTTTATAACATAAAAGAATTCTTCTCTTTAATTAGCATGGTATCTTTTTCTACTTAATCACAACAAAACTACCTTCATACATATCATTTTATACTAACATGAATTTTATCTATAATTTTCAGATCAAAGTTCTTCTTATATACTCATTTTAGCATGCATATCCTCCATTAGAAAATAATGAAATCACCCACCTTAATTGAATATTGAACAAGGAAGGAAAAGATGGAACACCACTTCTAGCTCCAAAGCAGCTCCTAGCTCCTAGCAAGACTTCTCCTCCTAGCAATAGCCCCTCCTAGTAAGCTCTCCTAGCAAGAATTTCCTCCAAGCAATAGAACTTTCTTACTCTCTTTCTTTTCTTTCTTTTGATTTTGTTATTGTTTCTGGTGCAAAGGAGAATGAGAAATGGGGGTTCTATTTATAGGATTTTGTGAGGGTCTAAAGTGCAAAATTTACCCCTAATAACTCTTTCTTTTAATTCATACAACTCTTCATTCTCCAAACTCCTAAAACCTCCAACTCTTCACCCTTCCAACCTTTCAAAAGCTTAGCTCCATAACCTCCAAACTCTTCCTCTCCCCCACTTAGCCTAAAACCGGCCTACTATGCATAATCCCGGCCACACAATGTGTGTGTGCATGCACACATGCACATACAAATATTAATACAATTCTATAACTCTAAATGTCTACCAAAAGTTGTAACTTGTCATGTATTAGTCCAAGCTCAACTTAATTTGTGATTTTACTAATGGGCTTGATTCATGGGCTCACTTCTAATTAATTAATTTAATTATCGTAGTGAGCTTTTCTCCTAATGGGCTAGATTTTAATCTTTAGGTCCATGGGTCAAAAGAAGGCTAATTAAAAACTTATGCATGCTAAAAATTTGTAATTGAGAATAACAAAATGAGAATAAAAATTTGCACATGCATCATACGTGCAAAAATAAAAAAAATAAAAAAATGCACTTTTAATTTAAAATAAATTGTGGGTGTTACATATTGTAAATATTTTTGTCATGTAATGTTGTAATGTGTGTTGTTTGATATGATACAGGCTATAGATATTATGTATTGAATAATGAATCTTTCATTCAAAATCACATGTAAAATTTAAAATTGAACAACTTTTTTAAAGTTCGGTCAGTTCAGTTATTAACTGAACCGAATCGAAAAAATTTGGTTCGGTTTAAACCGAACTTGTAGAGTTTCGGTTCGGATTTCGGTTCCAGTTTTACCAAACCGAAAAGTTCGGTTCGGTTCGATTTTTTCGGTTTGGTTCGTTTTTGAACCGATGAACACCCCTATGTTCCGTTGACCGTTGACCAGTCAATGATTTTTCACAATTTCATAATCAGGGGTACGTTTGCTAACGTCTGCCACCGAACGTTGAAGGTGGTTCGGCAGCACGACACGTGTCTTGGTGACCCTTAAACATTGACCAGTCAACGTTTTTTTCACAATTTCATGATCAGGGTCACGTTTGCTCGATGCCTGCCACCGAACGATGAAAGTGGTTCGGCTCTCGTTGACCATTGACCATTGACCGTGAACTTTTTTTTGCGATTTCACGATTGTGGGCACGTTTGCTTGGCGCCTGCCACTGAACATTGAAGGGGGTTCGACTGCGCGACACGTGTCTCGCTGACCGTTGACTAGTCAATGGAGTTTTGGCAATTTCATAATTGGTGGAACGTTTGCTCAGCGCCTGCCACCGAACATTGAAGGTGGTTCAGCTGCGTGACACGTGTCCCGTTGACCGTTGACTGTTGACCATGGATCATTCAATGATTTTTCATGATATCGCGATCGGGGGCACGTTTGCTCGGTGCCTACCACTAAATGTTGAAGGTGGTTCGGCTGCGCGACACATGTCCTGTTGACCGTTGACTGTTGACCATTCAACGATTTTTTGCAATTTCGCGATCGGGGGCACATTTGCTCGACTCCTGCCACTGAATATTGAAGGTGGTTCAGCTACGCGACACATATTTTTTGCAATTTCGCGATCGGGGGCACATTTGCTCTGTGCCTGCCACTGAACATTGAAGGTGGTTCAGCTGCGCGACACGTATCCCATTAACCGTTGATCATTGACCATTGATTAGTCAATGATTTTGAGTAATTTTGCTATCAGGGGCACGTTTGCTCGGCGCCTGCCACCGAACATTGAAGGTGGTTCGGCTACGCGACATGTGTCCTGTTGACCGTTGACTAATGACTAGTCAACGAATTTCTCGATTTTGCAATCGGGGGCACGTTTGCTCAGTGCCTACCACTGAACGTTGAAGGTAATTCAGCTGCGCGACACGTGTCCCATTGACCTTTGACTGTTGACCAGTCAACGATTTTTCGCAATTTCAAGATTGGGGGCACGTTTGCTTGGTGCCTACCACCGAACGTTGAAGGTGATTTTACTGCGACATGTGTCATGTTGAGCGTTGATCGTTTGACCTCAATAGGAGCGTCGTTTGATCTTACCGACCGTTTTGGTTTTTTGTCATTTAGTCATCCTGGCCGTTGGATTCCTCAGGCCTTTGGGCTTTCCAAATGGTTTGAGGGCCCAAACGCTTTAGAAGCCCAAATGCCGCTCTCCACTCCCTATAAAACCTCCCCCCCTCTTCTCATCCCTCATTCGGTCTTTTTTTTTTTCTTTCCAAAAATTTTCTCTTCTCCGGTCATCTTGCTAGTCGTTAAAGTAAGGCATTGCTTTTCCGGCGAACTTTCCGACCATAGTTGTCACATCCAAGGTAAAAGATATATATATATATATATATATATATATATGTTCCATTGTGCACCAGGCCTCTGTGTACACTCGGCCTTCCCGCCTTCGTATCGATGATCCAAACCGTTCACGTTGATCTACACATCTAAATTAGTCTAAATATGTAAAATCAAATTATTTGAAATTTATTTGCCCATCCATCATGTGACTATAAAAAACAACGATTTTTAACAACACAATTTTGTAACACTTCAATGGATAGGTAAATGAATTTCAAATGATTTGATTTTACATATTTAGACTAATTTGGATGTGTATATCAATGTGAACAGTTTAGATCGTCGATACGAAGGCGGGAAGGCCGAGTGCACATGATGGCACACGGAGGCATAGTGCACAACAGAACATTACTATATATATATATATATATATATATATATATATATATTATTTTATCAAAGATGTCCAGGGAATCCTCAGGAGATGAGACTTTCCCCTCGAGTCACGGCGGAGATCGGCAATTGATTATTCCTCCAAGGGTGGATAAAGGGAAGAAAGTGGCCGAGTCGGTTGTTGTCAAGACAATAGTGGAGAGAGCAAGATAAGCGGAGGAGTTGGGTAGGCTTCCTAGTGTTAAGTTTCGAGGGTAATCTCATATTAAATACACAGCAGCAAAATTACAAAAAAAATCGAAACCTAGCCATGGATCAATGCGAAAATTATAAATCGTGTTTAGAAATTATACCTTAAAGATGGATCTGCTATCTCCACAA
Organism: Hemerocallis citrina; assembly: GCA_017893485.1. Taxonomy (NCBI): domain Eukaryota; kingdom Viridiplantae; phylum Streptophyta; class Magnoliopsida; order Asparagales; family Asphodelaceae; genus Hemerocallis; species Hemerocallis citrina. Next base: position 307,726 of record JACEHZ010000250.1, read on the forward strand.
TATGCTGATAATAGCACTGCAATATTGTGGTGCCTCTACGGTATTTACACGAACGGATTAAATCAAGTTTTCCTTCACGACGCGGTGCTAGCTACGGGAAGGGGATGTTCCTCACGATCTCTCTTTCTCACAACAGCTAGGGTTTTACTCAACTATCTCTTTTCCACAGATATATATATATATATATATATATATATATATATATATATATATATATATATATATATATATATATATATATATATATATATATGCAGAATATCAACCCTAAGAGAGTAATGAGACTATTGGGCTCACAATCTGACTTGGGTCAGATTCGTGTGTGGACCTTTGAACTTTAATTGCCTCATTTAATCTAATTAATTACCCAACCATGTCAGGAGTCCAAGTCTTACTAGGATTCCCAATTAAATTCATCACATGAATTTAAATTCAATTTTGATCTATTCTAAGTGTGTTACCCTGTAGGTTCCCATTACGTTGATAGTAATACTAAAATAATATTCAAGTCTTAAAAACAGTGAGCGGAGCAATACATCACGGCTACTCAAGTAATGGGAATGCCAGTGATTTGACATATCTATCCGTGACCAATGTTACCAAGTAGTCTAGTCATTTTGTCCATATATCTAATTGACCACAATGCATAGAGCGTGTCACCCTTGTGTAGTTCAATCTTTGGTTTCTTGATGTCCGAGTAGACATACTAAAACAAATGAGCTCAATATCTCATATTGACTTATTTGAGTAGGCCATGCATTTTGCAGTCTCACTCAATCAAGGGGCCCTTAGATATCACTCATGTTATGTAAGAGAGACAAATCCTATCTAAGTCACTCACATTCCTCCGCATGATTTGTAGAATATTCAATAGTCGACTTTATAATCACCTTATTATAGGCAACATTTGACGAAATTAAACATATAACTTCTCATGTAGGGAACTGTAGTGACTTCAATTCAAAGGACTACATACACTATGGTCACTGTGAGAACCGCTTATGACACTCATGTAACGATCTATGCAGCGTTCTCATGGTGGGTCAGCCCAGCACATTATTACTCTAATATGTATCCCTGTGAAGACTTGATATCTCATATCCATGACCCGTGAGATATGGTCATCATTCTATGCACATACTAGTCTCTATGTATTATCGTTGTCCTAATTCACAATAATACTTGACTAGGGACATTTAAGAATAGTGTTCTGATTACAACCAATAGGATCTCACAATCAAGTCATGCATTTCATATCTAATGGTATTGAACTACTATTCTAAAGACTTTATTAATTTTATTTAATCACAATAAACAATACAATAAATGAAATGCCTTATATATAAAATAAATATCATGATACAATGTAAACTAGTAATGTCAATATACAACTGGCCTCTAAGGCATACACCAATACCTAGCCCCTTGACGCGCCTAAGCGGTGTTCAAGACTACTTCGCCAACCTCTTATCGCGAGTGGTGCTCATGATGGCGCCATTGTACAAGGAGAATGAGCCTTGTGAGCACTCAAAGGTGGACGACATATCTTCGATGCTCACGGAGGAGGATTTAAGTGGCATTCAGGAGTGTTTCATGATCCCGAAGGAGTTCAATCTCATCTTGCCTAGCCCTAGCGTTAGAGCATGTACGCCTATCTCTTCCGACTTGTGCTTCTTTTCACTCGATGCATTTCTTGCAGGCCTCTGTCTTCCCCTATCCCCGTTTGCGACCAAATTTCTGCGCTGGTATTCTTTGAGTCCTATCCAGTACATGCCAAACATATGAAGATATGTGAATGACTTTGTGCTGCACTGCCAAGCGGTAGGGATTGAGCCTCGGCTGAACATTTTGAGGAGGCTCTATAAGATTCATTAAAAGAACAGGTCAGAATTTAAATACTATCTCACTCCTTGTCAGGGGGGTGAAGTTGATTGACAACCCCGACTCAATTAATTGTTGGAGGGACAAGCATTACCTTGTTCGGAGTAAGCAGCCGTGGATGATTACCACGAGTTGGAGATAGGATGTGCCGAAAAAAGTAAAGACCGACCCCATCTTGAGTCCCAAAGAGGACGAAATGGTTAAGATACTTTTAGATCGGCCGGCTTTGAGTTCAAGGGAAGTGACAGAGGAGTTTCTCTTCAGGGGGGTCTCATTCCGATCAACCCTAATATGCATCTTTGATTATCCTTCTTTCTTTTTTCTTACTTTCGCTTTCGTAGTTATTTCTTTTCTTTCTTTATTTTCTATTTTGATCTCCTTGCACCTCGTTCTGCAGCATCTACTAGCATGGAATTCAATGCAATTATCTCTAAGCATGCGGGGTTGAGCAATAAAGCCCCCGAGGAGAGGAAGAAGAAGAGGTCGGCTGCTAAACCTTCGGCTGCGAAGGTTGCGAGGGGTGTAGTGGTTACCTCCCCGATGGTGAACTTAGAGTCTCCACCTTCTATTTCACCGGCTCCCTCACTATAGGTGCTTCTCTTGCACTCAAGCCTCCTCCCCTCACCGCGACAGCGGAGGCGATTCTTATCGAGGAGCATAAGAAACTCTTTGTCCCGGACTGGCGAGTGATGAAGCACGATGGGTTCCTTGGGGACTCAACCATTTGTATGCAAGCAGCTCATCACCTCTTGACCCCGAAGGATAGAGCAACAATGGATGTAGGGTCCATGGGTGACGATGCCTTGGAGATAGGTAGGGCTAACATGGCAGAAAGCTTTCAATATTTTATCTCGGCACTTGATTCTTTACAAAGTAATAGAATCGGATTTCCATTTGAAACATTGAATCTTTTTTAATTTGTAGATCACTTGCCACTTCATCCGATTGTTGAAGCAAGTGGTGGAGCAAGAGAAGGAGCTGAGAGCGGCGAGTGATAGGGACGAGCGGAGCGGGCGAAGACCACTATGATTTTGGATGAAGCGAAGCACCTATCGGAGACCCAGGCAACACAGATCGCATTGCTGGAGTCAGCCTTGGTGAAGGCGAATGAGCAGATAGTCCAAGAGAAGGAGAGGACAAACCGAGAGAGGGATCTCGCAGCCAAGGAGAGGAAGTGTGCTGTGAAGGAGAGAGGGGATGCAGTGAAGGCAGCGTGGGATGAAGCCAAGGGATACCTGGACCTGGACATGGAGAAGGCATACGCCAGGGCTCTTAGTGTAACGCCCCGAATCCCAAATTACTGAATCCGAGATGTTCTACAGGATCTTTTCGCTTCCTTCACATACAATTTTACAAGGAATTTTAAAACTTTTCTTTTACATCAGAGTTTACAACACATTACATTTGAATTTACACAGCGGAAGCAAAATATACAACATTTACATAAATGAACAACAACATGATAAACTCTTTATGCATCCATTCCTCCTTACATGTAATTTATCCTGCATACAACACTGTGGGTACGTCAGTTTATTCAACCGACGATAATTATACATGGCCATCCTCTCTATGCCAGAAACAGTATAATGAATCTCATTTCTTATAAATCACAAACTTGTTCAACATAAGCATGCAAATAAGAGGGAACTTTTAAAGATGTCATGTCGTGATTGTGCACTTAATCCTTAATGCAATTTATTTGGTTAACACATGACACGAATGCACACTTGTTCGAATTCTATGCATCCCATACTACATAGGTTCGAGGGCAAGCCTCTTAATCGTTCTTCATTTTTGTAGGGTTCAATCCCCCGCCATGACTTACTCTACTTCTGTAATTCCAATGAGTATCTTAGATGATTCTATGAGTACAAGCATGTATCCTGGCCCCTGGAGTAGAATTTCGCGCCATGTCTTGACTCGTCAAGCATGCATTCTGCGACAATTCAGCCTCCTCCCTGAACACACTCCTCTTGCAGTCACCAAAACATCCCACAAGCGTGACTAGAGTCCGATCATTACTGAGTTGTGCCCGCGCCATGTCTTGACGCATCAAGCATGCATTCTGCGGCTCACACACCTGCACCGTACCCTAGCTCTCATACTCATGTTTTTCTCTCACCTTCATCACCTCCACACTATGTATTAAAGTTACATTAGAATCATGAATAAAAATCAAGCTCTAGAGTTAGCCTCTCCATCAACCGGACTTATCATTTCATTTCACTTGACCAACCTGGTCTATTTCTCAATTCATTTCATTTCACTGCCGGGGAGACTTAGCTACTCTTCGTTCAATTTCAAATTCACAATACCCAATTGAGCATCATCAGCTCGTAATTCATTTTAGAGTCTCACAGACTTTCTCATCATGATTAGCCTTTCATAATTATTCATTTAGTTCTCAATTCTCATTTATGATTCCTTTCACATAATTCATACAGCCATAACCAGAATCCATCGATAAAAGCATAAAGTTCATCATTACCAACAGTAAATAACATGAATCAAATTATCAAAAGTCCACTCTGTACAGTCGACTTGGAAGAATACCAGTCGACTTATACAGTCACGTATAGCATCATTCATAACCGCTAGGGATAGTCGACTGTTGTACACAACCAGTCGCCTGTCCCGCAACCTTCCATGTTCACAATATTGCCCCCATGACAGTCGACTGTTCGTCCGTCAGTCGTCTGTTCTAGGATTTCAAACAGCACAATTCAAAGTCCAGGTCAGTCGACTTACTACACGCATTCGGTCGACTGGACAGATCCATTTTCAATTAAAAAGAGATTAATTACAGTTCTCACATGCACTTGCATCATGGTGTCAATTTACAGTACGCATAAAGTCATGTTTCAAAAGCAGAGTCTCTTTTTGTTCAATAGTCTCTCAACATGAATTCTCACTTCACTAGTATACTCTTTCTTTAGGGAAAATATTTTAAACATGCATTCATACATATTCATAACTGTCGTACGAAGATAAAGATATGACTCTCGATTTATCATGCTGAGTCTATATAAAAGAATATCTTAATTCATGAAACTTCCAAACAGGTCGTACTCAAAATACGGTACCAGTCGGCTGACTCATATGGCAGTCGACTGTGCCGATAATTATAATTCACCATTGGTTCTTTTCCATTCATTTATTGCCTTCCCTCCATCATATGTGTCATAGGGAAAATATACATCTAACAATCACACCATCATGTCTACTCACACACATGTTCATCAGTACACTATAAGAAATATTGTCTCGTACCAGTCGGCTGACTCTTGTGGCAGTCGACTGTACCGACAATCTCGTTCTCAACATTAACAGCATGTTCAAGCAATTTCTACGGCAATCAATTCCCTTCCTATAACATGGTATCAATCATAACAATTGTAGTATTATTCCTACATTAGAAGTCCTGAGAAACACCCACCTTTTATGAAGAAAATAACGAAATCCCGCAAAGTCCTTCAATATAGCGCAGCACTTCTTGTCCCTTTGTTCCACACCGGGCTCCTCAGCAATGCTGCTTGCCTCCACAGAAACTCCCACACAACTCACAGATACTCTCTATAATCTCAGGAAATTTTTAGTTTAAAAGAGATAGGGAATAGTAGGGGGTATTTATACATAAGCTAGAGTGAGATAGAGGGTGGAGATGCATTCGGAAGTTGGGAGATCAAAGGCTGAGATCAATCCGGAAGTTTGAGAAACTACCCACACCCCAAAAGCAACTACCCATGATCTAAGCCCACACACCCACAATCCGGTCAAGAAATGTGCTCATTGCACGTGTACATAAAGTGCACGTGTACACACAAAACCCCACTATCCTACTCACAATCCGGCCAAAGAAAAGGTGTTCAATGCTCGTGCATGCGGAATGCACGTGCATGCACACCCACTAATAAAGTTGTACTAAAATATAATGTATAAGAAGTGTTACACAAAATAGGCTTAAATTCATTTGGGCACAATAAAAAGAAAATGAATAAAGCGACATTGGGCTTCAAGGAAAAATACTCATAGGAGAAAATATTAGTCAACATGCTATACCAGCACACCATATGAATAAACAAATAATCTTTAAATAAAAGATCGGGGTATTACATCACTCCCTCCTTAGAATAGTTCCGTCCCCGGAACTACAGCCAAGAGCGAGAACAGAAAACATAACAACAAGAGATACAAAGATATAAAGATACAAAATACAAAATACAATCAACAAGACAATCAAGCAAAACGCTCAGGATAGTCCTTCAACATCTTCTCCTCAGATTCCCAAGTAGCCTCTTCAACCAAGTGGTTTCTCCAGACTACCTTGACCATCGGTATCGTCTTATTCCTCAAGACTTTCTCCCTACGGTCAACGATCTCAACAGGAGTCTCAATGTAATTCAGGTCTAACTGCAAACCCTCTGGCACTTCAGGCAAATGATGACTCGGGTCTGGAATATAACCTCTCAACATAGACACATGAAAGACATTGTGCACCTGAGACAACTCTTCCGGTAATTCAAGCCGGTAAGCAGTTTTCCCGATCCTTTTCAATATCTTATATGGGCCTATAAATCTCGGGGCTAACTTCCCGCCTTTGCCAAACCGAACCACACCTTTACTGGGTGATACCTTCAGAAAGACGAAGTCACCAACCTCAAACTCAAGGTCCCTTCTCTGGTTGTCTGCATAGCTTTTCTGCCTGCTCTGAGCTTCCACCAACCTCTTCCTGATCAGATCAATCTTCTCAGAAGTCAGCTGTACAAGCTCAGGGCCAAACAACTGACGCTCCCCAACCTCATACCAACACACAGGAGTCCTGCACTTTCTGCCATACAAAGCTTCATACGGCGCCATCCCGATGCTAGCCTGAAAACTGTTGTTGTAGGCAAACTCTACCAAAGGTAAATGCCTTTCCCAACTGCCTCCGAAGTCTAGTATACAACACCGAAGCATATCCTCAAGAATACGGTTGACTCTTTCAGTCTGCCCGTCGGTCTATGGATGAAAAGCAGTGCTGAAATCTGTCTTGGTACCCAAAGCTGCCTGAAGACTCCTCCAGAAATGCGAAGTAAACAGCGCATCTCGATCAGACACAATAGTCGAAGGAACGCCATGAAGTCGGACAATCTCACCAACATACAACTCAGCCAACTTGTCCATCGAAGCAGTGAGTTTCATTGCCAAAAAGTGAGCGGACTTGGTAAGTCGGTCGACTATAACCCAAATAGCATCATTGCATTTAGAACTCTTAGGCAATCCCGTGATGAAATCCATACTGATGTTATCCCACTTCCATTCTGGAATAGGTAACGGCTGTAATAGACCTCTGGGTCTCTGATTTTCGGCTTTGACTTGCTCACAAACCTCACACCTCGCGACAAATTCGGCCACATCCCGCTTCAAACCTGACCACCAGAAATGTTGTTTTATGTCTTTATACATCTTAGTACTCCCAGGATGTACTGACAAAAGAGTAGCATGCGCCTCCTGAAGAATACTCTCTTTCAGGTCCGCCTGATCTGGAACACATAGCCTATCTCCGAACCACAGCACTCCATCCCTGGTCTGAAATCTAGGCAACCTGCCAGCACCAACCTGCTCCTTCATCTCCAAGATATCAGCATCAACTTCCTGACTTGCAATGATCCTTGCATTCAAAGTAGGCTGAAGCTTCAACTGGGATAAAGATGCTCCCAATCCTTGCAAGACAACCTCAATACCTGCTCGATCCAACTCCTCAATCAGATGCCTCTGAGTCGTAATCAAGCTGGCCAAACTGCTCTTGCGACTAAGTGCATCAGCAACAACATTAGCCTTTCCAGGATGATACTTGATCTCAGGTCGCATATCCTCGAGCACTTCCAGCCAGCTCCGCTGTCTTAGATTGAGATCCCTCTGCTGGTATATGTACTTCAAGCTCTTATGATCCGTGTACATGTTCAACTTCTCACCATACACGTAGTGCCTCCATTGCTTCAAAGCAAAGATAATCGCAGCCAGCTCTAAATCATGAGTTGGATAATTCTTCTCATGCGGTCGTAGTTGCCTAGACCCATAAGCGATTACTTTACCCTCTTGAATTAAGACACAACCAAGCCCCCGATGTGAAGCATCGCTATAGACGTCATACTCAACTCCTGCTCTAGGCAAAGCCAAAATAGGTGCAGTAGTCAGTCTATCCTTCAACTCCTGAAAACTCGCCTCACATTGCTCGGTCCACTTGAAGCTCACATTCTTCTTGGTCAACTCGGTAAGCGGCACAGCTATCTGAGCATAACCTTGAATGAATCTCCTGTAGTATCCAGTCATCCCAAGGAAACTTCTGACTTCCTTTACTGTAGTAGGCCTAGCCCAATCTCTCACTGCCTCTATCTTCTGAGGGTCAGTTGCCACTCCCTCCTTAGAAAGGATGTGACCTAGGAATGCCACTTCAGATTTCCAGAAATCACACTTGGATAACTTGGCATACAACCTCTGCTCTTCCAATTTCTGCAAAACTGCTGCCAGATGCTCGGTGTGCTCCGCCTCAGACTTGGAGTACACGAGAATATCGTCGATAAACACCACGACGAAAGAATCAATGAACGGCCTCAGAACTCTGTTCATCAAGTCCATGAAGATTGCGGGTGCATTCGTCACTCCGAATGGCATAACTAAGAATTCGTAATGCCCATGCCGAGTTCTAAATGCAGTTTTATGCACATCTTCAGCTTTCACTCGCACTTGGTGATATCCTGATCGAAGATCTATTTTGGAGAAAACAGCTGCTCCTTGTAGACGATCGAACAAGTCATCAATTCGAGGAATCGGATACTTATTCTAAACAGTGACCTTATTCAGCTCTCGGTAATCGATACACATCCTCATCGATCCATCCTTCTTCTTTACCAAAAGCACTGGTGCTCCCCAAGGTGACGCACTAGGTTGAATAAAGCCTTTTCCCAATAGTTCCTCAATCTGCCGTTTCACTTCATCCTGTTCCACTGGAGCCATCCTATACGGTGCCTTAGAAATGGGTGCACTTCCTGGTTGAACAGTGATGCTGAACTCTACATCACGGTGCGGAGGTAACCCAGGATAATCTTCCAAGAACACAGTCGGATAGTCCCGAACCACAGGAATCCCTTGCAATTCCACAGGAGTCTCTTCCTTGCGGATAGTTGCCACCAGCTTAGAACACTTCAGCTTCCCTTGGAAAGTGACTTCAGGTCCACCTGGAGCCTTCACTGTTACTGTCTTGGCCTTGCACTCGATGCTTGCACTGTACACCGACATCCAATCAATGCCAATGATAACATCGACTCCCAAGATAGTCAGCTCGATCAGATCAATGCCAAAGATTCGATCCCCAATCACTATCTCGCAATCAGCATAGTACCGATCAGTGGTCAAAGTTTCCCCTGATGGCGTAGCTACTGCTAAGATCTTGCCTGGAAAAATCTTCGGTTCAACTCCCAACACTTTAGCAAACTTTGGAGACACAAAAGTATGAGAGGATCCAGTATCAAACAACACCACAGCTTCCTTTCCATTAATATAGAGTTCTCCTGTTACATAACATACATCATTACATAACAGTTTCACGCTATGAACGGGAAGAAGAAATGAAAAAGAAACCACACTAAACATCAGCCCTCGTACCAGAGATGACCTGATCCGCCTCCTCAGCATCAGCTTCTGTCAAAGCAAATACTCGCCCTGACTGGTACGGCCTCTTCCCAGCCTGCTGTATTGGCACATTGTGATTGCCAGCCCGTGGTTTGAGACATCGAGATTGGTAATGTCCCACTTCACCACAGTTAAAGCAAGTGACTGCAGAAGGTCTCCCTACATCGTTCCCAGGTCTTCCAGCTACACTGACGGTGTTCGCCCCTGTCGGTTTGAACTTCTGTGCAGATGGTTGCCCCTTGAAACTCCCCGGTGGCGCGGGCCTCTTCCCGGATTGCCAGTTGCTCTTCTGGTGCTGAGCAACATGGAACTGCTCCATATCCGCCTCCGTTGCTGCCGCCCTCTTCACCAGCTTATCGAATCTCCTGATACCAAGAGGTATCATGCAAGACCTCAAGCTCGGCCTCAGACCATGCTCGAACTTGCGAGCCTTCTTCGCCTCCTCCATCACCAGTTCTGGAGCGTATCTGGAGAGCTGAGTAAACTTAGTCTCATACTCCCTCACTGACATGCTGCCTTGCTGAAGTGACAGAAACTCCATGGCCTTTTTCTCCTGGACGTCGGAGGGGAAATAATGGCTGCGGAATTCTTCCAGAAATTCCTCCCAGCCAAGCAACAAGCCGCCCATAGTCCTCTTCATCGACTGCCACCAAACAGCCGCATCCTTCTCCAACTGCAAAGTCGCCAACTTGACCTTGCTGCCCTCCGGTGTTTCCAACACCTCGAAGATTGTCTCCACTTGCCGAATCCAGTTATCAGCCGCATCCAGGTCTGACTTTCCCTCGAACACTGGTGGTTTCATTCTCTTGAACGATTCCACTAGCTTAATTGCCTCGGGTACTGGATTCACCGGTCCCCTTCCTTGGTTTCCAGCCACTGCATTCAGCGTCTGGTAAACCCTTGCAAACTCGGCCTCCAGGTCCAAACCTTCACCATTCCTGGCTCCCCTTCTCGCCATATTCTGATGCAAAAGATCCATTAAATTCGAAGTATAAAACAAGAATTTAAACCAACTTCCATTTCATTGAATTTCAAAGTTTATACATTCGAATTAAAACATTTCTTAACATCAGAATAGAAGAAAATAGAAACTAGGACAATCTAATCTCTACGGGTCCTCTTCGCTGCTCGAAGTTCATCCCGCAGTTCATCCACCTCATCTTTCAGCACATCAGTTAGGTTCTTTTTCTTCTCAAGTTCCCAAATCCGATGGCTAAGAACAGAATAGTCAGCATTCCGCTTCTCCGTCTGAGCCTCCAAAATACCAACTCTATACTTCAGGGTATCCACTTGCCTCTGCAGAGAAGCCACAGCGCTACCCAGAGCTGGTCCCTTTTCTTCATCGGAAGAAGAAGAATCGTCAGGTGAGTTCGGCGGTGGGGTGATCTCTCGAGATTCAGGGTACTCCTCATCATCAGAATCAGCTTGCCCGGGGTGATACTCGTCCTCAGAATCAGCCTGTCCAAGATGGTACTCTTCCTCAATAATGTGCCAGTCGTCGCCTCCAGCAGGGTCGAAGTGATCAGCCATCTTAGAATAGAGAGGAAGAAGCATAAATCATAGAGCAACACAAATGTAAGTCACTTACATTTAAATCTCTAAATCCAAACACACACTCTAATGTCCACATCTAGGGTGTCGTTCCTTATAAATTTGTACAAGTGTGAATGCATAGAAAGCGTGGCTCTGATACCACTCTGTAACGCCCCGAATCCCAAATTACTGAATCCGAGATGTTCTACAGGATCTTTTCACTTCCTTCACATACAATTTTACAAGGAATTTTAAAACTTTTCTTTTACATCAGAGTTTACAACACATTACATTTGAATTTACACAGAGGAAGCAAAATATACAACATTTACATAAATGAACAACAACATGATAAACTCTTTATGCATCCATTCCTCCTTACATGTAATTTATCCTGCATACAACACTGTGGGTACGTCAGTTTATTCAACCGACGATAATTATACATGGCCATCCTCTCTATGCCAGAAACAGTATAATGAATCTCATTTCTTATAAATCACAAACTTGTTCAACATAAGCATGCAAATAAGAGGGAACTTTTAAAGATGTCGTGTCGTGATTGTGCACTTAATCCTTAATGCAATTTATTTGGTTAACACATGACACTAATGCACACTTGTTCGAATTCTATGCATCCCATACTACATAGGTTCGAGGGCAAGCCTCTTAATCGTTCTTCATTTTTGTAGGGTTCAATCCCCCGCCATGACTTACTCTACTTCTGTAATTCCAATGAGTATCTTAGATGATTCTATGAGTACAAGCATGTATCCTGGCCCCTGGAGTAGAATTTCGCGCCATGTCTTGACTCGTCAAGCATGCATTCTGCGACAATTCAGCCTCCTCCCTGAACACACTCCTCTTGCAGTCACCAAAACATCCCACAAGCGTGACTAGAGTCCGATCATTACTGAGTTGTGCCCGCGCCATGTCTTGACGCATCAAGCATGCATTCTGCAGCTCACACACCTGCACCGTACCCTAGCTCTCATACTCATGTTTTTCTCTCACCTTCATCACCTCCACACTATGTATTAAAGTTACATTAGAATCATGAATAAAAATCAAGCTCTAGAGTTAGCCTCTCCATCAACCGGACTTATCATTTCATTTCACTTGACCAACCTGGTCTATTTCTCAATTCATTTCATTTCACTGCCGGGGAGACTTAGCTACTCTTCGTTCAATTTCAAATTCACAATACCCAATTGAGCATCATCAGCTAGTAATTCATTTTAGAGTCTCACAGACTTTCTCATCATGATTAGCCTTTCATAATTATTCATTTAGTTCTCAATTCTCATTTATGATTCCTTTCACATAATTCATACAGCCATAACCAGAATCCATCGATAAAAGCATAAAGTTCATCATTACCAACAGTAAATAACATGAATCAAATTATCAAAAGTCCACTCTGTACAGTCGACTTGGAAGATTACCAGTCGACTTATACAGTCACGTATAGCATCATTCATAACCGCTAGGGATAGTCGACTGTTGTACACAACCAGTCGCCTGTCCCGCAACCTTCCATGTTCACAATATTGCCCCCATGACAGTCGACTGTTCGTCCGTCAGTCGTCTGTTCTAGGATTTCAAACAGCACAATTCAAAGTCCAGGTCAGTCGACTTGCTACACGCATTCGGTCGACTGGACAGATCCATTTTCAATTAAAAAGAGATTAATTACAGTTCTCACATGCACTTGCATCATGGTGTCAATTTACAGTACGCATAAAGTCATGTTTCAAAAGCAGAGTCTCTTTTTGTTCAGTAGTCTCTCAACATGAATTCTCACTTCACTAGTATACTCTTTCTTTAGGGAAAATATTTTAAACATGCATTCATACATATTCATAACTGTCGTACGAAGATAAAGATATGACTCTCGATTTATCATGCTGAGTCTACATAAAAGAATATCTTAATTCATGAAACTTCCAAACAGGTCGTACTCAAAATACGGTACCAATCGGCTGACTCATATGGCAGTCGACTGTGCCGATAATTATAATTCACCATTGGTTCTTTTCCATTCATTTATTGCCTTCCCTCCATCATATGTGTCATAGGGAAAATATACATCTAACAATCACACCATCATGTCTACTCACACACATGTTCATCAGTACACTATAAGAAATATTGTCTCGTACCAGTCGGCTGACTCTTGTGGCAGTCGACTGTACCGACAATCTCGTTCTCAACATTAACAGCATGTTCAAGCAATTTCTACGGCAATCAATTCTCTTCCTATAACATGGTATCAATCATAACAATTGTAGTATTATTTCTACATTAGAAGTCCTGAGAAACACCCACCTTTTATGAAGAAAATAACGAAATCCCGCAAAGTTCTTCAATATAGCGCAGCACTTCTTGTCCCTTTGTTCCACACCGGGCTCCTCAGCAATGCTGCTTGCCTCCACAGAAACTCCCACACAACTCACAGATACTCTCTATAATCTCAGGAAATTTTTAGTGTAAAAGAGATAGGGAATAGTAGGGGGTATTTATACATAAGCTAGAGTGAGATAGAGGGTGGAGATGCATTTGGAAGTTGGGAGATCAAAGGCTGAGATCAATCCGGAAGTTTGAGAAACTACCCACACCCCAAAAGCAACTACCCATGATCTAAGCCCACACACCCACAATCCGGTCAAGAAATGTGCTCATTGCACGTGTACATAAAGTGCACGTGTACACACAAAACCCCACTATCCTACTCACAATCCGGCCAAAGAAAAGGTGTTCAATGCTCGTGCATGCGGAATGCACGTGCATGCACACCCACTAATAAAGTTGTACTAAAATATAATGTATAAGAAGTGTTACACAAAAATAGGCTTAAATTCATTTGGGCACAATAAAAAGAAAATGAATAAAGCGACATTGGGCTTCAAGGAAAAATACTCATAGGAGAAAATATTAGTCAACATGCTATACCAGCACACCATATGAATAAACAAATAATCTTTAAATAAAAGATCGGGGTATTACACTTAGGCACATTGGAGCGCGCATTTTAGGGTTCGAACATTCAGGGAACTTTCTGTATGATCCTGTTCCTAACAATGACGAGGAAGAGGACGAGGGTGAGGAGGAAGAGGATGAGCAGGAGCAAAAGCAGAACGTTGTAGCGGATCTCATGTCCGCTATAGTAGTTACTCCCGGGGTAGTTGAGGGAAGCGGTCAGGAGTATACTCCTCCCGTGGATCAGTTGACCGAGGTGGACCATTGACTTCTCTCATAGCTAGTTGGATTTATTTTGTTTTTTGCTCTTGTATTGATGCCTAATAGCGAACTGGCCACCGCTTGTTGTATATTTACATTGCAATGAAATTCCTTTTAGTTGTTCACATCTAGTGTGACATCTGAGCTCCTTGAGTATTTGTGTGTCTTGTGACTTTTGGTTATTTCCATTAGAGTGATCTACCATTCTATTTTGCCAGCAGGTTATCGTGCATAATGCATATGCTCTTTACGACAGCGAGGTTGCCCTCCTCCGTACCAAACTTCATGTGACTCAATTGGGACTTGCTCGTTCATGGGAGAGGTTTTCAAAAGCTGAAGCAGAGCTCAGCTACATGAGAAGCCCGAAGAGATATAGAAGTGAGACGTAACGACGAGATCCTTCAAGAGGTGCCTCCAGCCGGTGTAGAAGATCATCCTTCGGGAGAAGCGACTACTAGAGACTCCCCGAGGCTCAAGTCCTTTGTCGTTCTTTTCTTGTGGCTACCACCGAAAGAGATAAGAGAACGTATTGCTCGAGAGGAGTTTAGAAGTGGCTCATCTTAGGAGAACAATCCTCAAATCTTCTGCGGGAGCTGGTCCAAGTGGTTCGACATATGCTAGCGTGCCTCATTTGAAATTTAAAGTGTGGGATGATTCCCTCAGAGAGAGACTAGTTGAGTAGGAGATGGAGATTCATCGGTTAAGACAACTTCTTAAGGGTGGTAATGTTAGGAGAACTTCATGTTCGGGTGAAGAGCATGCTCAGGAGAGATCATTCCACGAGATGGCCCTACGTTTGCGTGGAATTCCACAAAATTTGGGAGATGCCCAAAGGGAAGTGGCTGGTTCGACTAGTGGGGCGTCAATGGGAGGGGCGACAAGAGCAGTGGGTCCCGAAGGTATGACCCAACTCGCGGGTCTAGAGATCCCCTCAGATGATTCGAGAGAACGAAATTATGCTCAGGTATCTACTGGAAGCCGTAGACCGCGTGTGTCCCTCAAGAGGAGCTTCCCTTTACCAAGAAAGAGTTAGGATGGTGCTGAACGAGATTTTGTAACCTGAAGAGGCTTGTTTCTCAATAAAGCTTGTAAACAAATTCCTTTTTTTGAAATAAGATTTTCATAAGTGTTTTGAGTAGATGTAGCTGTGATTTTTGTTTTTTTTTTTTGAGTTTGTGTTCGTTCAGGGAGTATTCGAACGGCAAGCTAAACTTTGTGTTCTTGCTCTAGGCAAGTGTCCAAAACGGCTCTATGAACCGCGAGCGGACCCCGTACCTATCTGGGTTGTTTTAGGAGCACTCGAACGACGAACCAAACCATGCCTACTTGCTCAGGGGCAAGTGGCTAAAGTGGTCATATGGACCCCGAGTGGACTCCAAATAATAATGATGACGGGTTTTGGGAGCACTCGAGTGACGAACCAAACCCCACACATTTGCTCGGGGGCATGTGGCTAGGACGGTTCTATGAACCACGAATGGACTCTGCACCTGTCTGAGTAGTTTCAGGAGCATTCAAATGGCGAACCGAACCCCGCCTTATTGCTTGGGGCCAAGTGGCTATTGTAACCGCTATTTTTCTATTTTGGATTTTATTTTATTTTATTTTTCTTTTCTTGATTATTGTATCTTAATTCTTTTTATATAATTCTTGCTTTTCTTGGGCTCATTTATTCTCTTTTGATCGTTCTGTACTCTTTTGGCTTAAATTCTGCTATTTTTGGCTCATTGCAATTTTTGCTCTTTGTGTTTTGAGTTTGAGTTGATCTGCTATATGTCTATCTCATTGTCTTCTATTGGTTTTTCTCTTTTCGAAGCCTAACTCGTACCCTAAACCCATTCATCCAGGTGGTACTAAGATGTACAGGGACTTGAAGCAATATTTCTGGTGGCATGGTATGAACAGAGCTGTGGCTAGATATGTCTCTCAGTGCCTGATCTGTCAGCAGGTGAAGGCAGAGCATCAGAGGACTGCAGGACTTTTGCAATCTCTTCCAATACCAGAGTAGAAGTGGGAGAATATCACGATGGATTTTATGACAGCTTTGCCAAGGAGTCCCAAGGGTCATAATGCTATCTGGGTGATAGTGGATTGGCTGACGAAGTGTGCTCACTTCATTCCTTTCCGTGTGGGTCAGTCCACGGAGAGTCTGGCCGAGAAGTATGTTCATGAGGTTGTTCGTCTGCATGGAGTTTCTGTCAGCATCGTATCGGATAGAGCTACGAGATTTAGGTCTCAGTTCTGGGAGAGTCTGCAGAAGAGCTTGGGTACTAAGTTGAGATATAGTACAGCGTTCCATCCTCAGACGATGGGCAGTTGGAAAGGACGATTTAGACCCTAGAAGACATGTTGAGATCCTGCGTTCTTCAGTTTGGAGGTTCGTGGGAAGATCATCTTCACTTAGCCGAGTTTTCTTATAATAACAGTTACCAGGCGAGTCTCAAGGCTGCTCCATTTGAAGCTTTGTATGGTGTAGATCGCCGGTCTTTTGGGATGATATCCGCGAGAGGAAGCTTTTGGGTACTGAGTTGATCACGAAGATAGTTGATGCTGTGGCACAGATCCGGAGGCACTTACAAGCTGCTTAGGATAGGCAAAAGAGGTGGGTTGACTGTCGCCGTAGATCTCTAGAGTTTATGGCAGACGACCATGTGTTCCTCAAGGTATCGCCTTGGAAAGGTGTTATCCGATTCGGAGGTGGGAGCAAGTTGAGTCCCCGGTTCATCGGTCCATTCGATATTGTGGAACGTGTGGCCAATGTAGCTTAAAGGCTCGCGTTGCCACCAGCTTTAGCGGGTGTCCATGATGTATTCCATGTTTCTCAGCTCAGAAAATACATCAGGGATGACAATCATGTGATTGACTACTCAGACTTGTCTGTGAGGCCGGATTTGTCCAGTGAAATTCAGTCAGTCTCTATCTTAGACCGTCGAGAAAAGGTATTGAAGAATAAAGTCATCAAGTTGGTTCGAGTTTCTTGGAATCCTCACTCACCAGGTGAGTCGACTTGGGAGATAGAGGAGGAAATTCGGGAGAAGTTCCCTTATTTGTTTGAGTAGTGTTTTGTTTTATTTCAGGGTTGTCCTATGTACCACTTGTATGAATATCGAGGATGAAATTCTTCTTGTAAGGTGGGTAGGATTTGTAAAACCTATTTTTCTATTTTGGATTTTATTGTATTTTATTTTTCTTTTCTTGATTATTGTATCTGAATTCTTTTTATTTGATTCTTGCTTTTCTTGGGCTCATTTATTCTTTTTTGATCGTTCCGTACTCTTTTGGCTTGAATTCTGCTATTTTTGGCTCATTGCAATTTTTGCTCTTTGTGTTTTGAGTTTGAGTTGATCCGGTATATGTCTATCTCATTGTCTTCTATTGGTTTTTCACTTTTCGGATCCTAAACCCGTACCCTAAACCCATTAACCGGCAACCCAAAACCCCACATCTCAACCTCCTATATAAATAACCCCTTAAAACCCTAATATTATATAATATTTCTATCTCTTTCCTACCCCGCCACTTTCCTCTCTCCCCAACCTCTGTTTTCAACCCATCCCGCTCGAACGCTCAGCCCGTCGCTCCGATCGTCTTCTCCGACCGCCCTCGAATCCTCGTCATGCCCCTCGTCATCACCCTAGCCTCGACCCCGTCTCGTCTTCTCCCTAGCCCTCGCCACCTACCTCCTGTCATCCTCATCCTCCCCTCGTTTTCGTTGAACCCAATGCCTACACCATTCGAACCCCGTCGCCCTCTCCATCCACCCCGATCATCTCCTCCCTCATTGTCGGTGACCCCTCATCCCGTCGTCGACATCAGGAACCCCTGCCGTCTACATCTCCACCCTCCTCTGTTTCGGTAGGAAACAAAGCTTCGATCCCCGGTCATTCCTCATCGCTGCGTCGCTTTTCGACCGCAAGTGCCCCGCCGCCAGCACACCCCCGAGCACCCTCGTAACTAGCATCGTGAGTCCCCCGTCATCGAGCCAGTCGCCGACCGCCATTGTCTCTCCTCCTTGGCTGTTTGGTGTTCGGCAGAAGAGGGGATCCGTTGGTTTTTGTGTTTGCTGTTGTGAAAGGGAAGGGAGTGGTCTTGTATTTGGTGTTTTGATCATGGTTCTTGGTGTTTTGATCCGATCGGGTGGTTGCCATTTTATGTGAGTGTTGCACGTAGCTCGCACGTGTTTCCGTGTTCGTGGTTCGTCGCCCGGGATTCTTATCCCATTATTCTAAATATTCGAATCTCTCATATAAAAGGCAAGTCTCTTCTTCAACTAGTTTATTGTTTTGTTCAAGATTCTTTGATCTCTGCAAGTAGATCCAAATCCTTTTTTTTATTGTACTTCTATTTGAATTCCGTTAAATATATTGAGGGCTTACACAAGCTAACCCAATATATGCTTAACATCGTGTCTACATCTTTGATCTAAAACCTAGTCCCCCTTGTACATTGCATATGCACGTATACATGAAAAATAACTAGATCCATGTCATAGGATTGCTTGATGAATTGAATATGTTAGATTTAATTTGAATTAATGAATTGATTACCATGCCTGTGAAATCGCATCTTAAAACTGGAATTATACATGTTAAGCATCTAGTATGATATGGTTGTATGATAAAGTTGTTGCCTGTTCATATCAAATTATTTTCTGGACTGCTATTTGTTTCGTTTTGTATCAGATTTTTGATCATGTTACTGTTGTAATTTGAAATAAATTTCTGAATATGATTTATAGCCCCATGAGTCTATTTTGACAGAACTTTTGACGGATCTATATTTCGATGTATAATCTGTGAGATATCTTATTTTTAGTACAACTGTGTCTGAATTTCCAGATTCACAAATTCATGCGTATCTATCTGTTTCATAATTAAATAGAACATGTTATCAGTAAAATAAAAATATGAAATAATTTTGGCTGAGACTAGTCATGTGTAGGAATCATCCTGAAATTTTGTAGATTTAATTGATGATTTTTCTGATCTGTTTCATATATGTTTATACAGTTCATAACTTGCTGCCTGAACATAAAATCTGAAAAGAATAGGATTTTCACCCTAGTTTTTGTAACTTTTATATGTCGTATATATATTCACTGGAACCGGCAGAGAGTCTAGTCTCTAGAATTTCTGACAAATCCAGATTTTCCTTTCTTAATTAGCGGTAATCTGTGTTTTTGTACAGCAACGTCATGCTGTCCAGATCGTATGATTTGTGTTAATTTAATATGTTTGCTTCTTGCTTTGTCTGTAACGAGTAGAATTAGTCACACCTAGCATAATACAATCTTGACACCTTCTTGCATGGTCACATAGGATGAAAATAAACTATTAACAAGTCGGAGTATTATGGGTTGACTTGGTAGTGAACGATCAGAAACTGTACTCGGTAAAGACCTTCTTGCTCACATGAACACTTGACATGGAAGGAGGAGAAATACTAATTGGAAGGAGAATTGATTTCAAATGATTGATTGTTAATTATTGATTGTAAATTATTGTTATCGACACCGAGTACACGATCCGTGAATTCACCATCAGTCTAAAACGTTCACTGTTTGCTTGCACCGAAACTGTGGTATGGAACATATGGGACGCAGTAGTATGTGCACTAGATAGATTAATAAAATGATTCATAACCTCTATTGACATCTCATGCCTGATCTTGTATATCATCATCAAGATAGAATTTAAATCAACATCATTCATTACATGCCTGATTAAATATAGATCTTTGATAGTATTGTCTATCTTTGATTTTGTTATTGACTTTCACTACAACATATATGCCATTTGATAGCATTTTGTAAATGCTATTAAAGATATATGACAGCATTTTGCAAACGCTGTCAATGTCCCCGCTATGGTATGTCCATAGAGTTTCCAAAAAACGCTATAAAAGGAACAGCATTTCGAAAACGCTATAAATAAAATAGCGTTTGTCGAAACGCTATTGTATTTTTAGTGTTTTCCAAATGCTATGCCTTTAATAACGTTTCGGAAATGCTATCGTTTGTAAGAGTGGTGTTTATTTTTCACAGCATTTTAAAAATGCTATTTATTTTGACCGGTATGCAAAAAAAATCTACAGATGCATAGAAAAGTTTTGAAAATTCTCCAGATGCATATATATAAAACATCAAAATTGAACATATACCAAACAGTCAAAAGCCTTTTGCTAAAAATAATTTTAAAATGTACTACAATTAGTTGAATCTAAAAATGAAACACATGAAAATCACAGTTATCAACCCATCATGATACAGAGTACGACCTTCCATGGGCTATATGTCAAAAAGTGCATATACTAAAAAGACCAGTTATTAATCCAAAAACACTAAAAGCAACATAGTTGACTATTTAAGCCCTTCCATATCCTCCTCCAAAAACACTAAAAATAACACAGTACTCTCTTCCTCGGTTTTGACTCTTTCTCGCCCACGCCCGCGACCATGACCTGCAATGTAAAAAATAACTATTACTTAAGATACAAAGCTTCCGCTCATCCTACTTACTATCTGTATAATAGAAAAAACACACTGAAAGCACAAGGAAAGCACAAGGAAATAGAAAAAGAGACCAACAATTTACTGTGCCACTATCAAATGCAGCAAAAAACACCAAATAGAAATTACACAAATAATATATATTATCTACATCAAATTATAAGCTATTACAATCTGAGAGTACCCAAATATTTTTATATAAAATACATTACTTAGTTTCCAGAAAAACCAAAGATAGAAATTATCAAAGACTAGCTTCAAAAAGCTTATACGAAAGTATAGCTCCTTCCTCTATTGAGGCTACTAAAATGTCGTTTGTTAACAGGATACAAAAGGACAGGTGACCAGGGTTCTGTAGTTGAGAGGTTTTTTCCCAAACTATAAAATTATCTTCCATCCATTGATCTGTTTTATGTATTAATCCCATGCCTACCCGTTCTACTAACCATTTCTAACATTCTGTTTTTTCTTTTTTTCCATTTCAGAGCTATCACTATTTCAATTAAGCTGTTAACTCGACCCAGGCCTAACCTGAACCCAACAACCAGGGCCAGTAATTCAGAAACTAAGACAAATAATGGATAGGACAATTCTTAAAAAATGGGAGAAGGGGATGTAGCAAACTGGCAACAAACAAGACTACAAAAAACAAAAGTTTAGATACATATACAGATGTGCACATACAAATTTACATCATTTTAGCAGTACCATAACAAAATTTTGGCCTATCAATATATATATTAAACAATCGTGTGTTTCATAGCCTTCAAAATGCTTCATGAAGAGAGTATTTCATGTCTTAATAGGTAATGAATGAATTTGAAGAAATGTTTTCACTTGCAACAAGGTCCAAGAAATATACAAGAACTGTTGCAAATCAGAGATATATCAAAACTCAGATCACTCACACTAAGTATCTATAACTGCGGATCGACATCCTTCAACCCAACAAACCCAAGATATTCGCAGCTAACTCTATTGAAGATATTACAAAGAAAATTTTCTTTCTTCAAGAGCTACGATATGAAACTATGAAGTTCAGTCTTCTCAAATAACTTAAGCTATGGTAAGTAACTCCAAAAATTAGCAGCCCCCCTTTATATTTAAAGTATGTTCAGGAACCCATCAATCATAATGCCTTGACAACCAATAACATGCAACAAGAGTACTAAAGAAGGGGACATAAACATGAAAATGGTGTTCAGTTGTGCATACCATACATATCAGTGGCCATGTCTTAATTAACTTCATACGTAATAGCTAAAAGTGATGGACATTAAATAAACAAGCCATGCTGCAATAGTTATCGGCAAATGCTATATGTAAGTTCCAAGAATGACTTTCTTACATTTGTTTCAAATTGAGAAAGTACATATAGCATAACAATGATCATACTGATATACAATAATAAACATTTAAGATTTAATCACAAATTACATTATAAATTCATTTAAATTAATCAATCTCTATAAGATGGGAAAGCAACAATACTGCTCTATGAGACAAAGTGCACCAGAGCACTACATGAAAGTTATAATAAGGCGAAATATGATTTTATCACAAGAGTTCCATGTTCTCCCTACTACATCAAATTATCTACATGTAAGTTCTTTCAAATAATATATATTCTCTTATATAATCTTAATCCTACAAAGAAATAAGTACACATATATCTAATATCTAATATATATATATTTATATATATTTATATATTTATATATAGCTATATATGAAAAATACCAAAACTGTATTGGGTTACCTGTGGAGTATCAGTTACATTAGTAGTTGATAATGGATCATTGTTACACAATTTTGAGCACTTATCCTCATCGTCATCCTCCTCGTCACTATCAACATCATTATCGTTTTCACCATCAGTATCCATATTATCATCACTATCCCTATGATCTTCTTCATCATCTTCACTACTCTCTTCATCTTGAGCATCACTGTCTTCTTCATCCATATCTTCATCACTATCTTCTTCCTCCAGATCATCCTCACTATCCTCTTCTTGTTGAACAACACTCTGTAAAATAACAAACTGAATTATAAATCTATTATGTTAAATCTAATCAGCTATGAAATGAAAATCAGTATTCTTACCTTCTTATGTTTCTTATGTTTCTTATGCTTTGAGTTAAGAGTTTTACACTTGGTTTGCTTTTTTAGTAGAGCTGTCAACTCCTTCACTGTTTCAGCAAGTGAATCAACCTTTCCTCTGAGCTCAACTACTTCGGTAGAGGTTGCAATCGAGGCACTTAATTTAGACTGGTTGGCTCCTGCTCCCATCGCGAATAAACGGCCTTGTCGTTTAGGCTTGTTAAATACCCTTGAATATGCGTCACCTTCATAACCCGGGCCTACGTGGGATGTCTCGGGTGGCGATGAAGCTAGTTCTTCTTTCACCTTTTTCTGAAAATAAAAGAAGCACAAAATTACTATAAACACATGATTGAACAATAAGAATCTGTATTTAACTAATGGTAAAGCATGTGAGAAAACAATTTTAGAACCATATTATGAGATCAACATCATCTTGCTTTCCTGCTTCACCGTTCTTTTTTGTATATGCTCGATACCAACAACGAAGCCTAACTTTATCTTGACAAATGGGACCCACTTCTTTCTATATAGCAAACAGATACAATGATCACAAACATCAAATTTATAAACAACACATTTAATAATGCTAACAAAAATAATTTATAATTAACTCACTACTATTTCAGATTCTATCCGAGCAAATCCCTTTCGACCACCATGGTAAGGGATAGTTTGTTTATTTCTCATTTCCTTGAACTTTTCACTTTTTGCCTACAAGACAAATTGTACTCTAATATATTTAATTTTATTTAAAAGACACGATATAGAAAGTTAAACAGAATAGTATACATAGTTTTTTACCTTGAATTTTGGGTTGTTTCTTGATTTTACAAATTCATCCAACTCTCTTTGACTTTTGTAAATTGGTTTCTTGTTTAAGCTTGCCCCAATTTTTTTTTGCGTGCCGTGGCACATCTTCTCATCGCTTTTAGGATGTAAAATTTTGCTTCTCTATCACATCCATTGAATGTGAACTTTTGCTGAAGTAATATGTGTAGATATAAATTATTATCATAAAAATAAGCACAAAGAATTAAATGAGCTACCATAGATATATGACTACCATTGACGTCAAATGAATCATAGAACATGCACATCCCAAGAAAGATATTGTACTGAGAATTTTGTCTTCTATCCATATGGTGAGGAAAATGTGTTACTATGAAAAGGATGCCGAGATGAGTTGGTTTCTTTTGTATCCATATTAAACGAAAATATGCTAGTAAACTAAAGACTAATACTAGGATTCTTGACACATATACTAGGAAGAAAACTCCCTTTGAAATGGAGCAAATGTGCATATATCTCTAATATTATAATGGGAGAAAGCCCTAGTGTCATTTGTAAATATTTTGTCAATCTACCAACCCGTGCAATACACGTGCATAACTATTATAAAGGAGGTTCTAAGTTCAAATCCAGACTATGTCTAAATTTTTTTTAAAAAAACTATATTTATTAAGACGTGCATCGCACGTGTAAATTACTAGTATGGTATATAGAAAGATGGTCTTTAATTGAATGAGCATATGCAGATATCATAGAAAAACCCCCTTTACTGATTGAACTTTATGTGAATGTATATTGTATATATAAAGAAATCCTCTTACTGATATGGAGAACTTGTGTGTGTGTGTGTATATATATATATATACTATATGTAGAAAATCCCCTTTACTGAGTTGAAAATAACATATGTAGATTATATATATAACTGATGTATAGAAAATCCCTTTCTCTTTATATAAAATCCCTTTATAGAAAATCCCTTGAAAATAACATATGAAGTAACATATGTTTACTTCATAATCAGTGTAAAGGGATTTTCTATACATCAGTTATATATATAATCTACATATGTTATTTTCAACTCAGTAAAGGGGATTTTCTACATATAGTATATATATATATATATGGATTTTCTACATATAGTATATATATATATATATATATATATATATATATATGCATCTGATACATAGAAAGAATTACTGATATAAGGTATATATGCAGATATAGAAGAAGCCCTCTTATTAAAATGGAGCATATGCAGGTGTAGGAGTTGAACTATATGCAGGATATAGAAGTTTGAACTAATATGAATTGAAGCATGTGCAGGTTATAGAAGAAGGAGCTCTTTTGTTGAGATGCAGGTTATATGAGATGTCCCTCTATGCATACACAAAGAACTACCAAACACTATATTGATGACTACTATGTAGGCAAAGATACTACATGTATATGTGAAGGTGAATTTGTTCATGTGTGCACATGAAGAGCAAACATGGACAACTCATCATTTTGAGTTGATAAGTCTGAGAGAAGTATAAAAAGTAGATTTTCTATTAAAATAGAAGCGACTAAAAATTAATTTTAGTGATTTTAATACCATCAAATTCTAATTGTCACTACTAATGAACTTTCCTTATTCCATGGATGGATCCACTAACCTCTAATAGGGATCCTGCAGGTAACCCACATCAAATATTTGAGAATTGGATAATAACTTGGTATGTAATGGACTCTAATGATAAGATTAGTGGAGATAATCCAAAGCCATCATGCAAGTGCACTGCAAATGCATTTAAACAGGAAGATAGACAAATATAAAAATACATGAAACAATATAAAGCTGACAACAAGAAGGCCCGGAACCAAATTAATGATACTAAAATAGAAGCAGTTAAAAAAATGAAACAGCCAATTGGTGAAAAGTAGAAGTAGCAATCTGCAGTAAGAAAACTGATACTCAACCCAACCTTAGAAACTCACTATTTCATTCAAATTATAAACTGGTTTCTTGATAAGTAAATTAGGACTTTCAAAAGCATCAGTAAACTTCAAGGATTCATTGTATATAGGTGGAGTATTGAGTTCAAATCACCTTAGTGCTACACTACTCATATCGGATCAAATGCACTACCCAGGTTGGGTTTTTGTGCATGTTTCCGACTGATACCTACTTAAGCTTGGTAAAAACAAAGCCTAATTCCCTGAGGTGATCAATCAACTCGAGTATAACATGTAGGGTTTATTTAAAAATACACCAAAACCTATCAGGATCTCAAATAGAGATTGTCACAAAAGTTCTTCAAAAGCAACAAAGTAAGTATATAGTGTATATATATAGGTATTAACATCAGTTTAAACACCAAAACTTCATCAGATAAGAGTAGTAAAATGTTTTAAGCCATCTCAGTACCAAAATAATTAGAGTCCAATCAAAACCCATCAAATTTTACAATATCTTCACAACAGCAAAAGATATCAAGGTGGATGTGTATATGTGTTCATATATATATCAGTAGATTTATGTTAAGGAAGCAGTGTAAGGTTGTTTTTCATTCTCAGCCTCATATAACTCAAAAAAAAACAATCTAAAACATCAAGATATCAAAAACCAACTATCGGTCTGCATACCAACAGACCCGAACACGAAACTCCTTCCTCACTTCAAAACTCAACCTTTTTAATTCAATTTCTCATCTAGCAACTCATAACACATATGCACAACTTATTACATTAATTTGTTCGTGACTATAAGCAAATTTCAACATGTATCAATTAAGTTTGTTCATCAAAATCACCCAACAGATCACAAAAACTAGGTAAGAAAAAATATTTTACCTTTATTGCTTGCCAATAAAATTCTTTAGTCTCAACAGATATCTTTCTCCAGTCATCATATTTCAGCGACACCATCTGACGTGCTAAAATGCTTACAAAAGAAGACTGTCTTTTTGAGTTTTCCCCAACAGGTTGACCGAGCTCATTTAATGTCACTTCCAACTTTTGTCTATTGTCAGCTGATAAATTACTGCAAGTTGTGTGTCCGTGAGTCCTGGTCGTGCCTTGTGACTGTTTGTTTGTTTTGATGTTTCTTCTCTCAAATCATTTAGAGTCGCATCGCCAATGACATTAGAGTCTACATGTTCTAATATACAGATCACGTCATTTGATGCTTTCTCTTTCAGTTTTATTGTTCCCTTTTCTTTTTCCTTTTCCTTATCATTTTTCCATCTCTTTTTCTTTCCCTTATCCTTTCTCATTTTCTTTTCCCTATCCATCCTTTTCCTTTTATTTCCTTGTTTTGAGCACTACAAATGGTCCAAACAAAATCACGATTCTGAATAATACATAATAAAATTATCTTATTGTATACGTGGATAAGTGGTTGATAGTAGTTGTTACCTCTTCTCGAGCCATGTTTGAATGAAAGACACCTCATTAAAATAGACTGCCAAAAACGAAAAAACATGAAAATGTAAGAAAGATTCATCATCATAATTAGAAACTTTAACATGCAAAATATCACTATAACAAACATATAAAGATAATGAAGTAAACGAGTGATTATTGAAATTGTGGCAGAATCAGTTATAATAAGTTTCGCTATGAAATTATGATAAAAAATATAAATAGTTGTGCAACAAAACAACATAGAAAAATTACACATAGATACCCTCACAGTTCTTTCTAACATACTCATTATCCTCATCACCAGTATTCTTATCAAGTAAGGATACATCTAATGGTCTTGAATAAACACTCTCATTATCCAAATTCAACTCATTAATACCTCATGGTGGTGCCTTTAGAACAACATGACCAATTAGACAAATCACTTTCTTTAGAATAAAACACTTGTTTTGCTTGTGACGCTAGAATAAATGGGTCATTTTTAAATTGTTGTTATCCTTGGTTCAAGTTAACCAAATTAAAACCTTCATCAATTTTGACACTAGTTTTCGGATTAGCCCAATGACCAAATAAAACAAGAATCTGAAAAGTAAAATAGTCCAGTAAAATAATATCTTTGATGACTCCATAATAAACAACTGGTTTGATCTTTTGGTGCTTATCCTTCGAGCTCGATCTGCTAACAGTTGTTGCCTCATATGAAACACCACTATTTTGAGTAAACTTGAATGCATCTTTTCTATGAAAGCGATGGTCATTCACAACAAACCTAGAATAAGAGAGAGCATGCACAGATGGAACTTGTGCAAGCCCTCTTAACGTTCTGGATATGTTATGATTGGGCACACCATGAGTCTGCCCGTGAATCTATTCATAATCAATGATACACTATTAGAATTATAGGCAGGAATATATACTAAGCCAAAAATTCAAGGATTATATATATAATTGGACCTTTTCTTTTAACCAGTCAGAGAATTCTGCAGAATGTCTATCTTGAAGTAAAGTTTCATTTTTGACCAGATGTTTCTCCAAATGCTTCAACTCCTTCAAGTGTATCCTAAAATAATTAACAATGGTTACATGACCTTATGTAAAAGTATTATTATTGAAAATTACATTTCGTACTACACTTACTCTAAACTAGTATAATGAACGTGCTATGCACGCGTACAAAAAAACATGTATACTAAGTATCCTATGACAGTGGGTACCTAGTGGATCTCTCTAGTCCCCTCCAACAGTGGAGAACTCATGTTCATGGGAGACCTGCATAGGAAACCTCAATAAAGCAAAACCTCTTTACTTTGATTTCCAAAGGTAGAAGCCATGCAGTTTCATAAGTTTGGCTTTGGTATACAAAAATGGAACCACACATTTAAATGAGCTTTCAAAATGATTCATTTCCCATTCACATGTTGACCATGTCATGTTGCAATATCAGGAGATTATGGAGAAAGGTGATATATGATCTTCATTCAATGAAGAGACAAAGATGGTTACTTATGCCAAACAGTTTGATAATTCTTGCAGTTTGGCCAAAAACAACTATCTGATCTGTGTTACTGTAAATCAATGTTGCATCCTTTTCCATTTAGAAGAACTCTTTATAATCTGAACTAAGTAGTGTTTTCACAATTTCTACACCTTCTTATTGGAAATATACGTACACTGGGATAGGTAGAGACTACAGACACAGGTAAGATAAGATAAACCCTATGCCCACATATTTGCATAAAATGGATAGGTAGCGCAGAGAGCAAGATAAAGTAATTATTATAATCTGATAAAAAAAATGGCGGTAAAAACTTTATAAGCTGTTTATTGTAATTCATAAAGATCTTATATGCTTAAAATTGTTTTCATGAAAAAATGAACTACCATATATCTACAATTATGGGCCCATAAATATATATATACATAAAAAGATTATTATTCATTTTTACAAATTCGTGTAGTTGTGACCATGGGTGCTGCTTTCTAAGGAATTGTGTGGTTGTGAATGATGTGGTCTTGGTGTCCTGTTTGGTATATCCGTATCTACGGCTTTTAGATTGTGCTAAAGATTCAAAACCATTTTTTCTTTTTGTTGTGATTGATTTATTTGTGTGCTCCGTCTGTGTAAGAAAGCGAGGCTGGCATGTCTATTCTTCACTGTTCCCGATGCTACTTCTCAGTTACAACCTTGCTTAATGCCTGCAGTAATGTGAATCTTCATAACATATAATTATAGACAGTGTGAAATGACTAAATGTGACTCTAATGAGGCTTCAAGAGGAAGCCATCTAATTTAGACTGTCTTTTACTCATGTTCTAATGTACTACATTTAGGTAACAATTGCACGCACATGTGAAAAAACATGAAGAGGTCATCATAAGCCTTAAAGCTTCCTGCAAGACTAAGACAGGCCCCTCTAGGTGTCTACAGAAACTAAAGAAAGCATTTTAGGTAATGCGATTCTTACATATGGATGCTCTTTATCCTCCACACAGTGATGACTGTTGTCATGGGGAGCATTCATGCATTATCACAGTGAACTTCATATTCCAAAACAGGATTATTCCAAAACGGGCGTCATATTGATCTTGCTCATTTGATACAAATATATAAAAATAAAAAGAGAAAGTAAATGGGTATTTGTGTAAAAAATGTCTCAAGTAACTTACGCGAGTCGGAGCATGATGGGTGCACAGTTCTTGCTGGAGATGAGGGCTCGGAGGTCCCTTCAGGCCTTCTCGATCTCTTTCAGGTACTCGGCATCAACAATTGGGGATGGCATTTCTCTTAGTTTGAGCTCGAAAATTTAGGCTGTTAGAGAAGAAAGAGAGAGATGGGTTAGGTCTTATAGTTATAGATATTGATTTAAAATGAAAAGGAGAAGAGAATGAGGTAAGAAGATAGAGAAGATGAAAAGGCAGCGCTTGGGAATTGGGGAAAGAGAAGATGAAGAGGCAGCGCTTGGGAATCGGGGAAAGAGAAAATGAAAAGAGCAGCGAGGTTGGGATTCATCAAATATATTTTTAAATGTGAATTTTTCAATTTACAGAATTAACCCTAGATTATTTTTTAGTCTTTTATGTATATGGGGGTATGATAGTAAAAAGCCGCCAAAATGGGGCTTTGCTTAATAATAATATAGATATATTTTTAAATGCGAACTTTTCAATTGACAGAATTAACCCTAGATTATTTTTTAGTCTTTTATGTATATGGGGGCATGATAGTAAAAAGCCGTCAAAATGGGGCTTTACTTAATAATAGTATAGATAGATGAGGGCATGAAAGTAAAAAGCCGCCAAAATAGGGCTTTGCTTAATAATAGTAGAGATAGATTAAATGAAACTCATTCCATATATAAATTGAGCTCCGTAATTTTTCAATCTCCGTACTTGAAAGAAGAAAAAAATCAAAGTAGATGGTTATATACAAAATCAAAATAAGAATCATCTCATTCTCTTCATCTATTAAAAATCAAAATAAGTGAAAATCTTCAATCTCTGCACTCACATACATGGTTAAACCTAGATGCAGATGACTAATATAGTTTCTTA
Source organism: Hemerocallis citrina (assembly GCA_017893485.1). Classification (NCBI taxonomy): domain Eukaryota; kingdom Viridiplantae; phylum Streptophyta; class Magnoliopsida; order Asparagales; family Asphodelaceae; genus Hemerocallis; species Hemerocallis citrina. The sequence goes on from JACEHZ010000250.1 coordinate 338,420, forward strand.
TTTGGTGCGCATGGAGAGGACAAATGTGACTAAAATATTTAATCAAACTCAGAAAAAAGAAAGAAACAACAACAACAACAATTCACGACTACAAATATCAATCAAAACAACAAAGATGAGTAACTCCCTAATTCCTCAATGGGGCCAAAACTTGAATCAATTTGGTGGCAAATACAACATTTGGAAGTTGAATTTACCTGCATATAGATGAATGGTTTCAATTCGAGCAACCTCTTTCGTAAGCAAATGCAATTCTGCTACATCCAAATTCCCTCCTTTCTCACAGCCCATACACCCAAACCCATCTGAAAACCCACCAAACAAAAATCCATCAAACAAACATAAAGTGATGAATCATAATTTTTTTATAAAAAGATTAGATTTTTATGGGACGAAACGAACCAGGACGCAATAGGATTCGGGCATAGGCAGAGTGGGAGGTCCATTCTGATGCGGCAATGGAGAGCTTGGAGAAGAGGTTGGCGATGTGCCGCTCTAAACGGGAGCATTCGGAGTTGAGTTGAGAAGAGAGGGAGTGGGTTTTTGAGAGATCTTGATGGTTCTTGAAATACTAGTTCAGGAACCCAAACATTTTTATTAGGAAGGATATTCGGCGGTGAGGGTTGAGATTGAGGATGGGGTTTGGGGGAGGGGGAAGGAGCAGTCGTCGTCGAGTTCATCACCGTCGAAGCCTTCGAAGTGGGCAGCCGCGCCGGCCACGGCGAGGAGGAGGAAGAAGATGGAGGTTGGTTTCGCCATGGCTAGAGAGAGAAAGAGGAGAGAGAGAAGGGATTAGATTGTTCTGGATTTTGAGGGTGGTGGGGATTTTGAGAGGGAGGGAGAGGAATCGACGGGAGGGGGGATTTGTTTTTTAGAGAGAGAGTTTGATTTGAGTGAAAATTACGGTTGTGACCTTCGGGATCAGGGGTAAATTTTGACAGATTTAACCCCACATTATTTTTTAGGTGTGTTATGTTTATGAGGGTATGATAGTAAAAAGCCGCAAAAATGGGGCTTTGCTTAATAATAGTATAGATATGGCTCAATCTCGGCCATATTAAACAGTACACATCGATAAGCACTTTGTAGCCTTTGGTAATCCAAAGTGATTGATTTCCTTTGGAAATTGGCCGACCTTCAAGTATTGCATCATTCTCCAAATCTTAATTTCTATTTGGCCGATTATCCATATCAGCCACTTGACTCATGCATTTACTGAAAAATTGCATGCACTCATCTAATAAATAGCATTGTTCTATACAACCTTCAGGTCGTGCCAAATTCCTAACATATACTTTGAATGTCTTCATTTCTCTACAGAAAATAAAATTAACATTTTATGAAAAAAAAATACATAATTACAAATAGAATTATAACATAATCAATTTGTCACCTTTCAAAGGGATACATCTATCGTTGTTGAACTGGGCCACATAATCGGGCTTCTCGCCCCAAATGAATTGTCAAATGAATCATAATATCGAAAAATGCAGGAACGAAAAACCTTTCAAATATGCACAAAGTCTCAACAACATCTGCCTCTAGTTTTAATATTTCCTCCGGGTCAATGACTTTTTGGCATAATGCATTGAAAAATGCACATAGTCGAAATATTGCGTTTCTAGGCCTTTTTGGGAGAAGACCTCTTAATGCAACAGGAAACAATTGTTGGATTAACACATGATGATCATGAGACTTGAGGCCAACAATTTTACACTCGTCCACTGATATACAATTCCCAATATTTGAACTATAACCATCAAGTACCTTAAGGTCAAATAACCGTTTGCAAAACAGTTGTTGTTTCTTTTTTGAAAGAGTGTGTGGCCCAGGTGACAGATAAGTTCTCATTCCATTTTTCCGTTTTGGATGCAATTCATGTCTAATTCCCATGTCTTCCAAATCCATACGTAAATTTATCCCATCCTTTGACTTTCCCTTCACATTCAGCAAAGTACTAATAATGTTATCACACACATTCTTTTCAATGTGCATTACATCCGAATTATGATGCAATACTAAATGCTGAAATTGAACAAAAAGAAAACAACTGAGATATGTAAGAAACATAATACTAACTAATTGCCAAAAAAATGAAAAAATAGATAATAAGATAAATAAAGTGGGTTATATATATTACCTCCCAGTAAGGCAAGTCAAAAAATATTGACTTCTTCTTCCACATCTGTACAGGTTATAACTTTCTCTTATTTTTCTTTGACCCCTTCCCAAAATCATTTTCGATATTTTTTATCTCATTCAAAATTCTTGATCCAACCATTAATCTAGGTGGCTCCTCAAGCTCTTGTTTCCTATTAAACCAACTTCTCTTGAACTGTAATGTATGTTTTGGTCCAAGAAACCGCCTATGGTTCAGGTAAACAGTTTTTTTTACTATGTTTCAACCATTTAGAACAAGTATTAGTACCACATATGGGGCATGCTAGTTTTCCCTTCGTAGTACATCCAGCCAGATTACCATAAACTGGAAAGTCATTTATTGTCCACATCAAAATTGCTTTCAAGTTGAAAAATGTTTTGGTGAAAGCATCATATGTCTGTACACCCACATCAAATAAAACTTTCAAGTCATCTATCAGTGATTGTAAATAAATATCTATGTAATTTCCTGGTTATTGTGGTCCTGAAATCAACATTGATAACATAATATGTTCCTTTCTCATGCATAACCCTGGTGGAAGATTATATATTACCAGCATCACAGGCCAACAACTATGTAAGGAGCTAAGACCACGAAAGGGATTAAACCCATCTACAGCCAGACCAATTCTAAGGTTGCGCGGCTCGGCAGCGAAAGATGGCCATTTATTGTCAATTGTTTTCCAAGCCAAAGATTCAACAGGGTGCCTAATTTTATCATCTTCACTTTTATGATTGTGATGCCACTGTAAATTTTCGGCAAGTTCTGATATTTGGAACATTCTTATAAACCTTGGAATTATTGGAAAATACCTCAAAATCTTAACCGGCACTCCAATATGAATCTTCTTAGTCCGATGATCCTTCTTCCACCGTGACTCATGGCACTTCCTACATTCATCATCGCCTTTGAACTCGCCTCTAAATAGGCAACAATCATTGACGCATGCATGTATGATTTCACAATCAAGCTTAAATGACTTAATTAATCGCTGTGTAGCTCGTGCGGATTCTAGAATTGTATTTTCATCAGGTAACATGTCATGCAATATCTTCAAAAGATGATTAAGGCATTTGTTTTTTTTAGGTTAAAGGTGGGATAACGCCACCCTGTTTCATTAATAAGAGGTTAATAAAATACCCCGGAGTACCGGGAGAAATACAGAAGTACAGTGCAGGAAATAAAACATACTCCCCCAACAAACCCTGGGGGTGGGTCTAACTATCCCTGCATCAAGCTACCAAAAGTATAGTAGGTCGATAAAACACAAAATAGTAGAGCTGGCGGCTAATGAGAGTCTTGATGGGTATGGAGGGTGCCACCCCTCAATCAATTGTAGGCCCAAACTCTACCTCCTCGTCATCAAATTCTTCCACCTGGAAGACTTGGGCGATCCTCCCTCTCGCTCCTATGGCAGCAGCTGTAGCCCAAAAAGAAATATGATGCATGATATGAGTAAGGTTACCAGAATTACTATTACATGAAGCATGAAAATAAAAATTATTTCTGTCTAGCCATAACACCCATGTAGTTGCCACAATTGCAATGTACCACGCATCCTTCATTTCTTGGCGAATCGAGGCAAATTTAGGGCCAATCCACAAATCTTCATATTCGCTAGGGTAGTCACCCGTTCCTAAGGCTCGTAATATCTCCACTATAGTTGCCTTACTCCTAGGGCAATGAATAAAAAGCTGGTTCAAATTTTCCGTACGCTTATTGCAGAAATCACAGTTGGTCGCAATCTTGGGTTGTCTTTTGGTAAGGTTCTCTCTGGTAAGGATTGCATTGTTGAGCACTAGCCAGAGGAAGAATCTGACTTTCAGGGGGGCTTTTGCCTTCCATAACACCTGTGCCCAGCTGGGTCTACATCCTCGATAGTGAATTTGATGATACAGAGACCTGACCGTGAAGGCTCCCTTGGTTTCGAGTCCCCAGCGCATCTGATCTGGGCCTTGAGCGCACATTACACCAGTCCGTGTTATGTGTTCTTGCAATTCAAGCAGTTGCTGCTGTAACTCTGGGGTTAGAGTTCCTCGGAACGATGGCCTCCAGTTTCCCCTCTTCCAAGTCTCGGCCACAGAAATATTTGGTCGATTCGTTTTTTCATACAGCTCAGGGAAGGATTCCTTAAGGGTATGGGCCCCACACCATTCGTCCCACCAAAATTTAGTTGACCGTCCATTACCGATCGTCAACGTAACTGCTGAGTTGAACGGTCTGCTTGCTTTTGTAATTCTTTTCCAGAAGCGCGAAACTTTAGACCCTACTCGGAAGCCTAAATTTCTCGTACCTTTTCTTCGGTGGTAAGGTTGGATGAAATCCTGTCATCCTTCCCCGCTGTGGTGAAATACCTTCCACCACCATTTTCCCAAAAGGGCAAGGTTCATATCTCTGAGGTCGATGATGCCTAGCCCTCCATGCTTCTTCTTCATGTAAGCGATACTTTATTTGATCAGGTGGTAGCCTCCTCTATTCGAATCTGCCCCTTTCCACAGGAATCCTTTACGGATCCAGTCAATCCTTTGGATAACCCATTTAGGAAGCTCAAAAAATGACATGTAGTAAATGGGTAGATTAGACAACACTGAGTTTATGAGTACCACTCTGCCCCCGAGTGAGAGCGTTTTTCCTTTCCAACCAGACAGAGTCCTCCACCCTGTCTATGATAGGCAGCCAGTCCGACTTAGTGAGCCTCCCTGGTCTGAGCGGTAGCCCTAGGTATTTGATCGGGAACTACTCCGTCATACAGTTTAGTATGATGGCATGTTCCCGTGTTTCGGCACCGGATAGAGTAATTAGAATCAGAGCGCTCTTGTGGAAATTTATTCTGAGGCCTGACCAGGCTTCAAAACAGTAGAGTGCCCCTTTAAAGCAGACTATTTCTGACCTGGTCCCATTACCAAAAATAAGGGTGTCATCAGCGTATTGAAGAATCATGCACCCTTGATTAGACGTGCTGCTGGCCACTGGCATTATCCAACCTTTGCTTCGACAGTTCTCTAGCATACCCCTCAGCACATCCGCTACGATAGTGAATAGAAGTGGTGATAGCGGGTCCCCTTGCCGAAGTCCTTTCTTGCACGGGAACGGCGGCCTCGGCCGCCCATTCACCGAGATTGCAGTTTTACTAGTGTGCAAACACTGCCTGATCCATCTTATCCATTTATTCCCGAATCCCCTTCCTCTGAGATTTTCCAGCAGGTACTCCCAGTCGACAGAATTGTAAGCTTTTTCAATGTCCAGTTTTAGGAGGAAGTTCTTAGAGTTGCTCATATGGCAGTAGTGGATAACTTGCTCCGCGGTGGCCACACAGTCAAGAATGCATCTGCCCTTGATGAAATCCGTCTGAGTTTTGCTGACTAGGCTGTCCATTATGCTTCCCAGGCGGATGGCCAGGACCTTAGTGATAATCTTAGCCGAGCAGTTTATCAGGCTGATCGGTCGAAAATCCCCTACTCTCATAGACTCCTCCCGTTTAGGTATGAGGACGACTTCCGCAAAATTGAGCATTCCCAGTCTGAGATTGTTGTTAAAAAATTCATCCATCAGCACCATAATGTCCCCTTTAATTTCTTCCCAGAACACTTGGAAGAACATCATTGGAAAGCCGTCTGGCCCAGGCGACTTGTCTGCTCCCATTTGATTAATGGCATTTTTAACTTCCTCTTCCGTGAAAGGAGCTTCCAAGGTGGACAAAGTTTGCGTTGAGTTATTCTGGTATGCCTGCCAGTAATCATCTCTAAGTGGGATCCTGAAGTCATTTTTCTTCCCAAAGAGGTCCTTGTAGTAAGATTGAAAGGTTGTGGAAATCGCATTTTCATCCTGCGAAGTCCCCGTGTCCGTCTGTATTGATAAAATTAGGTTAGATCTGCATCTTGCGCTTTCCACTTGGTGGACGAAGGCCATATTCGCGTCTCCCTCTTTAAGCCACGAAATTCTTGACCTTTGTTGCCATTTGATTTCTTCCATCTTATAAAGATTGGCAATATTCTCTCGGAGTTCTAGTAGCCTGTTTCTTTCATCTTGTGACAGGACTCTTGTTTCTTCCAACCTTTCTAGTTCATCAATTCCTTCCAAAAAGGCGTCCTTAGCACGCCAGATTGTCGAAAATCTGGACCGATTCCATCTACGCAGCCGCTTCCTCAATCTGCAGATCTTTTCACACCAACGGGCTGCAGCATCCGTACCAGTAGTTGGGAGTGCCCAATTTTCCATCACCATGTGGTGGAACCCCTGAATTTCTAGCCAGGCATTCTCAAATCTGAATTTCCTAGGCCGTTGAGCTCCCCGTATCCCTACATCCAGAAGGATCGGAGTATGATCTGACGTTGGTCTAGGGATCGATCTGGCGGTTGCTAATGGGAACTTAGCCTCCCAATCCATCGATACTAGGTTCCTGTCTAATTTGGCCATGATCGGAGTAGCCTGCATGTTAGACCATATGAATAGTCTATCATTAATAGGGATATCTATGAGCTCTAGTTCCGTGATCACCCTATTAAACTCTTCTATGTGCTTATCGCTAGAACCTCTTTCCTTGTGCTCGAAGGTGAATCTGGTAATATTGAAGTCCCCCCCAACGATCCAGGCTCCCGACCATCGTTGTCGAATATCGACAAGCTCCTGCCAGAAGGCATCACGATCTGTAGCCATATTCGGTCCATAAACGACAGTGACTGTTTGCACCCAATTATCAGATCGTGTTTTAGTCTGATAGTCAGGGAGAATGTTCCACTGTAAACCTTGGTACATGTTAGAGTATCCGGGTTGAATCCAATAGCAATTCCCCCCGAGGCTCCTGCGGACGGGCGTAGCACCCATTCCTTGATTCTGTTGCCCCCTACCCTTTTGAGTTTGGACCCATGCACAAGTTTGGTCTCCTGTAACCCTACGATTTTCGCCTTGGAGTTGTTAATGACGTCCCTAACCATATCTCTTTTCTCCCTATCCCCCAGCCCCTCACATTCCAGAATAGTGTATTCATTAGGGGAACGTGACTGAGTCGACCGTGTGTATGGGTGTGGGACAGGTTTTAGCTTCACCTGCCTCTATCAACCCAGAGGTGGCTCCTACTTTTTCCTTACAACTAGAGTTAACCCTTTTAGTTTCCCAACCCCTAATTTTATTGAGAAGTAAGGCATTACGGTCTGTGTCTCACACCTCCAAACCACAGGTTTTAGCTAGGAAAAAAACTTCAGAGTCTGACATGAAATTTAATATAGATGCTAAAAAATTCCTCGTACCTCCGTTGTTGAATTTTGCAGTTTTTGCTGCCGCTGCTACCTCCAGATAGTCATCCAAGGACTCCACATGAGCCCTCTTAGGCGATCGCTGCACTTTGAACCCCACCGTCCTGTGAGATGAGACAGTACTATCTCCCGATACTAACTCTGGAAGTGTGGCCAAGACCATCTCTGGCGAGATCTTCCTTTGTGTATCAGCAATAAGTTCTAGATCCTCTGAATCGTCGTCTGTAAAAGAGAATTCTTTGTCCAAATTTAAGCATCCTTCCAGGTCCTCATCACTATCTGTAAGTTGATTCTCCAGTAGTAGAGTAGACTCTCTCTTCGTGGACTCCTCTGTGAGCCCATAAACTGCCGATGACTCTTCAATAGTAGCAGAGTTTCCTGTGGCGGACCCCTCGATGGGCCCACTACCCGTCTGATTGCTTAAAATTGTAGCGTTACTTGACTCAGGGGCTAAAATAAGCGTGTTGGGCCCCTCTTTAGGCCCATTGATGCCTATAAAATACTCACAACCAAGCCCACCCTTTTGAGATGCCTCCGCTTTGCCTCTAATTGCTCCTCCGCGGTGTAACATACCACTTGTCTCGATCGCAGCAAAGTCAGAGCTGTTCTCGAGGTCGGTATGCTTACCTCCCCTGCCACATGGCACAACCCTACTGGTTGGCGCATGGCAGCTGCAATACGCGTGGGGATCGAAGTAGCGTTGAGTGCCAACTCCAATGGTTCCTTCTTCTTAAGTATCAAAACTGAAGGGTTTTCACCTTCTTCGTTGGCTTCTCTAGCTTCTTTACCATTTGTGGGTACCCTCAATTCTTGAGCGGCAGAGTCCCCTTTCTTCTCGCTCTTCTTTGCTCTGTCTTCTCTGCGAGCGAGCAGCTCTGCACTCGTCGCTTTCCCCAAAGAAGTCTCTGTATCTTGTCGCCCCTGACCCAAAGAAGCCATCTTGTCCCAAAGCAGCTCTGCGCTCACCTGCTCTTGTCCCGAAGCATGCTCGTTGTAACGGAGTTGGAGTTTGCCATTTTTAGGGCCTACAATCCTTGTCCCCCTTCTGTGCTCCACCACATGTTCCTCCTTTCCTACATGCATCATTTGACTACTTTGCAACGGTTGTTTGCCATTTTGGGAGATCTGCAGCTGCCCCTTTTTCTAATTAACCCCTGATCCAGTGAAGTTTACCAAATCTGGAAGTGGATCATCTTGGCCATTGGATCCCTTGGTCTGGCTTCGCGCTTGACCACCGACGTCCCGCCCTGATCCAAGCCTTTCGGATCCCTCCACCGTAGCCTCACGGCGAGCTTCCATCTCTCTCGCAGCCTTGATCACCTCGCAATGGGTCTGTTCCACTTCGTGTGTCCCGTCTATGGTGAGCTCCCACGTAGGTGAGGCCACTTGCTTGTAGCTACGACCATCTCTGAGAGAAGATGTAGGTGAAGGGGATGTGATGGAGGTGGGTTCCGTCTCCCTATCTACACGCTTGCCGAGGACAAAGCGTAGGAGATAGGACTCCTTACAGGAGAAGACCTTGGCGAATCTTGGCATTAAGGCGATGTCCCTACTTCTGATCAGTACCCTAGCCAATACTATCTCCAATCGGCATACTGTTTTCTCGTCAACTTCTTCCACTGTGCCAAAGTCGGATACTATCTCTTGTAAGGCCTCCTTTTTCCAAAAATGCAATGGTATGTTATGAATCCATACCCAGAATCTATCCCCCTGAGGTCGCTCAGCACCAAAGCTCGGTGACCAAGCTTTAAAGTCCATTGTGAAATGTCCAAAATCCACCGTTGGCATTCCGGTGCCACTATCATCTTTTGCGGCGATGGGAATGAAATCAAAAATTGGAAGGGAGACATTCTCTTGACAACCCAGTCATGGTGCGCTCTCATTGGCCATGTCGCGTTCAAATCTTAGAGAACATGAGCCTCCGATGGCCGTCCTTTCGTCACTCGTGCCACTGCGCACCACTGACTAAGCCACTTTTCTTCATTTTTTGTAGTTGCGAGGCTGTTTGCAAGCTTAATCGTTGCTGGGTTGTCCGGCGACTTACCCCTATGTACTCCCCGTTCTTCGTCTTCATTGGAAGTGAAGACATTTGTGCAGTTGTAGGACATGTGACCCCACATCATACATCTCAGACATCGCACTTCTTTGGTGCATTCCGTCCGATAGTGTCCCAACTCCCTGCAGTTGAAGCACGGCGCCGGTTTGCGCTTTCCTTTTCTCTGGTGTTTTCTGTTTTCTTGTAGTTTGGTGTTGGGGAATTGGATTTTCTTTTTCCTTTGTGCGTGACCTCCTGCTGTAACGCCCCGAGCCCGGCTCAGCTGCGCACGCGACTACACGTGCGCGCACGCGAAAGAACGGATACAAAACTCTAACCACGCCCACCACAGGCACCATCAAAAGGTGGGTTAACCCTTAGGTAACCTTTATCATTTGGGAATCCTATTGTAATACCCCGATCTTTTATTTAAAGATTATTTGTTTATTCATATGGTATGCTGGTATAGCATGTTGACTAATATTTTCTCCTATGAGTATTTTTCCTTGAAGCCCAATGTCGCTTTATTCATTTTCTTTTTATTGTGCCCAAATGAATTTAAGCCTATTTTTGTGTAACACTTCTTATACATTATATTTTAGTACAACTTTATTAGTGGGTGTGCATGCACGTGCATTCCGCATGCACGAACATTGAACACCTTTTCTTTGGCCGGATTGTGAGTAGGATAGTGGGGTTTTGTGTGTACACGTGCACTTTATGTACACGTGCAATGAGCACATTTCTTGACCGGATTGTGGGTGTGTGGGCTTAGATCATGGGTAGTTGCTTTTGGGGTGTGGGTAGTTTCTCAAACTTCCGGATTGATCTCAGCCTTTGATCTCCCAACTTCCGAATGCATCTCCACCCTCCATCTCACTCTAGCTTATGTATAAATACCCCCTACTATTCCCTATCTCTTTTACACTAAAATTTCCTGAGATTATAGAGAGTATCTGTGAGTTGTGTGGGAGTTTCTGTGGAGGCAAGCAGCATTGCTGAGGAGCCCGGTGTGGAACAAAGGGACAAGAAGTGCTGCGCTATATTGAAGGACTTTGCGGGATTTCGTTATTTTGTTCATAAAAGGTGGGTGTTTCTCAGGACTTCTAATGTAGGAATAATACTACAATTGTTATGATTGATACCATGTTATAGGAAGGGAATTGATTGCCGTAGAAATTGCTTGAACATGCTGTTAATGTTGAGAACGAGATTGTCGGTACAGTCGACTGCCACAAGAGTCAGCCGACTGGTACGAGACAATATTTCTTATAGTGTACTGATGAACATGTGTGTGAGTAGACATGATGGTGTGATTGTTAGATGTATATTTTCCCTATGACACATATGATGGAGGGAAGGCAATAAATGAATGGAAAAGAACCAATGGTGAATTATAATTATCGGCACAGTCGACTGCCATATGAGTCAGCCGACTGGTACCGTATTTTGAGTACGACCTGTTTGGAAGTTTCATGAATTAAGATATTCTTTTATGTAGACTCAGCATGATAATTCGAGAGTCATATCTTTATCTTCGTACGACAGTTATGAATATGTATGAATGCATGTTTAAAATATTTTCCCTAAAGAAAGACTATACTAGTGAAGTGAGAATTCATGTTGAGAGACTACTGAACAAAAAGAGACTCTGCTTTTGAAACATTACTTTATGCATACTTTAAATTGACACCATGATGCAAGTGCATGTGAGAACTGTAATTAATCTCTTTTTAATTGAAAATGGATCTGCCCAGTCGACCGAATGCGTGTAGCAAGTCGACTGACCTGGACTTTGAATTGTGCTGTTTGAAATCCAAGAACAGACGACTGACGGACGAACAGTCGACTGTCATGGGGACAATATTGTGAACATGGAAGGTTGCGGGACAGGCGACTGGTTGTGTACAACAGTCGACTATCCCGAGCGGTTATGAATGATGCTATACGTGACTGTATAAGTCGACTGGTATTCTTCCGAGTCGACTGTACAGAGTGGACTTTTGATAATTTGATTCATGTTATTTACTGTTGGTAATGATGAACTTTATGCTTTTATCGATGGATTCTGGTTATGGCTGTATGAATTATGTGAAAGGAATCATAGATGAGAATTGAGAACTAAATGAATAATTATGAAAGGCTAAATCATGATGAGAAAGTCTGTGAGACTCTAAAATGAATTACGAGCTGATGATGCTCAATTGGGTATTGTGAATTTGAAATTGAACGAAGGAGTAGCTAAGTGTCCCCGGCAGTGAAATGAAATGAATTGAGAAATAGACCAGGTTGGTCAAGTGAAATGAAATGATAAGTCCGGTTGATGGAGAGGCTAACTCTAGAGCTTGATTTTTATTCATGATTCTAATGTAACTTTAATACATAGTGTGGAGGTGATGAAGGTGAGAGAAAAACATGAGTATGAGAGCTAGGGTACGGTGCGGGTGTGTGAGCCGCAGAATGCATGCTTGATGCGTCAAGACATGGCGCGGGCACAACTCAGTAATGATCGGACTCTAGTCACGCTTGTGGGATGTTTTGGTGACTGCAAGAGGAGTGTGTTCAGGGAGGAGGCTGAATTGTCGCAGAATGCATGCTTGACGAGTCAAGACATGGCGCGAAATTCTACTCCAGGGGCCAGGATACATGCTTGTACTCATAGAATCATCTAAGATACTCATTCGAATTACAGAAGTAGAGTAAGTCATGGCGGGGGATTGAACCCTACAAAAATGAAGAACGATTAAGAGGCTTGCCCTCGAACCTATGTAGTATGGGATGCATAGAATTCGAACAAGTGTGCATTAGTGTCATGTGTTAACCAAATAAATTGCATTAAGGATTAAGTGCACAATCACGACACGACATCTTTAAAAGTTCCCTCTTATTTGCATGCTTATGTTGAACAAGTTTGTGATTTATAAGAAATGAGATTCATTATACTGTTTCTGGCATAGAGAGGATGGCCATGTATAATTATCGTCGGTTGAATAAACTGACGTACCCACAGTTTTGTATGCAGGATAAATTACATGTAAAGAGGAATGGATGCATAAAGATCTCATTATGTTGTTATTCATTTATGTAAATGTTGTATATTTTGCTTCCGCTGTGTAAATTCAAATGTAATGTGTTGTAAACTCTGATGTAAAAGAAAAGTTTTAAAATTCCTTGTAAAATTGTATGTGAAGGAAGCGAAAAGATCCTGTAGAACATCTCGAATTCAGTAATTTGGGATTCGGGGCGTTACACCTATTATATCTTTCTTTTATTTCCAAGATCCCACCGATATGGGATCTTTTTTTCCCTAGGTCAATCCGGTCAAGCACACAACACCCACTAATTCCATCTCATTCATTCCTTCATTCCATACAAGTCAACTAGTCAACACCTACACACACCACTTCCATTCTTTTTCCATACCTTCTCCACGTCATCACCCACTCTTTCTTTTTTTCTTTATTATTTATATATATATATATATATATATATATATATATATATATATATATATATATATATATATATATATATAATATTATATATAATATATATATATACCGGGTGTTACACCTGCCACTTCTCTGCCGCTTCCTCAATCGGAGCTGGCCCCTCACCCTCATCAGGGCCATTGTTTGGACCCCTTCTTTGGGCCCATACAACGGTGGACCTTGGAGGTTTGTGGACCACCTCCCTTTTCGGTGGTTGGTGGGAGTTGTGGGAAGGGGGGAAAGTAAGAGGTTGGTAATGGAGCTTCTTGTTGGGTTCCATTCCGTTGGGGGTGTGGTTGCGTTTGGAGGTAAGTTGTGGTGCATGGCCATTGATGGTCTGGGTGGGGTGATTGAATGCACTTTCTCTCTATGATGGGAGGGAATAAGGTAAGTTTTATTAAGGTGTTTCTTTGCCTCTCTGTGATGATGAGGGTTGTGAGTTGCATTACGGTAGCTTTTTTGTCTTGTGTGACTGTTCCTGTGGTTGTCCCTGTGATGCACTTCTGTGCTGTACCACCGGTCGTGTGCCTGTTGTTGTTGTTGAGCGTGACGCTAGATCACGGGGGGTTCTTTTACACCGATACTGGCTAGTAGGAGGACCCCCTCTATGGTCCCGTCCTCTCAGCTACAACTCTATCAAAGGGCGATGATGAAGTGAGCCTCTCCCTTCAAACCGATGATGCGCATTACGATGTGCACGCTGAGGGGAGAGAGCAACTCTGAGCCCAGAGGGTTTGCCCTCCTTACGGTTGTGTGCTAGGGATTGGGTTTGGGACAAGGGTTTGAAATGTGGATGTCAGGGGGGGTGGGGACAGAGCTGTGAAGGGGTGAAGAAGGAGTATCGGATGTTGTTGGGGGGGTGTAAAAATGTTGTGAGTGTGGCGGACCCTCTCGTTGGGTCCGCACCCACTCAGCTCCAATTTCATCAGCATACGGGGGTGAAGTCAGTGGTCCGAGGTTTGTAGAGGGGAGTAGCAGTCGATGAGATGGTCGGAAAAAAAATTAAAGGATGGGTGCACTGGTGGTGGTTGGAGAAAAGGAGGAGGAAAAGCAGTTTGTTGAAGGTGATGGAACTGAGATGATTCCCAGGACTACGGATTGGTGTGCGTATCGATCATAAAAGATTAACAGATTAAATACGTGATCTAACCCTATATAGCGGAATCTAGGGTTCACGAATTATACCTGCGATGAGAAGAAGACGACAGCGACCCCAAGATCTTCTGCACGTATTCCTTCCTCGGGTTGGACGTCGTGTGGGCGACGATCTCCCAACCTTTCTTCTCCTTGGCTGACCTCTCTTTCTCTCCTTACGTGAATCACGAATTTAGAGAAAAAATCTTATATTTCAGATGATCAATGACGGCCAGAGAAATAGAGGATATATATAAGGCTACGGCAGGGACCATGAGGAGAAATTAGGGTTATGTCTCCTAACGAATCTGGGTATCCCGTGTTCAGCCCGAACACACAACCCAGGCCCATTAACAATAGCTCGGTCCACTAAGGAGCTATTGTTGCACTACCTTCCTAATCCCAAATTATATTTATGGGCTCCTTTTATTATATGCTCGTTGAGCTCCCCATGTTAAGATATCGAATGTCCGTCGATCAAATTAAGTTACTGACAACTATATTGATCAACATCTTTTATCCTTAAGTAGTACCACTCAACTTTATTTGTCATGTCGGATGTAATCCACCTGCAGGGTTTACATGACAATCCTTATGAGCTCCTTAAGGGGACATCATCAACCCGACGTATCGGGACATGGATACCTTTTACAATCAACAGCCCATCATACATACAATGCTATTACCCAATTCATAGAGGTTGTTGATCCATAATGAATCTCACTCTTTTATGAGTCAAAGTAATGCACACTGCATATACATGTCTGTTATTATATCTGGATTAAGAGCATAAGCATCCATAATAACAGAGGTGTTTGTTCTCTTTTATAGTCAGTACAAAGAGAACAACATCAAGTGGTCCTGTTCAATACACACAAAGTGTACTAGTGTAAACCTATAGTCAAGATAGACTAATACCAGATTACACTACAACCTTTCCAATGGATTATCCAAGTCCGTCTAGGTTGTGAACTATTTATATATTCCATAGGGAACTGATAATATGATCTTCTGTGTGTCACCTCACACCATATTATCAACCTTATAGAATATCAGATACTTGCATTAATATTATAATAAACACAATATGCAAACATATGCCCATATGATTCTCATTCAAAAAAAATAAGGAAATAAAGTTAATACAAAAGTGATGCTTTCAGTATATAACCCTAACAATCTCCCACTTATACTCAAAGCATTGCTTTTCAGTATACTGTTACAAATCTCCTACTTATACTTAAAGCCATGCTGCTACGCATCTGACTCCCATTCCCTCAACATGACTATCAAAAGCCTTAGCTGGTAGGCTCTTAGTGAAGGGATCAGCTAGGTTGTCTGCTGAAGCTATCTTGATCACAGCAACTTTTTCTTTCTTTACGAAATCTCGTATCAGGTGGTACTTACGCTCAATGTGTTTACTTGCCTTATGGGCTCGTGGTTCCTTCGAATTTGCAACTGCACCACTATTATCACAATAAAGTGTAATAGCCTTAGGCAAATTAGGTACCACATCCAAGTCCAATAGGAAGTTTCTGAGCCAAACCGCTTCTTTGGCTGCCTCAGAGGCTGCCACATACTCGGCTTCCATGGTAGAATCAGCAATACATTTTTGCTTGATACTCCTCCATATAGTGGCTCCACCTCCCAAAGTAAATACATAACCTGAGGTTGATTTCCTGGAATCCCTATCTGACTGAAAATCTGAGTCTGTATACCCCAAGGCAACTAAACTATCTGCCTGGTAAACTAGCATGTAATCTTTAGTCCTTTTCAGGTACTTCAAAATATGCTTTACGGCAGTCCAGTGCTCTTGTCCCGGGTTAGACTGATATCTGCTAACCATGCCAACGGCAAAGCAGATATCTGGTCTCGTACATAGCATTGCATACATTAAGCTTCCTACTGCTGAAGCATAAGGAACTGCTTTCATGTTCTCTATCTCTTTAGGTGTCCTCGGACACTGCTCCTTTGATAGGGCAATTCCATGCCTAAAAGATAAGAAACCTTTCTTAGAATTTTGCATGCTAAAACGAGTTAGTATAGTATCGATATAGGAAGCTTGAGACAAGCCCAACATCCTTTTCTTGCGATCTCGTAGAACTTTGATCCCAAGGATGTGACCTACTTCTCCCAAGTCCTTCATATCAAACTGTTTGGATAACCATACCCTTACGTTAGATAATACCTTCACTTTGTTTCCAATGAGCAAGATGTCATCCACGTAAAGTACTAGGAATACCACCACGTTTCCGTCACACTTTTTGTATACACACGATTCATCTTGACATTGATCAAATCCATAGGATTTTATCACCTGATCAAAACATATGTTCCAAGATCTGGAAGCTTGCTTAAGTCCATAAATGGACTTCTTGAGCTTACAAATAAGATGCTCTTGGCCCTTTTCAATGAACCCGTCTGGTTGCTTCATATAGATGTCTTCCTCAAGACTTCCATTAAGGAAAGCTGTCTTGACATCCATTTGCCAAATCTCATAATCAAGATGAGCTGCAATAGATAAAAGAATCCGGATAGACTTAAGTATGACTACTAGCGAAAAGGTTTCCTCATAATCGATACCCTCTCTTTGAGTAAAACCTTTTGCAACAAGCCGAGCTTTAAAGGTTTCAACCTTACCGTCTGATCCTCTTTTTCTCTTATAGACCCACTTGCATCCAATGGCTTTTACACCAATAGGTGGTTCTACAAGCTCCCAGACTTGATTAGAATCCATAGATTCTATTTCAGATATCATTGCTTTTTGCTAAGACTCTGCATCTTTATCTTGGAGTGCTTCCTTGTAGGTACAGGGATCATAATCTTGTTCCTCAGGAACAAATTCTGACGACTCTCCCAAGAACATATATCTATCAGGTTGTATCACAACCCTCCCACTACGACGAGGCACTATCGGTTGTGGTGCAACATTTGTGACACGTTGTGCAGTTACTGGTGGTACATCCTGTTGTACTGTTGATACTGAAGTATTTGGCGTCTCACCTCTCAGTTCTTCTAGAACAGCTCTACTTATGGGTTTATGGTTCATCACATAGTCTTCCTCTAAGAATCGAGCATTGGTGCTAACAATGACCTTCTGATCCTTAGGACTATAAAATAAACCACCTTTCGTTCCTCTTGGATAGCCTACAAACAAGCATACTTCTGTACGAGATTCCAACTTATCGGCTTTCCCATTCAGCACGTGTGCTGGACTACCCCAAATCCGAACATGTTTCAGACTAGGCTTACGCCCAGTCCACAGTTCTGTGGGAGTGATTGGTACTGACTTAGAAGGAACCAAGTTCAAAATATAAGCTGCAGTTTCTAAGGCATATCCCCAAAACGAATCTGGTAAATCTGAATAACTCATCATTGATCTAACCATCTCCATAAGAGTCCTATTCCTTCTTTCTGCTACACCATTCTGTTGGGGTGTTCCAGGTGCTGATAATTGGGATGTAATCCCAGCCTCTGACAAATAGTCCCTAAACTCCCCAAAGAGATACTCGCCACCACGATCTGAACGTAATGACTTGATACATTTTCCATTTCTCCGTTTCTGCCTTGTACACTTTGAATTTCTCAAAGCACTCAGACTTACGGCGCATCAAATAAATATATCCATACCTTGAATAATCGTCAGTAAATGTGACAAAATATTCAAAGCCACCTCTAGCCTGGACAGTCATGGGCCCACACAAATCAGAATGAACCAATTCCAACACATCTTTGGCCCTATACCCCTTTGCCTTGAAAGGCCTTTTGGTCATTTTACCTACCAAGCAAGATTCACAGACTGGTAGTGCCTCCACTTCCAATGAACTCAAAGATCCATCTTTAACCAGTCTTTGAATCCTTCTTAGGTTAACATGCCCCAATCGCAAGTGCCAAAGATATGTTTGGTTCATACAAGAAGGTTCTTTTCTCTTATTTATGTTAGAAGACATATTATTCATTTCCATAAGTTGCATCGTGGGCGAAATAGGATTAATGACATAGATTATCAACCAATGCACCAGAACAGATAAAATGCTTATTTTTTCTAATAACAATATTATCATTAAAATAAACTGAATATCCATCCTTAACTAGCATGGAAACAGAAATTAAATTCCTTCTAAGTGAAGGTGCATAAAGACAATCTCTCAATGTCAAAGACTTATTTCTACCAAAAGATATAATAACATATCCTATTGCAACGGCCGCTACTCTTGTAGCGTCACCCATAAACAAGCATATCTCTCCATCACTGAGCCGTCTGGTTTCCTGGAACCCCTGCAATGTATTGCAGACATGATTAGTGGCTCCTGTATCTACACACCAGGTGCCGGTAGATAACACCGCTAAACATGTTTCAACAACTAGTAAATGAGATATACCTTCTTTGTTCTTTTGTTTGAGAAGTGGACAGTCAGTCTTCCAATGTCCTGACCCTTTGCACTTGAAACACTTGCCTTTTGGCTTTTTCACAGCGCCTTGAGGTCCCATGCCCTTCTTTGCTGAGTTTACTTGTTTCTGAACTTTCTTCTTCTTACCACCTTTCGGCTTAGAAGTAGAGTCCTTTTCAGTCACATAAACATGGGCATTCTGCTTGAAGAGAGCTTCAGCATCCTGTAGTTCTTTTGCAAGTTCTGACAAAGTATACAACCTTTTGTTCATGTTGTAATTAAGGCAAAACGAGTCAAAACTTTTAGGCAAAGTCCCGAGAATGATATCGACCTGGGTTTCCCCATCGATTTCAGCACCAAGGATCTCCATCTCATTTAGATGACCCATCATCTTGAGAACATGATCCCTTACTGGTGTCCCCTCAGCCATAGATGCATTCATCAAACTCTTCATAGCAAATTGCCTAGCTGCTCTACTCTGATGTCCGAAGAGTTCCTTAAGGTTGTACATCATATCATAAGCTGTGGGCATGGCCTGATGCTGATGCTGCAGTACATTTGACATAGATGCCAAAATGTAACACCGCGCCATCTCATCTGCCTTATTCCACTTCTTATAAGCCTCTTTGACCTCTTCATCAGAGTTAGCATCAGGCTTAGGTGGGCATACTTCATTGAGTACAAATTTGTACTCTTCAGCAGTTAAGACAATATCCAAGTTACGTTTCCAGTCAATATAATTAGGGCCAGTAAGTTTGTTTTCTTTAAGAATCACCATAAGTGGACTGAAAGAACCCATTTTTGAAATCCTGAGAATCACATAAAAAAAATTATGTAGGGCAAAACTTTTTGAATTAATTAAATATTGATTCCCTCTAAACAATAATAAAAAAAATTCACCAACACCTTAAACACCATGAATTTAGCGTGCCACGATAGTGTGGACGTATACAAATTCAATATTTGTTCAAGTAGGTTTTTCCTATTAATTTTACTATCATGTCAACACAACTTTTTGACAAATAAAATTAATCTGTTGGTCTTGCTCTGGTCCTACAAATAATAGCAGTGACTCCGATGGGGAGGATACCATTATTTGTATCTAAGTGTATACCATTGCTTAATACTAAGTCCATTATCTTGTATTGAGTTCCTTCAGATGGAGAAGTGAACACATACTAGGTAACTTTCTACAATTATCCCTAAGGAAGTATGTACTGGTGATCCATAATTATACTCATCCGATATGGAGGAAAGCACTAAAGCCAACACGCAAGTATAATTATATCACCTACAAACCAGCAATGGAGACCCGTGGGATTCATGTTAAATGAATTCCCTCTCCCACTTAGTTATTTAACAATGAGGGTTTTTCTACTAGTTAATTTATGTCCATGTTGTCCATTATTAATGTGATCCTAGTTTTTTCAAAAAAAATCACAAAATAATAAACATGCATAATCAGAATAAGCAATAATGGCAATAAATTTGAAAATAAATATCCAACTATTATGGCCATCTTTCCTTATTCTCCCCCGACTGTGCAAATCCCAAATCTGACCCTGTGCGGAGCTATCCGAGGTTCGACCTGCCCGGTCAGGTCGCGGGTTCGGGGCAGCGCCCCGATTTTTTTTTTTTTTCTTTCTTTTTCTTTTTTTTTTAGGTTTGGCTACCCGATTTCTTCATCGAAAACCATCTGTCGATCTCCGGACTGCCTAAAAACAGCATCTCCTCCGGCGTCAGAAACAGCCACCACCGCCATCATGATCGATTGAAAAAAAATAAAAATAAAATAAAATTAAAATTACATCAATCCTATGCCTCCCGAAGGAGTTCACACATAATCTAGATTGAAAAATTAAAATTATAAGTACGATCAACCCTCGTGACATTAATTACATCCACAAAACAACAACAACACAATAACTACATCCACAGAACAACAACAACACAAACAAAACATGCATAGGACCATAATAGTTGGATCTAAGATGCCTGCAAAACCGAGTTAGAACAGATCTACATCTACCGACTATCATACAACACAAGTTTTATTGGACAACATGGATGTAACAATCAATACGCAGATCCAATACCGGCTCTGATACCAATTGATGGAACTGAGATGATTCCCAGGACTACGGATTGGTGTGCGTATCGATCATAAAAGATTAACAGATTAAATACGTGATCTAACCCTATATAGCGGAATCTAGGGTTCACGAATTATACCTGCGATGAGAAGAAGACGACAGCGACCCCAAGATCTTCTGCACGTATTCCTTCCTCGGGTTGGACGTCGTGTGGGCGACGATCTCCCAACCTTTCTTCTCCTTGGCTGACCTCTCTTTCTCTCCTTACGTGAATCACGAATTTAGAGAAAAAATCTTATATTTCAGATGATCAATGACGGCCAGAGAAATAGAGGATATATATAAGGCTACGGCAGGGACCATGAGGAGAAATTAGGGTTAGGTCTCCTAACGAATCTGGGTATCCCGTGTTCAGCCCGAACACACAACCCAGGCCCATTAACAATAGCTCGGTCCACTAAGGAGCTATTGTTGCACTACCTTCCTAATCCCAAATTATATTTATGGGCTCCTTTTATTATATGCTCGTTGAGCTCCCCATGTTAAGATATCGAATGTCCGTCGATCAAATTAAGTTACTGACAACTATATTGATCAACATCTTTTATCCTTAAGTAGTACCACTCAACTTTATTTGTCATGTCGGATGTAATCCACCTGCAGGGTTTACATGACAATCCTTATGAGCTCCTTAAGGGGACATCATCAACCCGACGTATCGGGACATGGATTCCTTTTACAATCAACAGCCCATCATACATACAATGCTATTACCCAATTCATAGAGGTTGTTGATCCATAATGAATCTCACTCTTTTATGAGTCAAAGTAATGCACACTGCATATACATGTCTGTTATTATATCTGGATTAAGAGCATAAGCATCCATAATAACAGAGGTGTTTGTTCTCTTTTATAGTCAGTACAAAGAGAACAACCTCAAGTGGTCCTGTTCAATACACACAAAGTGTACTAGTGTAAACCTATAGTCAAGATAGACTAATACCAGATTACACTACAACCTTTCCAATGGATTATCCAAGTCCGTCTAGGTTGTGAACTATTTATATATTCCATAGGGAACTGATAATATGATCTTCTGTGTGTCACCTCACACCATATTATCAACCTTATAGAATATCAGATACTTGCATTAATATTATAATAAACACAATATGCAAACATATGCCCATATGATTCTCATTCAAAAAAAATAAGGAAATAAAGTTAATACAAAAGTGATGCTTTCAGTATATAACCCTAACAATCTCCCACTTATACTCAAAGCATTGCTTTTCAGTATACTGTTACAAATCTCCTACTTATACTTAAAGCCATGCTGCTACGCATCTGACTCCCATTCCCTCAACATGACTATCAAAAGCCTTAGCTGGTAGGCTCTTAGTGAAGGGATCAGCTAGGTTGTCTGCTGAAGCTATCTTGATCACAGCAACTTTTTCTTTCTTTACGAAATCTCGTATCAGGTGGTACTTACGCTCAATGTGTTTACTTGCCTTATGGGCTCGTGGTTCCTTCGAATTTGCAACTGCACCACTATTATCACAATAAAGTGTAATAGCCTTAGGCAAATTAGGTACCACATCCAAGTCCAATAGGAAGTTTCTGAGCCAAACCGCTTCTTTGGCTGCCTCAGAGGCTGCCACATACTCGGCTTCCATGGTAGAATCAGCAATACATTTTTGCTTGATACTCCTCCATATAGTGGCTCCACCTCCCAAAGTAAATACATAACCTGAGGTTGATTTCCTGGAATCCCTATCTGACTGAAAATCTGAGTCTGTATACCCCAAGGCAACTAAACTATCTGCCTGGTAAACTAGCATGTAATCTTTAGTCCTTTTCAGGTACTTCAAAATATGCTTTACGGCAGTCCAGTGCTCTTGTCCCGGGTTAGACTGATATCTGCTAACCATGCCAACGGCAAAGCAGATATCTGGTCTCGTACATAGCATTGCATACATTAAGCTTCCTACTGCTGAAGCATAAGGAACTGCTTTCATGTTCTCTATCTCTTTAGGTGTCCTCGGACACTGCTCCTTTGATAGGGCAATTCCATACCTAAAAGGTAAGAAACCTTTCTTAGAATTTTGCATGCTAAAACGAGTTAGTATAGTATCGATATAGGAAGCTTGAGACAAGGCCAACATCCTTTTCTTGCGATCTCGTAGAACTTTGATCCCAAGGATGTGACCTACTTCTCCCAAGTCCTTCATATCAAACTGTTTGGATAACCATACCCTTACGTTAGATAATACCTTCACTTTGTTTCCAATGAGCAAGATGTCATCCACGTAAAGTACTAGGAATACCACCACGTTTCCGTCACACTTTTTGTATACACACGATTCATCTTGACATTGATCAAATCCATAGGATTTTATCACCTGATCAAAACATATGTTCCAAGATCTGGAAGCTTGCTTAAGTCCATAAATGGACTTCTTGAGCTTACAAATAAGATGCTCTTGGCCCTTTTCAATGAACCCGTCTGGTTGCTTCATATAGATGTCTTCCTCAAGACTTCCATTAAGGAAAGCTGTCTTGACATCCATTTGCCAAATCTCATAATCAAGATGAGCTGCAATAGATAAAAGAATCCGGATAGACTTAAGTATGACTACTAGCGAAAAGGTTTCCTCATAATCGATACCCTCTCTTTGAGTAAAACCTTTTGCAACAAGCCGAGCTTTAAAGGTTTCAACCTTACCGTCTGATCCTCTTTTTCTCTTATAGACCCACTTGCATCCAATGGCTTTTACACCAATAGGTGGTTCTACAAGCTCCCAGACTTGATTAGAATCCATAGATTCTATTTCAGATATCATTGCTTTTTGCCAAGACTCTGCATCTTTATCTTGGAGTGCTTCCTTGTAGGTACAGGGATCATAATCTTGTTCCTCAGGAACAAATTCTGACGACTCTCCCAAGAACATATATCTATCAGGTTGTATCACAACCCTCCCACTACGACGAGGCACTATCGGTTGTGGTGCAACATTTGTGACACGTTGTGCAGTTACTGGTGGTACATCCTGTTGTACTGTTGATACTGAAGTATTTGGCGTCTCACCTCTCAGTTCTTCTAGAACAGCTCTACTTATGGGTTTATGGTTCATCACATAGTCTTCCTCTAAGAATCGAGCATTGGTGCTAACAATGACCTTCTGATCCTTAGGACTATAAAATAAACCACCTTTCGTTCCTCTTGGATAGCCTACAAACAAGCATACTTCTGTACGAGATTCCAACTTATCGGCTTTCCCATTCAGCACGTGTGCTGGACTACCCCAAATCCGAACATGTTTCAGACTAGGCTTACGCCCAGTCCACAGTTCTGTGGGAGTGATTGGTACTGACTTAGAAGGAACCAAGTTCAAAATATAAGCTGCAGTTTCTAAGGCATATCCCCAAAACGAATCTGGTAAATCTGAATAACTCATCATTGATCTAACCATCTCCATAAGAGTCCTATTCCTTCTTTCTGCTACACCATTCTGTTGGGGTGTTCCAGGTGCTGATAATTGGGATGTAATCCCAGCCTCTGACAAATAGTCCCTAAACTCCCCAAAGAGATACTCGCCACCACGATCTGAACGTAATGACTTGATACATTTTCCATTTCTCCGTTTCTGCCTTGTACACTTTGAATTTCTCAAAGCACTCAGACTTACGGCGCATCAAATAAATATATCCATACCTTGAATAATCGTCAGTAAATGTGACAAAATATTCAAAGCCACCTCTAGCCTGGACAGTCATGGGCCCACATAAATCAGAATGAACCAATTCCAACACATCTTTGGCCCTATACCCCTTTGCCTTGAAAGGCCTTTTGGTCATTTTACCTACCAAGCAAGATTCACAGACTGGTAGTGCCTCCACTTCCAATGAACTCAAAGGTCCATCTTTAACCAGTCTTTGAATCCTTCTTAGGTTAACATGCCCCAATCGCAAGTGCCAAAGATATGTTTGGTTCATACAAGAAGGTTCTTTTCTCTTATTTATGTTAGAAGACATATTATTCATTTCCATAAGTTGCATCGTGGGCGAAATAGGATTAATGACATAGATTATCAACCAATGCACCAGAACAGATAAAATGCTTATTTTTTCTAATAACAATATTGTCATTAAAATAAACTGAATATCCATCCTTAACTAGCATGGAAACAGAAATTAAATTCCTTCTAAGTGAAGGTGCATAAAGACAATCTCTCAATGTCAAAGACTTATTTCTACCAAAAGATATAATAACATATCCTATTGCAACGGCCGCTACTCTTGTAGCGTCACCCATAAACAAGCATATCTCTCCATCACTGAGCCGTCTGGTTTCCTGGAACCCCTGCAATGTATTGCAGACATGATTAGTGGCTCCTGTATCTACACACCAGGTGCCGGTAGATAACACCGCTAAACATGTTTCAACAACTAGTAAATGAGATATACCTTCTTTGTTCTTTTGTTTGAGAAGTGGACAGTCAGTCTTCCAATGTCCTGACCCTTTGCACTTGAAACACTTGCCTTTTGGCTTTTTCACAGCGCCTTGAGGTCCCATGCCCTTCTTTGCTGAGTTTACTTGTTTCTGAACTTTCTTCTTCTTACCACCTTTCGGCTTAGAAGTAGAGTCCTTTTCAGTCACATAAACATGGGCATTCTGCTTGAAGAGAGCTTCAGCATCCTGTAGTTCTTTTGCAAGTTCTGACAAAGTATACAACCTTTTGTTCATGTTGTAATTAAGGCAAAACGAGTCAAAACTTTTAGGCAAAGTCCCGAGAATGATATCGACCTGGGTTTCCCCATCGATTTCAGCACCAAGGATCTCCATCTCATTTAGATGACCCATCATCTTGAGAACATGATCCCTTACTGGTGTCCCCTCAGCCATAGATGCATTCATCAAACTCTTCATAGCAAATTGCCTAGCTGCTCTACTCTGATGTCCGAAGAGTTCCTTAAGGTTGTACATCATATCATAAGCTGTGGGCATGGCCTGATGCTGATGCTGCAGTACATTTGACATAGATGCCAAAATGTAACACCGCGCCATCTCATCTGCCTTATTCCACTTCTTATAAGCCTCTTTGACCTCTTCATCAGAGTTAGCATCAGGCTTAGGTGGGCATACTTCATTGAGTACAAATTTGTACTCTTCAGCAGTTAAGACAATATCCAAGTTACGTTTCCAGTCAATATAATTAGGGCCAGTAAGTTTGTTTTCTTTAAGAATCACCATAAGTGGACTGAAAGAACCCATTTTTGAAATCCTGAGAATCACATAAAAAAAATTATGTAGGGCAAAACTTTTTGAATTAATTAAATATTGATTCCCTCTAAACAATAATAAAAAAAATTCACCAACACCTTAAACACCATGAATTTAGCGTGCCACGATAGTGTGGACGTATACAAATTCAATATTTGTTCAAGTAGGTTTTTCCTATTAATTTTACTATCATGTCAACACAACTTTTTGACAAATAAAATTAATCTGTTGGTCTTGCTCTGGTCCTACAAATAATAGCAGTGACTCCGATGGGGAGGATACCATTATTTGTATCTAAGTGTATACCATTGCTTAATACTAAGTCCATTATCTTGTATTGAGTTCCTTCAGATGGAGAAGTGAACACATACTAGGTAACTTTCTACAATTATCCCTAAGGAAGTATGTACTGGTGATCCATAATTATACTCATCCGATATGGAGGAAAGCACTAAAGCCAACACGCAAGTATAATTATATCACCTACAAACCAGCAATGGAGACCCGTGGGATTCATGTTAAATGAATTCCCTCTCCCACTTAGTTATTTAACAATGAGGGTTTTTCTACTAGTTAATTTATGTCCATGTTGTCCATTATTAATGTGATCCTAGTTTTTTCAAAAAAATCACAAAATAATAAACATGCATAATCAGAATAAGCAATAATGGCAATAAATTTGAAAATAAATATCCAACTATTATGGCCATCTTTCCTTATTCTCCCCCGACTGTGCAAATCCCAAATCTGACCCTGTGCGGAGCTATCCGAGGTTCGACCTGCCCGGTCAGGTCGCGGGTTCGGGGCAGCGCCCCGATTTTTTTTTTTTTTCTTTCTTTTTCTTTTTTTTTTAGGTTTGGCTACCCGATTTCTTCATCGAAAACCATCTGTCGATCTCCGGACTGCCTAAAAACAGCATCTCCTCCGGCGTCAGAAACAGCCACCACCGCCATCATGATCGATTGAAAAAAAATAAAAATAAAATAAAATTAAAATTACATCAATCCTATGCCTCCCGAAGGAGTTCACACATAATCTAGATTGAAAAATTAAAATTATAAGTACGATCAACCCTCGTGACATTAATTACATCCACAAAACAACAACAACACAATAACTACATCCACAGAACAACAACAACACAAACAAAACATGCATAGGACCATAATAGTTGGATCTAAGATGCCTGCAAAACCGAGTTAGAACAGATCTACATCTACCGACTATCATACAACACAAGTTTTATTGGACAACATGGATGTAACAATCAATACGCAGATCCAATACCGGCTCTGATACCAATTGATGGAACTGAGATGATTCCCAGGACTACGGATTGGTGTGCGTATCGATCATAAAAGATTAACAGATTAAATACGTGATATAACCCTATATAGCGGAATCTAGGGTTCACGAATTATACCTGCGATGAGAAGAAGACGACAGCGACCCCAAGATCTTCTGCACGTATTCCTTCCTCGGGTTGGACGTCGTGTGGGCAACGATCTCCCAACCTTTCTTCTCCTTGGCTGACCTCTCTTTCTCTCCTTACGTGAATCACGAATTTAGAGAAAAAATCTTATATTTCAGATGATCAATGACGGCCAGAGAAATAGAGGATATATAAGGCTACGGCAGGGACCATGAGGAGAAATTAGGGTTAGGTCTCCTAACGAATCTGGGTATCCCGTGTTCAGCCCGAATACACAACCCAGGCCCATTAACAATAGCTCGGTCCACTAAGGAGCTATTGTTGCACTACCTTCCTAATCCCAAATTATATTTATGGGCTCCTTTTATTATATGCTCGTTGAGCTCCCCATGTTAAGATATCGAATGTCCGTCTATCAAATTAAGTTACTGACAACTATATTGATCAACATCTTTTATCCTTAAGTAGTACCACTCAACTTTATTTGTCATGTCGGATGTAATCCACCTGCAGGGTTTACATGACAATCCTTATGAGCTCCTTAAGGGGACATCATCAACCCGACGTATCGGGACATGGATTCCTTTTACAATCAACAGCCCATCATACATACAATGCTATTACCCAATTCATAGAGGTTGTTGATCCATAATGAATCTCACTCTTTTATGAGTCAAAGTAATGCACACTGCATATACATGTCTGTTATTATATCTGGATTAAGAGCATAAGCATCCATAATAACAGAGGTGTTTGTTCTCTTTTATAGTCTGTACAAAGAGAACAACCTCAAGTGGTCCTGTTCAATACACACAAAGTGTACTAGTGTAAACCTATAGTCAAGATAGACTAATACCAGATTACACTACAACCTTTCCAATGGATTATCCAAGTCCGTCTAGGTTGTGAACTATTTATATATTCCATAGGGAACTGATAATATGATCTTCTGTGTGTCACCTCACACCATATTATCAACCTTATAGAATATCAGATACTTGCATTAATATTATAATAAACACAATATGCAAACATATGCCCATATGATTCTCATTCAAAAAAATAAGGAAATAAAGTTAATACAAAAGTGATACTTTCAGTATATAACCCTAACAGAAGGGGGGTTCGCAAGTAAAGAAACCAATGAGGGATTGGGAGAGAGGAGAGGGGTGGTCGATTAAAGAATTTGTTAGAAACACCATACATGGATTTATGCTTATATAGAATAATTGTTGCTGATAGCCTACTGTATTTAGTGCAACCAGGATATAAAGGAATATTAGCGTCCTTCAACATATTTGTTATGTCATCCTCTCTCTCTTTATCATTAGATTCATGAATACCTTCATTATCAACATATGCATCTTCAATTATCCTATCTAGTAGTACAGATTCCTTAGTAGAACTCTTCGCATTCAATCCTTCCCTATGCCAAATCCAATTTGTGTAAGTCATATCTATTCCACGCTTGAGCAAATGAAGTAAAAGCATATCCTCATTTCCACGACAGAAATTTTGGCAATCCCTGCATGGACATATAATCCAATTTGGGTCCTCAGCAGTTGACTTCGCAATTTCCACAAACTGATGAACTGCCACTTTATATGCTGTTGTATTTCTATAAAATATTAAATAGTGGTCATAAAAGCATGTATTATATTAATATCTATTATATATTCAAATATTAAATGGGGTCAGATTTCATTACTTGTTAAGATGTACCCAATCTTTATTCATTGTGATGACACACCAGCTCCTCTGACCTTGAAGAAATGACAACCGAGGAGAAATTAACAAGGACAAATAAACATTAGAATATATTCATTTTGGAATATAGGAGGAGATTGTTGAGGTTAAAGGTCTCATACGTATATATTCTAATAACATTATTATGATGTTCTATAGGATGCATGTTGTATACGTAAGATCCAGTCATAATTTTTTTTAAAAGCGGACTTATTTAGTCCATAGCTTTGTTTTGATATACCTAATCCTCCTATTATCTTATTGTACATACCTGCATATGATAATTTTTTATCTAGCCAAAGCAACAAGCTTCGGAAGCTACCTCTTCCAATTTCCTCAATTTAATCAAAGTTGTTCCATTTAATCAAAGTAAGTTCACACCAGTTCCTCTGACCTTGAGGACTTGAGAACCAAAGAAAAAGAAACAAGATAATACCAATAATACACACATCAACAACATGGATGAATAAGAAAACTAGTTCAGAAGATTAATGGCATTGCAATTAAGTAACATCCTTTGTTATTAGAATTCTTACTATGCAAGAAAGAGCCTACCTGATTCAAATGTACGGTACTTTGGACTGTTGTATTCCAGCTAGCAAAAGAAGTGGCGTTCTTTAATCTAATACCAAAAAGATATATATCATGCTAATTAAACTTGGTCTTTTGTATCTAAGATAGTTATACTGACAATTTCTTCTTATAGTCTTAAAGGGTACTTTCAAATAAGTTAGGCAGGCATATTTCATTTTGTACTCAAACATATTTCCTAATATCTTTTTTTAAACATCTCTAAAATTCTTTGTATTTCTATGTGATCCCGATATAGCTTTTAAGTTGTATATCAAATACACTGAAAAATGGCCAAATATATTTACCTCTTACCTTTAAACTTGGGATATATTTTCGTTCTTCAAAATATATCATATAACCTAATATTTCATGTGCATTATATCAAAATATAATCTTTTCTTAAGTTCTATAAAAACACGATGATGTTCTAATGGACTAAACAGTGTGGGTTTAGGTTCTTGAATCCCTATCATTTTATTATAAGAACTTAACAAATCACTGCCAATATACAAGGATAAAAAAAAAGATACAGACATTACAACTCAAGGGAATGCAAAAAAAAAAGGTTGCAGGCTGCCATCAACTTGAAAGTTCAAATTACTTTCCACTTGGTGTAGCATTTACTAGTAAATGAAACTGCAATAGTAGAAACCAAAAATAGATCGAGATTATGGACATCATTTAATCCATATTAAAGCATGTTTTAATATATGATTGAGTAATTTAAAAATATCTTTTTTTAGACAATACATATATTGGGGTTCATACAAAATCTAATTGCCCTCCTTATATATTACTGAGAACAAACTTTTGAAAGTGCAAATTATTTTGTGTGCCTAACCTCTTCCATTTATCTATGAATTTAGACTAACAATGCCAAAAGTAAAATGAACAGATTGATGTGTACCAACTATTTTGATTCTAAGCTCTCACAAAATAGGAATCCTAACATCGATCGATTCAGCAAAGAAAATCACCTAGAGTCGGCTAGCGTGGGAGATAGAGGGGAGGAGAAGAAGGCGTTCCAGAACCATCACGGCGTGGTGGGGCTTCGGGGGCAGGGCGAAGAAGAGGGTGTTGGGCGACGGCGGGTCTGGCTTCGAGGGGGCGGGGAGGAGAAGAGGGCGTTGGGCGACGGCGGGTCGGGCTTCGGGGGGCGGGGAGGAGAAGTGGCTTGGTGCGACGGCAGGTCGGGGCTTCGGGAGGTGCGGAGGAGAGGAGATTGGGAATCTAGTTCGTGAAATAGGGTTTTTTTATTTGGAACGAGGGAGAATTAACTTCAAGAGTTTTGATGGATTTTTTACTTAGAATTTTCTTTTTTTCCCATATCTATTCTGTTTATTTAGAGATATAATAGCGTTTGTAAAATGTCATAAATATTACAGCATTTTAAAAATGCTATCGTAACTAAGAGTAAATTTCAAAATTAATTAAAGACACCGTTTTCTTCAAAAATGCAATTATTGATCACTTTCAACAACATTAACACTTAAATGCTATAATAAATCTGCTGTAGAAAGCCATATATGTTATAGTGTTTGATCTCATCTCTTTTCTTTGATATACGTACTTTCTATTATTCTCTGTTTCCCTCTACTTGCTGTCCATGACTTGCTCTAAGGACATTATTTTCTTTTTTTTTAGATCAAGAATTTACAGGTACTGAAGGATCAATACCAGCAGGAATTGGTGAGCAATGATTCTAGGAGATGGAACCAAATTGTGCTGCTTAATTTACTATATTGCTAGATTTATTTCTTTTGAACATTGTCCGGATATTACACTTTATTTTGGGCTTTTGTTCCCGTCGTTTATTTTTATTCCCAGAGATTGGATATTGTGTTGAATATTATTTGGATTATTTCATTATTATTGAAGTTTGTCTTTGATTCATGTGATTATATCTTTCTTGTGTGGCTGTGTTTATTGTTCATATTGCTGAGTTAGTCTGGTACAGCTTATGAATGGTGTTTACATCATTCGCTAGGCCTACGTTATGTACTCGTATTCCGTATTTTGGAAAGCGGGGCGTGACAGCTATGGTGGTCCCATGAACCGCGAATGGACTCCAAACAGTAATGACGACGAATTTTTGGAATACTCGAGTAGCGAATCGAACCCCGCACATTTGCTCGGGGGCATGTGGCTAGGGCGGTTCTATGAACCACGAATGGAATCTGCACCTATCTGGGTTGTTTCAGTAGCATTCGAACGGTGAACCAAACTCCAACTTATTGCTCGGGGAAAGTGGCTAAGGTGGTCCTATGAACCGCGAGTGGACTCTGAATAGTAATGAAGATGAGTTTCGGAAGCACTCGAGTGACCAACCGAACCCCGCACATTTTCTCAGGGGCATGTGGCTAGGTTGATGTAGCGCCCCGATTTCCAATACTGGAAAAACCGAGACACGAGCCAAGACCTTTTCTTCAATTAGTCACAATACACAGAAAAACAGGAGAATTTAAAACTTTTATTTTCAACACCCAATGTATTACAAGTCTGAATATCATACAACTGCAATACATTACAATAGTGTTACAATAATACCTTTACAATCCCAAGTATTACAACCTTCAACAAATTACATCAGAGTACAAGGAATGAAGAACAACACTTGGTAACTCTCACTTGAGTACTTCTCAACTAATAGATAATCAATACATATACTGCAGCGGAACTAAACATAACACTGACTCCTTGCTTCCCTCACCTTGAGTCCTCCTGAATCTCGTCCTTGTACTTTGGCGATCCAGTACCTATGGAAGTGGGGACGTCAGTATGCACTGACGCTTAAAGGCTGATATCAAAGCAGCGAATCTTCCAAACAACATACAAAACATGGCAATGGTGTTGGTGCAGTTTAAGTGTTCGTGAGTGCTATGACTAGACTCTAATGTGATATTTAAATAGAACTAGGATGCTTCCTATTCTAATGTCAGCGAGTCTCCGAAGCAACATGCAGCCCATACTACATGCGACCCCATCTCAAGCCGTTTCTCCATATATAGGGATTTGAACCCGCGTTATGAACTTCTAATTGTACACAATCTGTTCCTGACACCTACACGTGACCGATGAGGTTGCAGACGTGGTCATGTCCCACTGATGCAGTACGCCAGTGGTGTCTATGTTCGCCACTGCTACCCGCCTAACCGGACCTCACTCAAAAAAATAGACGATCGTCATTCCAAAATCCAAATCATAGGGTTTTGCAAACGCAGGGTAGCGCGAAGCCTACCCTGTGGCACCCTCTGGGGTCTCGCAAGCGTAGGGTAGCGCGAAGCCTACCCTATGGCACCCTCAGCCACGGTACTTCAGGAATTAACAGCGCGAGATACGTAACCCGTGTCCTCAACTTGTGAGACGGCACCGTACGTATCCCTTTGACGGGAAGGTACAACCCACTATCACCACCTAAGGCCTGCCTCAAGGGACAAGTTGGTCGTAAGGCGCCCCCTACAACCAACTCCTCTCTTTTCGACAAGGGTCTGAGCAAAATGATCTTTATAAGTCACTACCTTAATGATGTCCCTGACTCGACAATCCTAGGGACGATAATATTATAAACATAACATGCTAGGCCTTAAATTAGGCTTCGCAAGACAACTCTACTAGGCTGCTCAACATAGACTCACCAGAATCCTTGGGGATCCGGTTCCTGGCCCATCGATCCAAGACCTCGGCCGTGCGAATATACATGCATGCCGCTACCCTAAACTTGGATTCCGTCTATACTCCGGTCCTCGATCAACCTACCCTGGTTAAGATTCGACGGTACACAAGGAGTGACTCCTCCACAGTTCCTTAGGGTAAGAAAACATATGTCTTGATGGTCGATAGCCCTTAGGGTGGTAATATCACCCTAGACGAGCACAACGAACAGTGTGCTAGCTAACAAGCTATATATGAGTAACAACCACATACGAGCTAATAAGCTACGTATGAAACAATAGCTACCTACGAGCCAGGCGGGCCTCGTAGGAGATAACCACGTACATACCAGCCAAATAAGCCGCGTATGAGACCAACAGCTACGCACGGGCCGGTCGAGCCGCGTACGAGACAACAACCTACATACGAGCCAATTAAACTACGTATGAGACCCACAGCTACATACGGGCCAGTCGAGCCACGTACGAGCACAACCATATGCAAACAACCATACAGGCAATCAATCCTAGAAGCAACCAAAAGTGCTTACTAACAAACTCGATCTTCTATTATTAGAAGTAACAGAAGAATCTACTAATAGTCTATGATCGGTATTCTACCAATGAAAAACCGAAGGCGACATAACAACCATTATCAACTGACTACTACTAGTGGTCTTCCCAATCCTTATTACTTCAACCTATAGTGCCTTAAGCATGGCATACAATTGCAAGCATCTTCCTACGACAATCTAATTATATAACATAACCGCTCACCACAATAGTCCTAAGTACGAATATGATTAAGCATGTACTTATATCAAGCTTAAGCATAAAAATCACTATGATCTAGACATGAAGTCCACTATGGTCAAGCATAGGTTATAACTTGAGCGTGAATGCTTACTACTTATCATGATTAATCGCCACAACCCAAGCATGGATATATAACTAATATGGACATACAACATTCCAAGGCATGGTAGGTATTCTAACATTAACCCTACAACATTCTAAGCATGCATTTAAACTTTAGCATGGTATGCCTCATTCCTAGACATGGTATGCTACTTTAACACTAACATATGGCATGGTGTACATTTTAGTAACATTCTAGTCATGTACACTAGTTAAGTATCAACCTACAACATAGCATGAGTTTCTACGATAATTCTAGCATGGATAGAACATAACATAAAAATCACTACAACTAACCATGGATAGTTCCCTTAATTTAAGCATGAGTATCTACTATATTTTAAGCATGAATATCATTAGCATGGATACCACTAACTTAACATAAACCATCATTAGCATGGTCATCTACTAACTTATCATAACAATAATTAGCATGACATCTCCTAACTTAGCACGAATAATGATTAAGTATGATCACCTACTAACATAACATGAACATATACTTATCTAAGCATAGATATCATGAAAGCATGAATATTTATTTGATCTAGCATGGTGTATAACTTTCCTATAAGCATGTAAGCATGGATAAATTAATCTAGCATGACATACCACTTTCCTACGACTATCTAAGCATAGATCAATTAATCTACCATGGTATACAACCTTCCTACTAGCATGAATCTTATTAAGCATGAATAACTACTAGCATGAATATCTTACTAAGCATGGATAACTACTAGTATGAACATACAACATTCCTAAGTATATATACATATACTTCTAAACATGGTAAGTAATTTTAGCATTTATCTTACAACATGTATATCACTCCTAAACATGGTAGATAATTTTAGCATTAATCCTACAACATTCTAAGCATGAATATCATTCCTAAACATGATAGGAAATTTTAGAACAAGTCCTACAACATTCTAAGCATGTATTATCATTCCTAAACATGATAGAAAATTTTAGAATGAATCCTACAACATCCTAAGCATAAATATCATTCCTAAACATGATAGGTAATTTTAGAATGAATCCTACAACATCCTAAGCATAAATATCATTCCTAAACATGATAGGTAATTTTAGAATGAATCCTACAACATCCTAAGCATAAATATCATTCCTAAACATGATAGGTAATTTTAGAACAAGTCCTACAACATTCTAAGCATGTATTATCATTCCTAAACATGATAGGTAATTTTAGAATAAATCCTACAACATCCTAAGCATGTATTATCATTCCTAAACATGATAGGAAATTTTAGAATAAATCCTACAACGTTCTACTACTACTACTACTTTATTTTAACCAAGAACATAACATAAAGCATCTACAAATATCTACTACTACTAGTACTTTATTTTAACATGAATGTAACATAAACATCTACAACTATCTACTACTACTACTACTTTATTTTAACATACTACTACTACTTTATTTTAACATGAATATAACATAAACATCTACAACTATCTACTACTACTACTACTTTATTTTAACATACTACTACTACTTTATTTTATCATGAATATAACCTAAACATCTACAACTATCTACTACTACTACTACTTTATTTTAACATACTACTACTACTTTATTTTAACATGAATATAACATAAACATCTACAACTATCTACTACTACTACTACTTTATTTTAACATACTACTACTTAAATATCTACTAATCTTTATTAGCATTTATTTATTACTAGTGATCATAAAAAGAGATCTTTTTATTCATTCTACAACTAATGATTTTAGATTAGTTTCTTTTTCATAATTAAAACTAACATCTAATTTAGGTTCTTTTTACTTAAGATTATAAAAGAAAACAACAATAATAAAAATAAGGTAAGAACCTTCATTTGGTTCAACCAACCATATGCTTATCTTTTTAGTCCAAGTTCAATACAAGTCCTACAACCAAAAATGGTTGTATAAAAAGTTCATATGCTTTGTTCATGAGTTCACATTCAAGCCCTACAACCCCAAACGGTTGTATGTACAAGTCCATATGCCTTATGTCATTTTAGTCCAATTAACAAACACAAACAACAACTACAACTATAAAGATTTGATCTTTATGTTTATTACTACTACTATTTGTTTTCATTCATTTCTTGTGGTTATTATCTTTAACATTTACAAACATACATACAACAATACCATCACAACAATACCATCACAACAAACCATTTCCAAAGGAACGAAAGAAAACAAAACAAGGAGGATAAGAAGAAGAAGTCAAAACAACAATACAAACAAGCAAACAAACATACAAAAGAGAAACCCCCACCTTAATCTTTTTGTAGGAAGGACTAGCCTATGCTCCTTCTCCTTCCCCTTAGCTTCTAAGAACTCCTAAGAAGACCTACAAAGAAAACTCTCCAATTAGTATGGTGTTCTCTCTTTCTTTTCCTTTCTTTCTTTCTTTCTTTTTGATCTTTCTAAAATGAGACAAAGGTGGAGGAAGGGGGTATTTATAGGTGGGAGAAGGGTGGAGAGTGCAAATGTACATGCACACAATTGCACAAAAGACCCTCCCCAAAATGGGGGCCGGCCATACCCCTAGGGTGGTAGGGATGAGGTGGAGGTATGGTGAGGTATGGTGCTATGTGGTGGAGGTGTTATGTGAGGTAGAGAGCTTCTAGAAGATTTCTCCTAATTCTCTCATGCACATTTAACCTAGGTTAACAACTTATAAACCCTAACAATTTAATAGGTTTTGTCATAACAAAGACAAGTGTTTGTCCAAAAATACACAACACACAATTAGTATAATGTACTAATCGACATACTACACGTATGTGGGCATATATGTCTGTATACCGAAAATCTTCGCATAATCCGTATAAAAATAATTTAATCTCGGAAATAATAATAAAATAAATTCTATTATTAGTTCGGAAGGTCACGGTATCAATTTGATACAATACAGATGTATACTGACCGATATCTGGATACAGATAATGTCTATGAACAAACCGGGTGAAAATCACCAAAATATTTCAATTTTAGAATTAAAAAAAATAATAATAAATAATAATAAAATAATAATTTATATACGGTAATATCCGTCCGGGATATTACAGTTGATTCTATGAACCATGAATGGACTCTGAACTTGTCGAGTGCTGGGCACTCGTACAATCAGATATACCCCACACACTTGCTTAGGGGCAAGCGTGCTCGTGCGACTTTATGTATCCTGAATGGATCACGCAATTGTCCGTTGGAGTGCTTGGTGACTGGATGATGTTTGCTTGGGCACGTACCATGTGTCTTTCT
Organism: Hemerocallis citrina; assembly: GCA_017893485.1. Taxonomy (NCBI): domain Eukaryota; kingdom Viridiplantae; phylum Streptophyta; class Magnoliopsida; order Asparagales; family Asphodelaceae; genus Hemerocallis; species Hemerocallis citrina. The sequence goes on from JACEHZ010000250.1 coordinate 375,890, forward strand.
TATTACTTCCTCAGGTTGAACTTATTCAAGGAGTTGTTGATGTATTACAATGAATTTTGCAAAAGAAAATTTTAATTTTATTGAATGACTCAAACTTAAGCGGCTGCTTCAATGCAAGCCAATTATTACATGTTGTGACCGTTATGATCATCGGTCTTTGTTACATATTTCATGCTAACTATTATGCGAGGGCGTTAAGAGTTCTCTTTATACTTCATGAGGTGCTCGGTGTTTCAAGTTCTGTGTATCTCCCCACCCCCACCCCCCCCCCCCAAGTCTTCATGTCGGTAGGTCCCTCGGCGGACTACTTGTGAGACTTTGTGTGGTCCTTCCCAGTGATGGGCAAGTTTTCCTTTTTTTTCAGGGATTCGATATTTTGAGCTTTCGGAAGAACAGGTCTCCTTTGTGAATGTTGGCTGGGCGAACTTTCTTATTATAAAATTTTTCTACTCTCTGTTGGTAGATATTTCATCAGAGGGTAGACTTCTCTCGGACTCCCTCGAGGAGGTCAAGGTTGGCTTGAATTTCATTTGAGTTTGGCTCTTCATTGAACGAGAGGAGGCAAGGTGAAGGTATTCCTACTCTAGAGGAATGAGAGCTTCTGTATCGAACATTAAGTTTAACGGGGATTCTACCATCGGGATTCTCTTCGTGGTTCCATAAGATCAAAGCACACTTGGGAGTTCTTCAACCCATTGTCCCTTTGGGCCTTCACCAATTCTCTTCTTGAGACCATCCAAGATTTTTCGAAGCATTATTGGCTTGACCATTGGTCTGAGGGTGTGATATTGAAGAGAAATGCTGCTCAATACTTAGGTCGGTGCAAAATTGGCGGAACCCCTTACCAGCGAACTGAGTCCCATTATCATTGATCACGGTGCGAGGGATCCCGAATCGAAAAACCACGTTCTTCCAGAAGAACTATTGGACTCTATGCTCAGTGATTGTTGCAAGTGGTTCTGCTTCTATACACTTTGTAAAGTAACCGATAGTGACCACTAGGAAGGCTCGCTGACCAGTTGCAGGGGGGAAGGGCCCAAGAAGATCCATTCCCCACATCGTGAATGGGATGGGGCTTGACATGGAACTAAGGTTGGATTGGGGATCCGCTTGATAGAGGAGTGTTTCTGACAGGGGATGCATTGCCGAACATAAGTTGGAGAGACTCCAAGGAGGGTGGGCCAGTAGTAACCATGATTAAGTACTTTACGTGTAAGGGATCTTGCGCAATGGCTGCCACCTATCCCTTCGTGAACTTCTTTCAGGCATAGTTAGCTTCTTCAGGGGAGAAGCACCGAAGGTATGGTCGACCATCAACTTGAGTATAGGAGCGCTTATAGAGGATCCCTTCTACTAGTATGTACCTTTGAGCCCTTACCTAGTTTTTTCTCGATTCTTTGGTATCCGCAGGGAGGGTCCCTTTATCGAGAAAATCGATCAAAGGTTTCATCCAGCAATCTTCGGGTGCTCGAGGGGTTATAGGAATGAGCTCCAATGTCTCTTGTTCAATTCTTGGTCTGAGAAGGATCTCAATCAGCACAGTATGGTCAAGTCAGTCAAACGAAGAGGATGCGAGCTTGGAGAGGGCATCTGCTCGCCCGTTTTCTTCTCGCGAAAAGCAAGTGACTTCGACTTCTTTGAAGGTAGACATGATCTTCTTTAGGTACATTAATTACCTGACCATACGGTCATCCCTCACCTCGTTCTCCTAGGATCTGGTTCACCACTAATTAGAAGTCAATGAATACTCTGACTCTTTGTGCCCCCACCTTTTTTGCTAGAAGGAAGTCGGCAATCAGGGCTTCATACTCTGCCTCATTTTTAGAAGCTGAAAAACTAAGGCATAGCGATTATTGCAGTATGAACTCATCAGGACCAATCAAGATAACCCTATCTCCGCTCCCTTCGAGGCAAGAGAACTTGTCCACGTACACGCTCCGCAGTGGGGGGTTGTCTCCTTCCTGGGGAGGATAGGGGATTGTGCTTTAAACGATGAATTTGGCTAAAGCTTGGGCCTTAATTGCGATTCTGAGGCGGTAGGTAATATCATGTTGGCTTAACTCAATTGACCGCTTCATAAGCCTCCATGAGCTTTCTGGTTTGTCGAGGACTTGCTTTAGTGGTTGATCGGTGAAGGCCCATATGGAATGTGCTTGAAAGTATGGTCTGAGCTTTCTGGCGGTCGTACTAGGCATAGGCCATCTTCTCCATCTTCGAGTACTGGAGGTCAGCATCATGGAGCACCATACTTACATAGTAGATCGGCTTCTACACCCGATCTTCTTCTCTCACCAATACAGCACTAAGGGTTTGATCTGAGGTGGCCAAGTAGAGGTAGAGAGTTTTTCCGGGAGTAGTCTTGCTTAAGATGGAAGGATGGATGAGGTGATCTTTGAGGCTCTCGAAAGCTTCTTGTTGCTCTACCCCCCCGCCCCCCCCCCCCACCACTTGAAACTCTTCGCTCCCCGAAGAGCTTTAAAGAAAGGGAGGCATTTCTCCCCGATTTGGATAAGAAGCGTCCAATGGCGGTGAGTTGGCCTGTAAGCTTTTGAACTTCTTTGATAGTGGTTGGAGGGGACAAGTCGAGGATGGCTTTGATCTTCTTAGGATTGGCTTCATTCCTCTTTGACTCACCATAAATCCCAAGAACTTCCCCGAGGCAACCCTAAAGGCACACTTCGAGGGGTTCAGCCTCATGTTGTTGATTCGGAGTACATTGAATGCTTCTTGAAGGTCGTCTACATGGTTTTCTTTCTTAAGGCTCTCCACGAGCAAATCATCCACGTACACTTCCATGTTTCAGCCAATCTGTTCTCTAAATACTTGGTTTACCAAATATTGATATGTGGCACCGGCATTCTTCAGCCCGAATGGCATAACTCGGTAGCAATAAAGCCCCTGATTGGTAATGAAGGATATCTTCGGGATGTCTGGCGGGCACATTCGGATATGATTATATCCCGAAAACACGTCCATGAAGCTTAATAACTCATGACCCGATGTGGCATCTATCAGTGCGTCTATGCTCGATAAAGGGAATGATCCTTTGGGCATGCTTTGTTGAGGTCGGTGAAGTCTATGTAGATTCTCCACTTGTCATTGACCTTCTTGACCATTACGACGTTTGCTAGCCACTCGGGGTAACTAACTTCTTCGATGAATCGGGCTGCTAGGAGCTTCTCAATCTCTTCTTAGATGGCTTGTTACCTTTCATGCACAAATTTGTTGCACTTCTGATGGACATGCTTGGCTTTCGGATTCACACTTAAGCGGTGCATAATTAAGTCTTCGGCAATGTCCAGCATATCTACAGATGTCTAAGCGAATAGGTTCCGATTCTTCCTGATGCAAGCGATGAGTTGCTTCTTGACTCGGCGGGGGAGTGTCTTTCTCACCCGGAAACACTTAGCTTTATCATCTTCGAAGAAAGAGATTTTTGCTAGTTTGTCCACTGGTTTGGAGCTGGCTTGTCCCATATCAAGGGAGAGTTCCAAGACATCAAGGGGAAGGACCGAGCCCCCTATTGTAGCATTATAGCATGCCCGAGCAGTTTCTTGACTCCCCTTGGCTTACCCTACTCCTACGGTCGTAAAGAACTTCATTTTCAGGTGGTATGCCGAGGCGAATGCTTGGAGGGCCGCTAACCCAAGGCCACTGAATATAGCATTGTAGGAAGATTTCATATCGACCACTATGAAGTCTAGTGCTTCAGTGCGAGTAGTCGGAGCCTTCCCTAAAGTTACATCAAGGGTTACAATTCCCTCAATCATCACGGGGGCCTCGGAGAATCCATTGAGGGTGTACCTGGCAAACTTGAGGTGATCCCTCTTAAGCTTGAGGCCTTCGAACATGTTCAGGAAGAGGATGTTGACTGAACTGTCGTTATCAACTAGAACCCTGCGCACTTTGCGGTTCGCCATATAATTGTTGATCACAAGTGTGTCGCAGTGAGGGGTCCGGACACCTTCTAGGTCTTGATCCAAAAAAGTGATGCTTGCTCCTAGGTTTTTCGGAGGTGGGATGTTGTACACTGAGTTAACCTCTTGAACAAAACCTTTTCTTGATGAGTTGGAGGCTCCCCCCATGGGCCCTCCGTGGATAGCATGAAATATCTCCATCTGCCCCGATACCTGGGATTAAGTTGGCCTCTCCACTCGCTTGTTGGCTCCCCTTGGAGAGGAGGAGGTTTGGTGTCTTTTTTTTTAGAAAATTTGGCAAGATATCCTCGTCGGAGCAACACCACGACCTCATCCTTAAGGGCTCAACAATCATCTGTAAGGTGGAGATGATCTTTGTGGAAGGCACACCACTTGATTTTATCCCGCTACTTGCTTAGGATGTTCATTTTGGGGGGAGGTCGAAGGATCTCGTCCTTTTCAACCTTCATAAGGATGGCGGATATGCTTGCATTTAGCGGGGTGTACTTCTCAAAATGAGGCATGGGAGGTGGGCATCGCTGACCCGAGGCATCCTTCTGCAATTTTCGGGGATCAACTTCGTTAGTGCCTTTATATTTGTTTTCGGATGGAGGCACCTTCTGCTCTTGGGGGCAGATCACCTCTTTGACTCGGATATACATCTCGAGTATTTGAAGGAGGTCAGAGAAGTCCCGAGAAGGTCTATAGATGAGAGAAGCTTTGAGGTCATCATGTTTGACATTATATTTGAATGCGGTCATTGCCACCGCGAAATCGAGTGAGGGGATCGATCTGGACTCAGCCATGAAGCATTGGACATAGCTCTTGAGGGAGTCCTTGTCCCTTTACTTGGGATCTAACAAGGAAGCATTAGTCTTCTCCAACTTGCGGTTGGTGACGAAGTGTGTGAGGAAGAGCTCCTCAAGCTGGTCGAAGAAAAATATGGAGCCCAGAGAAAGGCGAGAGAACCATTCTCGTGCGGAGCCCTTCAAGGTTGCTGGAAAATTTTTGCACTGGAGGGAGTCAGATGCTTGGTGGATCATCATGAGAGTTTTAAAACTCTCAATGTGGTCTACTGGGTCGGTCTCCCCGTTGTATGGCTCAAATGTCAGGACCTTGAAGTTAATTTGGACGGGAGCCTCGATAATCTTGCTGAAGAAGGGAGGTCTGACGGGGTGATATCTTCCTTCTTGCTTTGCTCCCTCCTTCTTTAGCGATGCTAGGCAGTATTCCATCTTTCGGAGATGCCGGAGGACAGCATCCTTCTGTTGATCAATCTAGGGACTCTTCGTGTCGTGGAGGATTAGAGTGATGAGGACTGGGTTATTGGGCCTAGGGTGGAATTACACAGAGGGCCTGAAGAATTTCATCTTTGAGCTCTCGAAGTTCGGCTCTAGTGACTAGCACTCCCTCATCCCTTCCCGTCCTAGGGGATATCTGCTAGTTGGAGTTGGGTGTCTCATCTCTCGAGGGAGAGTTCTTCTGCAGTTTCTGGCGAACAGCGATCCCTTCGCCCCCTAGGAGAGGGGGATCTCCTTCATGTTCTGGGAGAGGGACTTCTCTTGTGCCCCCTTGGAGAGGGAGTTCTCCTGGACCTTGGTCTCCGAGGAGAAAGGCTTCTCCTGCTCCCCTGCTGCTCTAGATGGGAGGCTTCTTCTGTTGGTGTATGCCCTAGAGGCCAATTGTGTATTCACATTACTAGTTTACATTGTATCCTGGTATTTATTTCATATATGAGGCATTTTATTTATGTTGTTATTTATTGTGATTAAATGAACATAATAAATTCCTCAGAATAGTAGATTCAATACCGTGGGATATCAAGTGCATGACTTGATTGTGAGATCCTATTGGTTGTAATCAGAACACTATTCTTAAATGTCCCTAGTCAAGTATTATTGTGAATTAGGACAACAATAATACATAGAGACTAGTATATGCGTAGACCGGTGACTATATGTTATGGGTCATGGATATGAGATATCAAGTCTTCACATGGGTACATATTAGAGTAATAATGTACTAGACTGACCCACCAAGAGAACGCTGCATGGATTGTTACGTGAGTGTCATAAGCTGTTCTCACAGTGACCATGGTGTATTTATTCCTTTGACTTGAAGTCACTACGGTTCCCTACATGAGAAGTTGTATGTTTCAATATCGTCAAACGTAAATTGTAATAAGGTGATTATAAAGTCGACTATTGGATATACTACAAATCATGCAGAAGGATGTGAGTGACTTAGATAGGATTTGTCCCTCTTACATAACAGGAGCGATATCTATGGGCCCCTTGATTGAGTCAGACTGCAAAATTCATGGTCGTGCTCAAATGAGTCAATATGAGATATTGAGCTCATTTGTTTTAGTAAATCTACTCGGACATCAAGAAACCAAATATTGAACTATACAAGGGTGACACGCTCAATGCCTTGTGGTCAATTAAGATATCAGGACAAATGGACTAGACTACATGGTAACATTAGTCACGGATAGGTTATATCAAATAACTGATATTCCCGTTACTTGAGTAGCAGTGATGTATTGCTAGATATCACTCACTGTTTGTAATACTAGATATGATTTTAGTACTATTGTCAATGTAATAGGAACCTACAGGGTCACACACTTAGAATGGATTGAAATTGGAATTTAAGTTCATAAGATGAATTTAATTGGGGATCCAAGTAAGACTTGGACTTCTGACATTGGTTGGACATTTAATTAGATTAATTGAGCTGACTAAAGTTCAAAGGCCGATACACGAATCTAACCTAGGTCAGATTGTGAGCCCAACAACCTCATTACTCTCTTATGATTGATTTTCTGTACCTATATATATGATACGTATCTATGGAAAAGAGACACATGAGAAAACCCTAGCCATCATAGAAATTGTGTGAGAGAGAGAGGGATCGTGAGTCCCCTTCCCGCATTTAGCACCGTGGCGTGAGGGAAAGCTTAATTTGATCCGTTCATATAGATACCGTAAAGGCACCGCAATATTGTAGTCATGTGATCGGCATACTGTGGAGATAGTAGATCCATCTTCAAGGTATAACTCCTAATCACAATTTATGGTTTTCGCATGAATCCATCGCTAGGTTTTGATATTATTTTTTTGAAATTTTCCTCTGTGTATTTAATCTGAGATTACCCTTAAAACCCAACATCTTCACGAGCCCTCCTATCGTTGAGACAGATTCGGAGGTCAGACCCATGCTGGCGACTGACCATGACCTGACGAATGTCGGGTTGTGTTTGAAGGAGTGAGGAAGGGGTAGAGGTGTAAACTGATCCTCTATTTTCAACAAAGGGCCTTGCAGATGGTTTAGGACGACTCCGGTAAGAGCCCCCCGATGCAGCTTCTCCAAGTGGAGGCTGAACTTGTTGAAGGGGAGGCTCCTCTTGCTGAGGTTGCATTTGCTGGAAGGAGTGAGGAAGGTCCTCAGGAAAAGGAGGTAGAGGAAGAATGTTGGCTCGTCGGCTTGAGGCCACCGCCTTTCCTATCCCCATAGAAGGCATGTTGGAAACTTATTTTTACCGATGAAGTTTAGTCGAATTTTCTTCACTGTTCCCACATACGGTGCCTATTTTTTCAGTATGGGAGCAACCAGATGATGTGTATTCTTTGGTGGAACAATCAAGAATTTGACCTTTTGACTTTCGACAGTGTTGACTACCTTTGACTGTGATTGGCTTGACGATCTGACTCGTTCATGCCGTAGGATTTGATTTTTGTTGTGATGATCACCTCTGCTAACCTGCAAAAATGTCTGAGACACCGGGGTTGATTCCGACGACAGACCCTCAGACGCTCAAGTCAAAAATCAAGAAGACTTTGAAAGAGTTTTTGTGGAGAAAATACTGATTACCTATTTCTGATGGAGTTAGGGGGTATTTATAGTCGTTTTTGGCCAGTTTTGAGATAATCATTTATCTCTAATTCCCAGTTTTTCTGGATTTAACAAGTTATCGCCTCTTTGTAAAGAGATAAGAGTGGTTGGGGAGTGTTTAAACTTCCTTTAGGATAAGAGATATGGTTTTTGAACCACTTCTTATCGATAATCATGAATTTAAATCATATTTAAACAACCTGAACACATTCTCATTGGGCTGGTAGGGCAATCCAGTAAGACAGATCCATTTTTCGATTATTGGGTTTGAAAGATGCCTAATTTCTATTTCATGGACCCATTTATAGGTGAAAGTACTGTTTTGTCCCTGAGAGCTTTAAGATTCATACCCAATTTAAATGGTCCCAATTTTAGTTCTATCTTTACCCATATCAGGTTACAACAATGTCGAAACAAGAGAGAAACTTACCCCCTCCAAACAAAACCTAGGAAACCCTAGATCTGAAAACCTTGGGGGCGGGGGTGGCTAGCCCCTTTTGCCCCCCCCCCCCCCATCCCGTAGTCCCCCCTTGCCTCTCCTCCATGGCGCGACCCCTCCGCTCTTCCTTTCCCTCCGTCGCGACCCCAGACCTAGGCACCCATGGGGACCACCAGCCGGTTCATTTCCGTCGGCGACCTCTCCAAAGCGTCGATGGCTACAGTCAGGCAATGGCTACAGCCAGTTCATTTCCGTCGGCGACCTCTCCTGAGCGTCCGGCACAGCACGTTCTCCATCGCGGCGACCTCCATCGTCAGGCAGAGCCGTTGATGTGGCAGTGCATCCTTGCCGGCGAAGACGTGGTGAGGTATGGGGCCAGCTTGCTGTGTGCCCCCCTCCCCCCCTAATGACCCAGATCTGATTTGTTTGTTGTGGTTGGGGGTGTGAAGCATGTAGTTTTGTGCGATTGTGGGGTTGGACTCGAGATAGGGTCCCTCCATGATTTGCTAGATGTTTTCTCGGATGTTCTGTGTGCTTGCCACCATGTCCACACTCTCGGGGCCAATCATGGCAATCTGCGAGGGTTGGTAGTGCGTGTGAAGATGTCGGGAGTTAGGTTGTCTTGCATATTTATGGAGCTTGGGCCCAAAAATGGGGTCCCTCCGTAATGTGCGCTCACTTGTCTCAACTTCTGGAGTGCTTGTCTCAACTGTCGCGGAGCGACTATGTCGTGCTAGAGCATCCTCCCGCGCCTGTTGTCGCGAACACCATAGATTTGGGGTTCAAGTGTGTGAGGTCGGTGTTTTGGTTTGGGGCCCGTGGGGCCAGGCCGGTAGTGGGTTGGTGTTGGGGGTGAGGGGGTGTAGGGTTTGAGTATGGTTGGTCTGGAGTGTACAACGATGTCGCCGGTGCAATCTTTACAGCACCTACTATCAGACTATTGAGCTTCCTCCAGTTTAGGCCACTGGCTCGTGATAGCATGGCCTCTTCCCTCCGATTGGGAGTTTGAGTCGAGATAAGTCTGTGTGGTGAGAAATCACCGAAGAGAGCTTGTGCATGAGAGAGGTAAAGGTATCCTCTCCACGGCTCTCTCCTGGAGCGTGGTGTTTGGTGGGGTGAGTGAGATAGTTGTTTGCTGAGAAATCGCCTGAAAAAGCGCAATCGTTTGAGAAGTGAAGGTATCCTCTTCACGGCTATCTCTTTGGTAGCGGCTGTGGGAGCGACTAGCACATTTGTAGGATGGGTGGTGAAGATGGTGGGAGGGTGCGATCGCTGTGCATGTGCCGTGGGGTCGGTTTTTGATCTGCGGGGCTTGGGCCCAAAGATGGGGTCCGCCCAGCGAAGTGAAGGCAGGGATTGACGGGTGAAAAAATCCTGCCAGACTTGTTTCAGGTGGGTGTGCATGTGTCGTGGAGGCACTGTACGAAGCTAAACTGACGTACTTACAGTTTGCTGGACCGAGCTGGTTTGTCGGCCCACCCTCCAGAGTTGTTGGAGTGATTTCTTGTTTGTTCGTGTCATATTGCTTCATGTATATTTTATTTTCTGTCTGTAGATTGTACTTGGGGCAAGTACTCTGGGTTTGTTTCGTTAAACTCTTATTAATGAAACAGGGTGGCCAGATTCCACCTTTTCTCTCAAAAAAAAACAATGTCGAAACAAAGAGATCATTTTTAATTAATATGTGCATATGTCACTATAAATTTTATTTATTAGATATATTCTTAGTTTTGAAAAGAGAATTAAATAATAAGTTGATATTGTTAGTTGGCCCCCCAATATAATTTTGGGTAAATAGTGGAAAAAAAACTCGTATCAAATTTTGGTCGAAGGTGAATAATCCTCTCGCTTTTTTGTTCAACACGAAAAACCCTTCCAAAACCCAAAATTTTAACAAATTTTTTTTAATTTAGAGGTGCTAATATACACGTGATTTGCACTTAACCCATTTTTTCCAAAATACCCTCATCTCCTCCCTTTCCTCATCCCACTCCTCTCCACCTCCATCCTCCCCTTCCCCAATTCACCTTCATTTCTTTTTCAACTTTAATCCACACTCAGACAAAAAAATAAATCTCCTTCTTTTCTCCTCTCCGCCTCCATTATCTCCTTCTCCACTTTAACTCTCATATTTTTTTAACTTTAATTCACCCCTACACCTAAACCCAAACCCAATTTCAAACATCCTACTCTTCCTTCTCCTCTCTGCCCCCATCATCCCCTTTTTACTTCACCTCTCACCTTTTTTCAACTTCAATCCACAACCAAACTTAAACTCAAACCCAAACATCCTCATCTTCCTTCACTACCTCTTCGTCCTCCTCTCCGCCTCCATCTTCTCCTTCTCCACTTCACCTCCCTCATTTCTTTAACTTTAATTCGCGCCCAATTCCAACCTAAACATCATCTTCTTCATCCTCTTGGTTTCCTTCCTTTCCTTCTCACAATGCAAGATGATGATTATAATTTTTATTGCTAGATGATGAGACTTATCTACACATTTATTTCCATTATATCCCGTCTTGAGTAAAAACTCAAGAGAAGTACAAAGGATGAAGGCGAGGAGACTCTCTAAAATAATGATTTAATTCTGTTTTGTTTTTCCCAATAAGAAACATTTGGAAAGAAGGTGTATGGACCACGTAAGGGTATTTTGGGAAGGAACAGAGTGGGTGGGTGGTTAGGGGAACACATGAGGGGCACATAACTAATTAGGAGCAGCTAATTAAAAAAAATTGAAATTTTGAGTTGTGAAAGGGAGCAGAGCTACCTCAAAGGGAGCATTTTTGGATTTGGATCCACAACATGCCCCAGCATTTTTTAAAGAGAGAAGTGTTGCAAGAAATCATCTCCGAGTTTGGTACAATAGAAGAGATAAATGGCAAGACGGCTCGACAGTTGGAGATTGTCTCCGCTAGAGTCCTAATCCGAAGCCCCGACATCACCCTCATGCCATGCTTCGCAAAGGTCTTATCCTTTGAAGAATCATACCTCGTTAGATTCTCTCTCGATAAGCAAGCAGAGCCAGAGTCGAAGGAGCTCCAGACTCTCTCACCCCCCCCTCCCCCCCCCTCCCCCCCCCCCCCCCCCGGCACTCAGAGATGAGCGCTCCAATAGGCATGTGGTTACGCCGGAGTGGGACCTTACCTTGGATGGGGCCCACAAAATTGAGAAAGCGCATTGTGAACTCTTCAAACCTGCAAGGGGGAAGGAGGCCGGCCAAAGCCAGCCGCTCATCGGTGACGAAGAAAGATGCTTCACCAAAAAACCCAACAGTCAAGAGGGCATGCACATGGTGGTTCTGCAACCAGAGCCACAATTGGAAGTGGTATAGACCCAGTACCATCTCTTGGAAACTTAGCCATGCAGATAGCTCAAAAGGAAAGTCAAACCCTACAGAATAGGGATGAGACGGCTAGAGGGGAGAGCAACAAGAGGCAGAAAAAGCAAGAGCTAAAAGTAGAAAGACCCCCTTTTTGTTCAATAGGGTAAGCTACACGCCTAAAAAGGGGATGCCTTTGGGCGAAGTGCGTGAAAAGATGAGAGCTCTTTCGGGGAAGAAGACGAACGGGGGTTCAATCGAAAGCAAGGAGCAGGCTCCAAACGATCAAAGTGGGAAATTTGGGAAAAAGGTGGAAGCTTGGGGACGAGAGCAGTCAAAGGAAGGTGATATTTTGGGGAAGAAGACGGGCAAGAGCCTCGTCAAAGACAGTGGTTTGGCACCAAATAAGATAGATACGAACAAGATGGAAGAGGAAGAGGGTAGCGATAGTGGAGATTTAGGGAAGTGGCGCATGGGTAAAGGCAGCGAAAGCACTGCATCGTTTCCCACGCCCTTCTCATCGACCAAAATGCCAACAAGTAAAGAGCAGCCATGTGGCCCACTACCGTACAAAGAGGACAGAGAAGGGGATACAATGCCTCGCGAGGGAGTGGGGGAGGTTAAGCAAAACGAGGAGTTTATTTCAGAGGAAGAGGGAGTTTTTATGGGCCCAAAGAGGGGCCCACAAAAATATTTATTCTCTCTGGGCCTAAAGAGGGGCCCATTAGGGTTAAGTTGTACAAAGAGCAACGGGCCATGAACAACAATAACAATCCGATGAATATGATATCTTATAATTTTGGGGCACCGGCCAGTGTGGGTGGGAACCACATCGCTGAAGACGATTGTGAGGATAGGCTAAATCTCGAAGACAATTATGTTTACTCTGAAGGGGAATCTTTGGATTCTGAGGGACTGGCGGATGATTCCCAAGGTATCTCCCCTGAGCTTGTTCCTTCCACATTCCCCACTTCACAAACATCTGCACCTGTGTCCAGTCATGGCGTCATAGGTTTTAGGGTTCAGAAAGTTGGTAAGAGGGCTATGGAGGAATCCTTAGACGACTATTTGGAGATTGCTGCAGTCGCTAAATCTGTTAAGACTAGCGATGGAGGTACGTGTTCCTTCCTAGCTTCTATTTTTAATTTCATGACTGATTCTGAGATTTTTAGTCTAACCAAAACATGTGGTCTGGCGGTGAGTGATACGGATAGGACCGCCTTCCTCCTTAATAAGATTAGGGGGTAGGAGAGCGATAGAGTTTGTATCATGTCGAACTCGTCTGCCAAGGCGAGTGATGGGCCCACTTCAAATTGTAGTTAATGGATGCTCTCTTCTGGAACATTAGGGTCCAGGGCAGGTGGGGCAAACGGGAAATGATTAGAGATGTCATCGCTGGATCGAATGTTAGCATTATTGGTCTGCAGGAGACCAAACTAACCAATATTTCTAGATTTAGTAGACTAGGGGGTACCGCTTTTCAGAATGGAAAATTTGCCCTTCAAATGGGGCCTCCGGGGTGTATTGCAGTGGGTTTTAATCCCATGTTGTTTCTTGCCTAGATGAGGTCCACGGGCAATACTCATTGTCAGTCCTTCTACAGCGGAAATCCGACATGTGGACCCAGTCTGTTACGGTAGTATATGGTCCACATACTACCACAACTAGGGTGGAATTCTGGAATGAACTACGAGCAGTTCACAAATGATGGCCACACCCCTAGGTTGTGTGGGGGGTTGTGTGTGTGTGTGGGGGGGGGGGGGGGGGGGGAGGGGGTTAACATCATCAGGCGGAACACAGGGGAAGGGGATCTAGTGACTCTGATAGGGAAATTTTTAACGAAATTATAGTGGAACTGGAATTGGTGGACATTCCCATCACTAATAGACTCTACACCTGGTCAAATATGCAAGTAACGCCCATCCTAGCTAAGCTTGATAGGATCTTGGGCCAAGTCACTCCCTAAACTAACCTCGGATCATGTCCCTATTATCCTCTCTTCCGGAGGGCATCCCAGGAAATCCCCCAAATTTAGATTTGAGAAAGCATGGTTGGAAATCTAAGGCTTTCCATCACATGGTAAACGAGAATTGGTCCCTCCCCACTATAGGGACCGAAGTAACCGCAATACAGCATTCTTCCATCGTGTTACCAGTGCCCATCGTAGATCTAATCTCATCCATTCGATCCACTCGGAATCTGGAGAGATACAAGTGGACGAGGATATCAAGGTTACATTTCAAACTCATTTCAAACAGATTTTTGGACAGAAGGTGGATCTGAGAGTCTCACTTCACCAAGAATTCTGGCAAGGTTACGCGGACGACTCTGGCACCATGCTTCAACCCCTTAAAGATCCTTTTACGAAAAAAAATTGGGAGACAGTACAGCAACTCGGAAAGGACAAAGCCCCAGGCCTAGATGGTTTCCCAGTCTTTTTCTACCAGGTGTTCTGGAAAGAAATCAAGGACGATCTAATTAAGCTTTTCGCTGATCTTTATGATCATAAGCTTAAATTAGGCAGACTTAATTTTGCTGAAGTGGTGTTGATTCCTAAGAAAGAAGACTACCTGCAGGTGGGAGATTTCCGCCCCATTAGTCTCCTTAACTGCTCAGTTAAGATCATCACCAAGACCCTGGCTAATAGGTTGGGAAAGGTAATGGACGGCCTCATTAGTAATGAACAAACAGGGTTCATTAAAGGACGGTGTATTCAAGACAGTATGGCCACGGTTCCACCAATGCCACACGGCAAATGCTAAGAGCTATCTCCTAAAACTGGACTTCAAGAAAGCCTATGATTCGGTGAAATGGGAATGTCTCCTGGATGCACTGGCTGGTAGGGGATTTGGGGTGAGATGGATCAGATGGATCCACACATGTCTCACCATCAGCAGAACTGCTATTATAGTGAATGGGGTTTCGGGCCAATCTTTTTCGTATAAACGGGGCCTTAGACAAGGTGACCCCCTTTTCCCCTACTCTTTACCATTGTGGCAGACATATTGCGATCTATGATGGCTAACTGCAGTAGGGTCAGCTAGATAAAGCCAGTGTCCAGCGGAGTTAATCGCCAAGGTTGCTGTATCCTCCAATATGCAGACGATACTCTCCTACTTGGAAATGGCAACCTCGGGGAAACCATCGCGTTCAAAGGAATCCTTTATAGTTTTGAAGTTTGGTCTGGACTCAAGGTCAATTTCCACAAAAGTGCTCTCATCCTCATCGCACTGACAACAGAGGAGGCACAGAAGCATGCCACAATACTCAACTGATCCATCGAGAGTTTTCTCATTGAATACCTAGGATTACCATTGAGACTGGGGAAACTAAAGAAGACAGACTGGTTACCTATCATTGATTATGTAGAAAATCGGCTGACTGGTTGGAAAGGTAAAGCTCAATCTTTGGGAGGAAGTGTCATGCTTATCAATGTGGTTCTCTGAAATCTTCCAACCTATTATTTGTCTTTTTTTGAAATGTCACGTTGGGTTATCCAGAGAATTGACCGCACTTGTAAATGGTTTCTTTGGAAGGGGCTAGCCCGGATAGAGGCGGATATAACCTCATCAGATGGAAAAAAGTTTGCATGAAAAGATACATGGCGGATTAGGTATCGTTGACCTGCGAGATATGAATCTGGCACTCTTAGAGAAATGGTGGTGGGAAGTCTTCCACCCTAATGGAGAAGGATTGCAGGATTTCATTTAAACATACCTGCACGGGAATGGGACGAGAAATTTGGGTTACAGGGTCGGCCCCTGTGTTTCCTGGTTCTGGAGAGGTATCGCTAAGGCCTACGATCCATTCATGAGCTGTGTGACGTCTTCTATTGGGAATGGCAGGCTCACCAGATTCTGGTGGGATAAGTGGTGCAAGGGGCACACACTTAGAGCTATGTTCCCTGACATGTACGACCAGGCAACACAACCGCACTGTACGGTGGCCGCAGCCCAGATTAGAAGTTCCTGGAAACCGGCCTTTAAACATCCCCTTGACTTGGGGGCCCAGAACAGGCTTATGAAACTTTAGAACTATATCACCCGCAATGGAATTATTTGCTTATAGGGTCCCGATAGGAAATCTTGGGGACTGGAAAAGAATAGCACTTTCACGGTTCGCTCCCTTTACAACTGCATACACTTTAGGGGTTGTAGCCTGAGGTGGTCGAGTGTGGTTTGGAAGGCGAAAACCCCGCTGAAAGTCAAAGTTTTCTCTGACTGGTGCTAAATGATGCAATATTGACTAGAGAGAACCTCTCCATGCTAACCGAATTTGGACTCAACCTGTGGGTTCTGCAATGCTATCCTGGAAACTAGAGACCACCTTTTTCTAGAGTGCCCCAGGAGCAAAGCATCCTTGTAGAGGTACTTTGCGCCCTGGGGACGAGTGGGTACCCTACTAAGTATGAGGACCTATGGGTAGGACCAAAGTTTGCTACTGAGAGACGACCGATGAGAGAAGCTTGGTTTATTGCTATCGCCGCTACGACCTGGGGACTTTGGCTAGACAAGAATAATTATTACTTCCATCGGATTCGTAATAATATTTTCAGTAATTTGACTAACATTATGCATTTTATTTCTTGTTGGGCAAATGTTGCCGCAGCAGGTCCTAGAGGCAGGATTGCGAGCGTCTTCCAGGTGGAGGAGTATGATGATACGGAAATCAAGATGGGGCCGACGTTAGACTGAGGGAGGTTTTGTTGGGCCGATGTTAGATTGATCCCCACCACCCCAGCGTTTTGTTGGGGGAGCTTGTATGTTTTGATGTACTTTTGGGAGGAAAGTTACATGCTTTGATGTACGTTGTAAAAGCAGATGTGTAGCTTCACATCCCCTCTTGCTAGGAAGGATTTATGTTTTCATTTTTGTATTGTAGGCTTTGTAATTGGCTCAGTGCTCTGAGATTGTTATATTAACTTTTCATTAATGAAATAGGGGGGCCATACTACACCTGTTCCTTGAAAAAATATAAAAAACAAAGACTAAAAGACTGAGAGTTTTTCGCGGTTGACCAATATTTGATATGGGCTTTTCGTTATTTAGGTACGCTATAATTTTTCTGGCTTTGCCCCAGTGTAGATAAGTGATTGGATGTGAAGAATTTATATAACTCCAACTATTCTACTTACAATAATAGGGAAGAGGTTATCATAATGATTGTGTTTGAATAATGGTTTTTATGCTGAATTTGTGTATACTCAAAATATACTCTAAAACATATGAACATGGAGCTCATATAAAATTACATAATCATTAGTTGTTTGTAAATTTTATTCTTGGAATACATTTATAGTTTATAGAAAACTCGAATACAACTAACATCACTCTGTGTTTCAGTATTTTCTCTACACACATAAATTGTACGTGCTTTCTTTGTAATTAAGCACAAGTTATCTAGTTTCCAATCCATGTAAATGATCAATGTTTAGTAATTAGTACATCCCTCTTGACAGATCTCTCTAATTTGCACTTGTATAATCTCATCTAATACATCTATCAGAAATCACATGAAAGCTATCGTAGTAGTTTACCCACTTCTTATCTTATTTTATCATCACCCACCTCCAATCTCTCGCAGTCGAAATATCCTTCTTGATTCTCTCCAAATTTGAACTGGGATCTGTGCTCTGTTTCCCTCCTAATCCACACATGATCCAATGAACCTAGATTAATCATAATCAAAGCTGTGAAAACCCTCTGCTTCCCTCCTCATGTCTCCTGTGACTCCTATAATTACTTCCCTCACCTCACACATTCACTTCACTCACGCTCATACTCAATGGCCACCATTCCTTTTAACCCTTCAGACCTTTCTAACCTCTCCCTACCTACTTTCTCCTTCCCTCCCATGAAAGACCTCTCCCTCTTCCTCCTCAAAAACTCCCTCGCCTCAAAGATGAAGCGAGGCATCCGCAGCTTCTGCAACAGCGTCACTTCCACCTCCACTCTCAACCAAAACAACAACAACAACAACAACTACAACGCAGACGCTGCCAACGTTTCATGTATCGCTGCACCGTCTCTCTCTGACTCCAACAATATCAACGGGAGGCCGAAGACCCTCGAAGAGATGTTGTTACAGTTGGACCTAGAAGAAACAGCAGCCAGAAGGTCAGCCAAGCTGGAAGAGTACGGGGAGCTCAACAGAAGGATGTCATGCGTCAACAATTCGGATATATTAAGATCCGCAAGGAATGCTTTAAACCAGTACCCACGCTTCTCGCTGGACGGGAAAGACGCCATGTACCGCTCCTCCTTCCGCAACTTTGAATGTTTTGGTAGGAAATCCTGCAGCAGTTATGAGTTGGACGTAGAGAGGAGTCTGCGGATGCCAGCGACTGTGGCCGGGGAGTGCGTGGTTTGGTGCAAGCCAAGCGTGGTGGCGAAGCTGATGGGATTGGACGTCGTCCCAGTGCCAGTGCCTGTGCCGGTGCCAGCAAAAAGTAGAGGTCAACACGGGAGGAGGAGGAGATCGATGTTGAATAATGCTGTATTAGCGAGTAGGAACCGGACTTTGGATAAGGAAAGGACATTGGGCATGGAGATTATGAGGAGGAGGAGGAGTAGCGTGGGTTCGAGCTCGACCACGGAGGCGGCGGCGAGGAAATCGGTGGAGAGGGTGGAAGGGTGTGGAGATAGGTTAGAGTTTAGGCGGGTGAGGTAGGTAGCTAAGTTAATTGTGATTAGAATAATGAATTTCGAAGCTAGCAAGTTTGAAAGTGGGCTTTTTGGTGCTTGTTTAATTTTGCATTTGGTTGATCATATCAGTAATAAGAATGTTTTGGACTTGTTTATTAATGGTAATGAGTGAGCCCATGAGATGGATAACTACTACATTGATGTTTGTGAATGGTTATGGATCCCAGATACTGATTTTGTTTCTCGATGGTTATGGATCCCAGGTACTGATTGTTTTGGAAAATCTTACTGTTCATTATTGATTGGGTTTCATGTTTAAATATAATTCTGGTAGACTCAAAAATCTACGTACTCAAGAAAAAAGATACTGAAGAGAAGACCACAAATAATTATTGAACAGTATTTTTGCTGATAAATTCTGTGCGGGACCAAACAGATAATTGTGCGTTCTCTATAAAATCAATAAAAGCTAACCTTGTTGACTTCCGCTGGTTTGACCGCTTTCTGCTGACATCGACTCGCTCTACCTGACCTACAAAAATGTCTGAAACACCGGGGGTTGATCTCGGCAACCGACCCTCCGACGCTCAAGTCAGATCTCAAGAAAATTATGAGAGTTTTTGTAGAGAAAATACTAATTACCTTTTTCTTGTGGATGTAGGGGGTATTTATAGTCGCCTTGAAGACCAGTTTCGAGATAATCAGTTATCTATACTTCCCAGTGTTTTTCAATTGAATCAGTTATTTCTTCTTCATGAAGAGATACGAGTAGCTGAGGGGATTTGAGTTTTAAACTGTCCCCTAAATAAGAGATATGGTTCTTGAAACGTCTCTTATAAATAATAATGAGTTTAAATTAATTTTATTTGAGCTTGACTCATTTGCATGGGGTTATTATGACAACCCAATAAGACAAATCCGTTTTTGAATTATTGGGCTTGAAAGATGCCCATTTTTTATTCATGGGCCCGTTTATAGGTGAAATTACCATTTTACCTCTGAGAGCTTTAAGATTTGTGCCTGATTTGAACGATTCCGATTTAGTTCTATTTTTACCCATATCACAAGCCCCCCACTCCGAAGACTGAGTTTCACAGCCTTTGAGGAGAAGTTCGCCTGTTTTCAATGGTTTACAGAACTTATTGGAGTTCTCGAAGAAGTTTGGATCTTGCTCGAGGTGTAACGGTATTATTCTGAGCTTGTAAAATACCCAAAATTATTTTTAAACTTTTCTGGACTTTTGTGAATTTTCCAATTGTTTCCGATTTTTTAAATTTTAAATCATTTTTCGAATATCTTTATTTAATTTTCGAGATTTAATAATTAATTTTAAAAAAATTTAATTAATTATTCTAATTTAATAATTACTTTTTCATAATTTAAAAATATTTTCCAAATTAATAATTATTTTTTGAATTTTTAATTATTCTTTTATGAATTTTAATTATGTTTCTGAAATTTAAAAAATTAATTCAATTTAATAATTAAATAAAGAAATTAATTAAATACTTGATGATTTGGCGCAATCTGAAGTTTTGATCATGATTAAGAGCGGATCGGGAGGAAAAATCTTCTGCCATTTTCAGCTCGAGGGCAGGTTAGCTCGGCGTGAGCCACCGAGCTTCAGCAATACTTTGGATGGTCGACACGTGGCGTTGACCGTTGACCAGGACTTTTTTTTATCGAATATCAACCATTCATCCCGAGGGCGGATCGGGAAGAGAAATTTTTGCGTCCGGGACACGTTTGTTCGATGCAACACGTACAGTACACGTGTTTTTCTAGGGGTCTTATTTCGGCCGTTGATCACGATCAGGCACGAATTTTGAAGAGAATTTTAAACTTTTTCGAAACTCAGTGTAGCACGTGCAGTACATGTGTTTTTTCAAGCACGTGACGTGGAGAAATATGAAGCATCGATTGTGCGAGCGCGGATCATGAGGAGATCCGACTCTTTTTTTTTAGCACGTGCAAAACTAGTTGTTGAAGATGGAGTTGTTCGGAATCGAACCCAGACTCTTTAAGGAGGGGGATGAGCAACCTAACCACTTGACCTACTTGCTTTCTTGTAGAAGTTGGCTATCACACTTTATTTAACTTGGAAACACGCTTTTGAGAGATATACTTGGTGCTGCAGTATAATGAACTTTCCCAGTGCTGCAAAAGTATGATTAAAGCGTGTGACACCTCATTTCGAAGCTGACTCGAATATCTACGATTTCTCTTCAAAAGTTAACAGAAGAATCACCCATCTTTAGGGTCAAAACAGACCCATAATGTCTTTGCCTCCGTGAAGTTGTGAAGAGTCTGGGCGTCGGGGATCTACGAGAAGGAGTTTCAGCATGGAAGAGTTATGAAGAAGAACGTGGCGAGGGGAGCTTGGTGACTGTTGGAGCTCGGTAAGGATTTGAGCTTAGGGAAGGTGGGGAGTTTGGCGACTGTTGGAGCTCGGCATGGATTCGAACTCAGCGAAGGAGGGGAGTTCGGCGACTTGTTGGAGCTTGGTAAAGTGAAGTTTTGGGGCTTTGGAGCTGAAGTAGAGATGGTTCAGAGCTCAGCGAGGAGCTTTGGTAAGTTTGATGAGGAGTTCGGCAAGTTCGGCAAGTTCGACAAAAGTATAGGGGGTTCGGCACGTTCCGAATGTTAGAGGTGGTACGGCTGCGCGACACGTGTCCCGTTGACCGTAGACCATTGACTGTTGACTAGTTAATGGTTTTCTTTGATTTTTAGATCGGGGACACATTTGTTCGGCGCAAGCCATCGAATATTAGAGGTGGTTCAGCTACGCGACACGGGTCCCATTGACCGTTGACCAGTCAATGGTTTTCCTTGATTTTTCGATCGGGGACAATTTGTTTTAAGTCATGACTCAGAATCCCCATGATGCTTCGGCATGCTGACACGTAGCGCTTTAACCATTGACCATTGGCTTGGTCAACTTTTTGGTAATACGCCGGATTGTACAATATATATATATATATATATATATATATATATATATATATATATATATATATTTTAAGTCATGACTCAGAATCCCCATGATGCTTCGGCATGCTGACACGTAGCGCTTTAACCATTGACCATTGGCTTGGTCAACTTTTTGGTAATACGCCGGATTGTACAATATATATATATATATATATATATATATATATATATATATATATATATATATATATATATATATATATATATATATATATATATATATTATCTGTATGCGTGCATATGATTGCGGTATTTTGTTTGATTGTGTGAATATTGGAGTGCGGTCAGGTTTGTGGGGCGGTTCATGAGGTTGGTTGTGTTCTAGACGATGCACGAGAATGAGAAGGACCGATACTACTATATATACTAGTTTTGGGTACAGTACATATGTAATATATCATTGTATGATACTACAATGGGTATACCTTGTGTACACTCGATCGAACCTCTCATCTCTCATCCAAGAACTCAAATAAGAGCTAAAAAGTTCAGTCACCCTTTGTACCCTCAAACCAAGGGCTAAGACCATGGTTTTACACAAAAACACCTAGTCTACCCCTACCCCTACCACCCTAAAATCCCCCCCCCCCCCCCCCCCCCCTCTCCCCTCTCTTTCCTCACTCTTTTCCCATTAAAACCCTCTCATTTCTCCTCCCAAGTTCTGAAATTTTCAGAACACAAACCCAAGAAATAAAGAGAAGGAGAAAAAGAAGAAGGATTGAAGAGGAGCTCTCTTGGAGTGGATTCTTGAAAGAGTAAAGCTCAAGACCATCATCTACTCTCTAACAAATTCAGGATGGGGAGTTTCTCTAAACTTTTCTTGTTGTTGATTTTTTATTATTGCATGCATGTGTAGTGATAGGAGTTTAGAATGATTGTTTAAGATATTGAAAGTTGAATCTGAAACTAGAACCTGAAATCTTGATCTGCATGCCATTTTCTAGAATTTCCCGAGAACAAAACACATAGAATTTGATGATGAAATTTTCTCAGATTGTTCCCTTACATGTCTAGATGATTTATGAATTATTTCGAATTTTTCTGAGGTTGTTTGGTATTTTAATGAAATCCATTTTTGGAACAGAGCCGTAAGGCAGTAGCAGAATTTGTTTGCTGTGATACCTGAGATTGAAGGATTTCTCATAATTAATTGGTACAGGATCTTATTCTGAAATTTTTTCATGCTTTCTCAAATGTATCTAGACTCTACAGAAAAATCAAGAAATTAATTGGATGAAATTACATGCATGTTCAAAATTAGTTTATCAACAGTAGTTAGAACGGTGACTGATAAACAGTATGATCTTTATGCTTGTTTGAAACATGAAGACTTCAGTGTATACTTGGAATTTGGACATGAACCCTTTTGCATGTTGTTCATTATGATGTCTAGTTTCTTTAATATAAATTTGGGGACTATTGGACGAGTATATGATTTATAATGATTTTTATAGCATGTACTGTGCTGAGTTCAGTCAGATTAGACACCTTGATGAGATGACACAATTGAGGCTCTATAAGAGCGAATTTTGAAGAAGTGTTCTCTTAGATAATTGTAGTAGACATCCAAACCTTTCTAACAAGCCTTGTTTGAGGTGATTCTTGTGAGTGGATGATGTAATATGATTTTTACAAGACTGGACAGAGACCAGGATTTGAGCTGAATGCTCTGTTTGAGTAAGACTTAGTGTGTGATTTGGTATACCTGAGAGTAATGTGTGTTTTAGGGTGATCTAATGGCATAATTTGGATTAGTGATCAACGAGGGAGTTGTAGAGGACAACCACACCTTTTCATAGAACCTGGGTTGGTATCATTCTGATGAGTAAGTAGTGATTTATGCTACCGGTAAGGTGCAGCCAATGTACAGGAAATACACCGGCTGATGCTTGAGAGGCCATTTTGAGGACCTAGATGATAGAATCTGAGGTTATGATCAACTAGGAAGCTGTAGCCTAGATTTTTACCTTTCCATATTGGGCTTGAACACCCAAATCAAAGTTGTATTGTGAGAGTTATGATCTTTTTAAGTTTCGGACAGAAACACCATAGGTTGCTTAGTCTTGGGTTTTTGGCTAAGTATTGAGAGGACCTTTCCCCTGTCTAACTTTAGAGTTGATGACTCGCTATTTGGGGACGAATGGTATGTATTGCTGGTTTGTTTTACTCCCATGGTGGATTTTGGGACTCGAGTTAGTCACTAGGGTAAGGTGATGCCCTACGACTGTCGATCCTAAGTTATGAACTTCCACCGAGGCGTAGGACGTCCGAGCCGTGCCGTCAAATTAAGCTCATTGCCCAGTTAAGGCTAAACACATAAGTTCATTGCCTGGGTAGGGGTGGACACATAAATTCATTGCCCGGTTAGGACTAAACACATAAGTTCATTGTCCGGGTAGGGGTGAACACATAAATTCATTGCCCGGTTAGGGATGAATGCAGGCCATGGTGCTGGATAATTCCAAGCCCGGGGGAGTGGCGTGCCGAACTATGTCACCAGGGTCAGAGGTCGATAAGCAGAATGTTTGGAGGCAATTATATTTTTTGCTCTAAGTGATTAGAGTAAGGCTAGGATTCGAATGGTATATTAGGAGTTTGTAATTGGATTAGTACTAGCAGACCATAGTCGGGTGTTGTACTTTCCTGTCGTAGGGATGCGTTTTCGGTTCTGATGATTGAGTTCATGGTCTCGTATCTCGATCTGTTAATTCCCAAAGATGTCGGGGTAAGGAACAGGAGGGGGACTCCTGTCGAATAGGGAAATTTGACCCTCGAGTCCATCATGTTCCTATGCACGTGGGTTTTATATGTGAATCATTGACGTCATTTGGTACCAGGTAGGTACACAGTCTTGTTACCGAAATTTAATGCGGCTTTCTGAGTGAGGTCCGTGCGCGGGTACTGAGTGGAAAATGCGACAACCACTTAGGCACTACAGTGGCGGAACTAGACCGACCAACTGCAACCTCCTTGGGCACGGATAATATATTGGGAACAGGTTGAGTACAAGAGTAGGATGCATGGCGAGGGTTTGAATCCCTAAACTGTGGAGAAAGACGGCTAGATTTGGGGGCGTATGTAGTATGGAATACATTCGTTCTCCAAAATCTTGCTTGCATTAGAGTCAGGCATGTGATTTGTTGCATCTAATCGTAAGATCATGGCATACCACTGCACTAGAACCCGAATCCATTAAACCCTTGTTTGGCACATCACGTTTCTTTTGCATAAATTATGGTTGTGATTGTAATTTAGAGAATCGCTGTTATTATCAATTTTGCATCAGTCGAAGTACTGACGTTCCCCACCTTATAGGTATCCGGAGCTGATTTACAGGTACTGCAGAGCTCGAGTTGGTCCAAGCATCCAAGGGATATATGCAAGTGTTATTATATTGTTGTAAATCTTGTAATTCTTATTTGGACATTGTAACACTTGTAAATGTAACATTTATATGGAATAAAAGTTTTAAATTTTCCTGTATTTTCTGTGATTGTGGTTATTTTGAAGTTTGACTCTTAGAGTAGGGTCTCAGATTTCCGGTATGGGGATTTGGGGCGCTACAGAAGTTGGTATTAGAGCAGACTTCAAATATTAGTCCAACACACCAGGAAAATTAGACTTGGATGGGTTGCGAGAGTTGGGTTGGGTCAGATAGTTGATGATTATATCTCATGATGTTGCTTTTACAACTTATGGTTTATTTTTTTCTGTATCTGGACTGATTCCCATATTTTCTCTTGCAGATGCCAAGCTTGGACAATGGACACTCGAATGGGTGGACCGATGGACATGGTCCTACACCCCTACTCCCACCTCTACCCCCACAGCCCTCGGCCATAGTGCAAGCTATCACTATGTTGTCCCAAGAGCTGGCTACCTACAAATGGAGCCACGGGCAGCTAGAGGATCACTTCGAGAACCTCGCACGGGCGTTGATAACCACCGAGAGGAGAGTGGCCAAGCTAGAAAGGGCCAAGAGGAAATGGAAGACGAGGGTAGTACTTCTGAAGCACCGGTACGAGGAGAGGCTAGGTCAGCTACAGAGCAGATATCTGGGTCAAAACAGGCCCGCAATATGCTTGACTCAGTGAAGTTGAGAATAGCTTCGGTGTCCGAAATCTTCGAAGAGGAGCTTCACTCCCGTGGGCTAAGAAGAGGAGCTTCACCACGGAGGAGCTATGAAAAAGATCTGTGTAAACCCTTGGGAAAAGTCGTTCGGGAATCGAGTTTGAGGAGCAACTCTAGGGGAGAGTTGAGCTTTAAACTCGTTTGGAAGAAGGGCACTCGGGATGAAGAGCATCACCAAGCTCTAGGAGAGAGCCGTTCGAGATGCTAGTTTGGGGAGTAACTCTAGGGGTGAGTTGCGCTCCGAACTCATTTGGAAAAAGGCCGCTCGGGAGGCAAGCTGGAGGAAGAGCATCACCAGGCTCTGGAGAGAGCCATTCGGGAGGCGAGTTTAGTAGAGGATTGTATTTCTTATACTCTTGTTCTGACCAGTTGTGGGAGTGTTCGAAGGGTGAAGCATGTTGATAAGGCGACTCTGATGACCATGAGTATGGACTCCGAACAGGTTGACAATGAGTTTTTGGAGCACTCGAATGGCGAGCCATGCCCCCACACACTTGCTTGGGGGCAAGTGGCTAGAGCGGTTATATGAACCATGAGTGGATTCCGCGCTCATCCGAGGTTGTTTTAGGAGCACTCGAATGGCAAGCCGAACTCCGCACACTTGCTAGGGTGCAAGTGGCTAGAGTGGCCCTATGAACCATGAGTGGACTCCGAACAAGATGACGACGAATTTTGGGAGCACTCGAATGTAGAGTCAAACTCCCAACACTTGCTCGAGAGCATGTGGTTAGAGCAGCTCTATGACCATGAATGGACTTCGCACTTATCCAGGGTTGTTTCAGGAGCACTCGAATGGCGAGCCATGCTCCACACACTTACTCGGGACAAGTGGCTAGAGTGGCTCTAGGAACCATGAATGGACTCCGAATAGGATGACGAAGAGTTTTGGGAGCACTTGAATGGTGAGCTGTGCCCCGTACATTTGCTCGGGAGCATGTGGCTAGAGCAGCACTATGAACCATGAATGGACTCTGCACTTGTCCAGAGTTGTTTCCTGAGCACTCAAATGGTGAGTCGTGCCCCACACTTGTAACATCCCGTAGTAAAAAAAATAAAAATAAAAATAAAAAATCTTTTTTTTACTTTTGCACGTGCAACACACGTGCAATTTCATCTCATTTTTCAGTCTAAAATATTTTTAAGTTATGCATAAGTTCCCTTTTATTTATTTTATCTCATTTGGTTGTCTTTTCTTAATTAGAACCCATAGGCCTAGATGACTCTAAGCCCAATGCATTAAATTAAATAAAAATAATATAATGAAGCCCAAGTGAAAAGCCCACCTAATAAATCTTACAATTATTTTGCACACTTTTACACTTGTCTTGTAACAAACTAGTAGCTACACAAATTAACAAAATATAAAAAATAAATGAGAGTGTGCATGTGCACTACACGTGCACGTGCATTTTGTGCATGCACAAGAGGTAATGGCCAGCCATTGAGAGTAATGGGAGTGAAGAGAGTGGGGTGAGATCATGGATAGTTATTTGGGTAGTGGAGTTAATCCTAGCCACACAAATTCCCTATATAAACCCCCTCCCTATTGTATGTCCTTTGCACCTAAACTAAAGAAATTAAAAGAGATAAAAGAAAGAGAGCTAGAGAGATTTCATATTTCTTCATCTTTGGAAGCTTGGGGTTGCTTTGCTAGGAGGAGAAGCGCTAGGCCATTGGATTGGAGCTAGGAGCTTACCTTTAGGAGATTTTCAACTTTTGCAACAAAGAGGTGGGTGTCTTGCTTGTTTTCTAGTTAGTTTAGAATTCATGATTAGGCGTCATATGGTAAATTTTAGTCTAGTTTTAATGATTCTTGCTAATTTTGATACATGTTGAAATGATGATATTTACTATCATGAGTTGCTTTGTGTGTTAAATTAAAGTACATGTTTCAAATGATAGGTTAGAATGGGGGAAATGGATAATTGAATGCCTATTAGGCACAATTGCAAAAAAATGAGTTTCTTTGTTGGATGACTGTTGTCTTGTACAAAATTAGTCAAAAATATATATAAGAAATGTGGCAATTAGTGAAGAGAAATTAGAAACAAATTGGGAAAATAAAAAGGGTATGGTTGAAAGTTGAAGAATTTCATTAACAAGCATAAGACACAATTGGCATAGTTGCATTTATATTAAATTTCTCCTACAAGGGGAAAATGAATATTTTGGAAAAAATAAAGCTAATTCCAATTAAAAAGAATAAAATCAGTAAAATCATTAATCTTTGGTTAGTGTATAACTACAAATGTTATATTATTATTTTTGAAGGAATGAAATAGAGGTTCTAAATCAATTTCATGTATATACACTTTAGAAGATGAATATGTGTAAAATGGGTATAAATCCCCTTAAATATAATTAAATACAGTAAGATAGAAATTCTGGAGCTTAGAAACATTTTCTTATGATATAAATTTGGAGAAGAAAATGGAAAATTGAAATATAAGGATTAGGCATTAGGAGAAGATGTAATAGATCTTGGGCAAACGTAAGTGGGGTGTCTCTGTATAGTCTGACGATGGATTCCTGGACTGTGGTTGCTTGCGGGGTGAGACGATCCTCAATTAAATCCGGGACTATGATTGGTTTGATGGTGGAATTCAGGACCATGAATAGTCGGGCGGATGAGAGGTAGTTCACCATTATATATGTATATACCGGGGCCGGAGTGGCACTTACGGGATGTTTGCACGATGAGGATTTCTATATAGCTTGACAGTGGATTCCAGGGTTGGGGTCCGTACTCGTGGGATGTCTAAAACTTAACTCTGTTACTGTAGTAGTTTATTCATGGCGAGGGACTAAACCCTTTAATGTAGAGTACGTAGGTGCTTGCCGTCGGACCTATGTAGTATGGGATGCATAGATACCGAACAAGTTTGCATTAGTGTCATCCTAGCGTAAACACCTGCATTAGGCATTAAGGAATTTGCATACACTGATATGTTTAGGGTAGTTAATTTTCACTCTTTGTCTTATATTCAAGTTTGTGTATGTTAAAATAAGTGAGTCGCTGTATTTTGGCATAGTGAGGATGGCCGTGTATAGTATTGCGTCAGTTGTATGTAACTGACGTGCCCACAATATTCAATGCAGGCATTGGTTTTTGCAATGAGGCATAAAGATGATTGATGCTAGAGTTTATTTTCTGTTAAAAGTTGCTGATGTTTAAATTGTTCATGTATAAATCATGTTGTACTTCATTTAATTTCCGTTGCGTGTTTTTGTAAAAGAATTTGTTGTAATAAAAGTTTCAAAATTTCTTTTAAAATTGTATGAAGTGAAGTGTAGATCCTATTGAGCTACGAATTATCGTATTTTGGTATTCGGGGCATTACAAAGTGGTATCAGAGCCATGCCTCAATGAGTAGTACAAATTTATACTGACGACACATTAGGGTGGACATTAGAGTTTGAGTTTGGCTTATAGAGATTTAAATGTAAGTAGTTTACATTTGTGTTGCTCTATACGATGATGTTTCTCCTCCTTTTTCCTTATAAGATGGTTGATCATCATGACCAAGAAGATGAGGTTGAATTGTTCGTTCCTTTTGAAGAAGAAATAGAGGAAGAAGAAGAACCCATAGAGGAAGAAGACCCAGAAGAAATAGAAGAAGAACTACCAGAATCCAGGGAGATTACTCCACCTCCACCTGATTCCCCGGATGGATCCTCAAATGAAGAACCCATTCGAGACGACCAAGACGGCATTGTTGCTTCTCTTCAGAAGGAGTTGGATACCCAGAAGTGGAGAGTAAACCACTTAGAAGCACATCGGGCGGACCAAAAACTGAGTTACTAAGTATAAGAACTTGAGAAGCTTCGGCACGTGAATGCTCGATATTTCACCAGACTGGACCACATAACTCGTTGGGATAAGCAGGAACGTCATCAGAAGTTCGAAAAGATGAAGAAAGAGATCAAGGAACTACGGGGAGAGCTCAGAGAAGCCAAGAGAAACTGTAGGATCTAGGATGTTTTTATGTTAAAGTGATGTAATGGATGTATGAGCAAGTTTTCTTTTCGAATGTAAAGAGTTAACTTTGAAAATGAATAAAATTTTGTTGAAAGAATGTAAAGTTGTGCTATTTATGGTGATTAATGATAAATTTTATGACCCAGAAATGGCTGGACAAAGGAACCGAAATGGCGAAGGGCATAGTGGTGAGAACAATGGACTCGACCTGAAAACTGAACTAGCTCAAGTGTAACAAACCTTGAAGGCTTTCGCCGAAAATGTTGCCATGAACACTAGGCCGGGACCAGCAGTACAGGTCCCTAAAGTGACCAGGCTGGTGGAGTCATTCAAAAGAATGAAGTCACCTGTGTTCGAGGGTCAGGCCAATCCAGACACAGCAGAAGACTGGATAAGGCAGATTGAGATGGTCTTTGAAGTTCTGGAGACCCCCGAGGCGAGTAAGGTGAACTGGCCACCATCCAGCTGGAGAAAGACGCAGGAGTCTGGTGGCAATCACTGAAGAGGACCTTGGGCAATGTGCAGATCTTGGGAAGAGTTCCTGGGAGAATTCCGCAGCAACTACTTCCCCATAGATGTTCAGGAGAAGAAAGCCATGGAGTTCTTGGGCTTGAAACAGCGGCATGACGGTGCGAGAGTATGAAACAAAATTCAATTAGCTCTCCAGGTATGTGCCAGAAATGGTTCTTGATGAAGCCAAGAAGGCACGGAAGTTCAAACAGGGCTTGAGGCCGAGCTTGAGGTCCCGAATGATACCCCTCGGCATCAGAAGGTTTGAGAAGTTGGTCCAGAGAGCCGCAGCAACTGAGGCCAACATGAACCAGTACCAGGCAACTCAAAACAGGAGGAACTGTAACACCATATATTTTTAAATAATGTTTTTTGAGATTAATAAATGAATTTAAAATGATTTTTGGTGATTTAATAAACATTTTCTGAAATTTATCTTTTTACACGTGCAAATATTTTCTTGGGAAGTTCGAAGTCAGAAATTATTTTTGGAAAATCTATTATTTGTTATTAGGTATTATTTATGAATTTTCTAAATTTTTCTGATATTTATTTGACATATTTGTAAATAGTACAAAAAATGGGCATTTGTGCAAAATTACCACTTGGAGTAAAAACTCCAGATTTTCGGATTTTTGGGCTGAGCATGATTGCTAGTCAACTCAGAGGTAAAAATTTTACTTTTTGTTTTAATAGATTTGGTTTATTTCGCAAATTTTTTAAAGAAGGGTCTTTTTGCAAAATTGCCACTTAGGGGCAAAATTACAAAATTTATTTCTAAGTTTAAACACAGTGTCGGCCAGATCTTGGTATTTTTTTTGTTAATCCTTATATAATTGGTTAATGTAATTTCCAAGTATAATAATTTATATATGTAAAGATATATTCAAAAGGGATATTTTGCAAAATCTATTCAAAACCCTAAATAACCAATTTCTGACCTATTAATAAGAGAGTGCAGTCGTCTTTTTGCTGTACTATACAAAGGGTTTTCTTTATTATTATTTTCTTGGAGTTTCGAAGTGAGGATCTTGGTTTTCTTGCGAAGGAATGACTTTTTTTATTCTCTTTATTATTTCGGTTGATTCTTCAATAAGGTGAGTGACATATATTTATTTTTGTATTGTTCTATGCATGTTGTATGTGATGATTTGTCTATTTGAAAGCATGTTAGGGAATGTATGAAAATATATTGAATTTTTATGGATGGATGAGTTAAAAATTGTATCTTTTCATGAAATTTATGTTGTTGATGATTAAAGTTCATATTGATGACTTGAGATTGTTAAAAAACCTAATAAACATCATGAGTAGGTTGTTTCCTGTCAAATGCTTGTTGTTATGATTTGTTATAATGAGATTTGTGTGATGATTATTGCAAAAGTGAACAAAATTTGAATCTTTACCGCATATGCATATGTATGATCTGTTGGGGGGTGTTTGGATGAGTAAAACATGACTAAAACATGTTGTGATTGCACATATTTCATGGGTAAACTGATGTAAGTGATTGTGTGTGTGTTTAACAAATTTCAAGTGGGTTTTTGGATTAAAAGGAAATCAAGTTTTGAAGTATTGAGAATGGGTTGATTTCGGGCCTGATGAATGTGGCCGAAAAGTGGATTTTGTGATTATTTTTTTTTTTTTGAAGTTTTGATGAGATCTTGAGTTGTTTTGTTACTGAGATAAAATAAAACCTCACATCACTCCTATACACTGATTCTTAGTGCTTAAACATATATATATATATATATATATATATATATATATATATATATATATATATATATATATATATATATATACACATAGAACTATATGTTTCTGTTTTGATGAATGGCCAAAATTGATTTTTGTGTTCTTTATGAAGTTTCGACTGAGATTTGATTTGTTTTAGTGCTAAGATTGAACCTAACCATTACACTACTCCTAATTGATGAATTTTGATGCAAACACACACACACACACACACACACACACACACACACACACACACACACACACACACACATATATATATATATATATTCACTATTTTTGAAGATTTTTCAAAAAAAAAATTACTCTTTTATGATCTTGATGTGATTTTGGATTGTTTTATAAACTCCTGTATGTTATACAAGTTATATTTGATCATCTCACAGAATTTATTTTACAAATTTATGATTTTACAAAGTTTAATCGATGTATCAGTCGAAACATGCACAAACTTTCAAAACTGGCTGTGCAGCAGCCAACGGTCGACCGACCACTTTTTGAACTAAAAGTGGCAGTCGACGGATGTTCTTTAAATTTAGGAATTTCAACATGACAGTCGACTGTCATTATTTTGAATTGTTTTGACAGTCGACCGACACCTGCTGACTATGTTATTTTGTTAAGTTTTTCGTCGTTTTCTTGAAGGATTATTTCTTTGCACTTATGGATTATTGATCTACTATTTTAGATGATGTTTTTAATACAGATTACAATATTTTATAGAAAGTTATATTATGATTCTAATAGAATTTAGATTGTATTTCTATAACCTTATAAAGTGAAATATATATGGTTTT
The DNA here is from genome assembly GCA_017893485.1 of Hemerocallis citrina. Taxonomy (NCBI): domain Eukaryota; kingdom Viridiplantae; phylum Streptophyta; class Magnoliopsida; order Asparagales; family Asphodelaceae; genus Hemerocallis; species Hemerocallis citrina. The sequence continues at coordinate 408,275 of JACEHZ010000250.1, forward strand.
TGAAGAAATTTATATTTTGTGACTTTCTAGGACTCCAAAATATGATTCTCAGTTATTTAATGAATTTTATACTTTATTTCAATTCTAAAAATTTGTGAGTATGTTGAATGAATTTGGATTTTTTTGATTTAATAAGTTTTATTGATATAAAAATTTTGATGATGAAATAAAGAGTTTTAATGAAAGATTTTGTGTTATATTCGATTTGTGAATCTCTAGGAGTTGAGTGGGAGTTCTGTGAATCGGCAGATGAGATTTTCTGGATTATGACCAGTTGGGTCATGGGGTTTGTTGTTGTGAAATTAAGTCGGGCAGGATACACTAACTCTAGAGAAGGAAAATTTGTGTTTTAATAATAATCAACTTAAGGACAGGCACTAATGGAGATGTGATAGAACTTGGAAAACATAAGTATATGCTCTAGGGGTCTAGTCCAACGGATGCATTCCAGGACTATGTGTTGTTCTGTCTCGAGAGGACATTTGGTTTGTTCGCGTGTCGAGGGTCTACAGGCCTATTCATGGAGCATACAGGTGCGTTCGCGTGTCGAGGATCGGCGGGCCTATTCACGAGATGTACTAGTGTATCTTCATGTCGAGGGTCTCACAAACCTATTCATGGGGTACACGTCAGGGAGGTGATTTCAACCTGGGGGTCAGAGCTATTCTTACATGATACTTGCGCGTCGAGGGTTGTTATGCATATTCGCGAAGTATTCTGGATCTTATTTCTATCACCGTAGTAGGATTAGTTGCATAACGAGGGATCTAACCCTATAAAGTGGAGAACGATAAGGGCTTGCACCGAACCTATGTAGTATGAAATGCAGAGAATCCAATAAGTATGCATTAGAGAGTCATCATATTGCATTTGTATTTTCTTAACTTGGTTTTATGCATGATTGATTTCTATTTTCCTACACTTGACACTTAGTCTAGTTTCACTTGATGTTTTCATATTTTATTTATTGTTTTTCATCTCCCATTCGTGATTACTATTGGTACGTATTGATCATGACTTTATTCTTTATGTTTTATTCATGTTGTATGTCTTTTGATGTCGCTCACACCGTTATGGCTGACCCCGTAGTTTTGGGGGTTAAGGTTATCTCTAGCCTCATGTTTTATAGGTAGGTACCTATAGCTTGGAATTTGGATGCATGTGGTAGAATGATAATGTGGCTTACGTAAATTGTAAAAGAATGTATTGTAAAAGAAAGAAAGAATTGTAATTCAAGGTGTTTAATTTTCAGCTGTGTTTTGTAAAGAATTTATGTAATAAAAGTTGAAAAATTAATCTGTGTTTTGGCTATGTTTACTATTACATTGAGGTTGATGCTGAAAATTGTGCCACGTATTTCTGAGATATTATATTGGAAATTCGGGGTACTACAGTAACACCTGGGACACTGGCTAGAGGCCTGCAGCACCGAGCAATTTCAGGGGACAGCCCCCACCTCAGAGGTTCAAACCTACCGGGGCCAATGCTTTTGCCATAGCAGGAAGGCCAATTACTAGTTACAAATGTGGAGAGACATGCCACATAGCAACGGGATGCCCCAAGCAGCAGAGGACCAAGACTTGTTTCCACTGTGGCAAAGAGGGGCATGTCCGACCTTTCTGCCCGCAATTGAACCCGGGAAATGCCAGCAGGGAACCACCGGAGAGGTGGGAAGCCACACCGGCAGGGGCGAGTATTCGCTCTGATGGAAGCTGATGCTGATGATGCGGACAACGTGTTCACGGGTATGGGAGTAACTGATTATGGTCCTCTGTTGTTATTTCCAGTTTGTAATAAATGTTATGTAATGAGAGATTCTTTATGTAACAAGAGAAACGCAAATAAATGGAATAAGAGCAACAGTTCTATTTGATGCCGGATCATCTCATACATTTGTGTCACCCTCATTTGCAAAACGATTGGGAGTCGAACCAAAAAAATTTCCTGGCAAAGTTCTATCTGTAGCTACCCCGTCAGGAAAAAATTTGACTACCGACCGATATTATGTAGGGTGTGAAATCGGAAGCAGAATCTTTGGCATCAACCTCATTGAGTTGGAGGTTTTGGGGTCGACATCATCATTGGCATAGACTGGATGTCAATCTACAGTGGCACTATCGAGTGCAAGAGTAAAGAGGTTGTGGTAAAGGCACCAGGAGGACCAGCAGTTACATGTCAAGGGAAGAGAAAGTGCAAACAGTTGCTAACAGCTTTGATTAAGCAGAAGGTTCCTGAAGAAGTGAAGCAAATTTCCGTTGTCCGGGATTTTCCAACACTATTTCTAGAAGATCTACCCAGGCTTCCACCTCAGCGGGATGTAGAGTTCAGCATCTCCGTTCAGCCAGGGACACCCATTTCTAAGGCACCGTACAGAATGGCGCAGTAGAACAAGATGTGATCAAGAAGCAAATTGAAGAGTTGTTGGCGAAAGGATTCATCAGGTCGAGTGCGTCACTTTGGGGAGCACTGGTTTTTTTGGTAAAGAGGAATGATGGATCGATGAGGATGTGCATCGATTATAGAGAATTGAACAAGGTGACAGTGTAGAACAAATATCTGATCCCTCAAATCGATGATCTATTCGACCGTCTACAAGGAGTAGCTATCTTCTCAAAGATAGATCTACGATCGGGTTATCACCAGGTCCGAGTGAAGGAAGAATATGTGCACAAGATGGCATTCAGAACTCGACATGGTCACTATGAGTTCTTAGTCATGCCATTCGGAGTAACCAATGCACCTGCTATCTTCATGGACATGATGAACAGGATCCTGCTACCGTTCATTGATTCTTTCATTATTGTGTTCATCGATGACATACTGGTCTACTCCAAGACAGAAGAAGAGCATGTCGGACACCTAGCAGAGGTACTGAAGAAGTTGTAGGAGCAAAAGCTATATGCAAAGTTGTCTAAGTGTGACTTCTGGAAAACCGAAGTCGCCTTCCTGGGTCACATCCTTTCTAAGGAGGGAGTGGCTATTGACCCACAAAAGATTGAGGCAGTGAGAGATTGGCCAAGACCGACTAAAGTGAAAGAAATTAGAAGCTTCTTGGGTTTAACAGGATACCACAGAAGGTTCATTCAGGGCTACGCCCAGATAGCTGTGCCACTCACGGGGCTTACAAGGAAGAAAGTGAGTTTTAAATGGTCGGAACAGTACGAGGATAACTTCCAAGAGTTGAAGGAGAGGTTGACTATCGCTCCCATTCTGACTTTGCCAAGAGCAGGAGTCGATTATGATGTCTACAGCGATGCTTCCCATCGCGGACTAGGCTGCGTGCTGATGCGGGAAGAGAAGGTAATAGCTTATGGGTCTAGACAGCTGAGACCACATGAGAAGAATTACCCGACCCACGATCTGGAGTTGGCAGCAATCATCTTTGCACTAAAGCAGTGGAGGCACTACGTGTACGGGGAAAAAGTTAACATGTACACGGATCATAAGAGCCTAAAGTACATCTACCAGTAGAAGGATCTGAATCTGAGGTAGCGGAAATGGTTGGAAGTATTGGAGGATATCCGTCGCGAAATCAAGTACCATCCAACCAAGGCCAATGTGGTAACTGATGCACTCAACTGGAAGAGTAGTTTGGCTCGTTTGATCACAACTCAGGAGAAGTTGGCAGAGGAACTCGATCGAGCTGAAATTAAGGTGGTGTTGCATGGATTGGGGGCTTCCCTAGCCCAGTTAAGACTTCAACCCACATTGAGTGACAGATCATTGACAGTCAGAAGATCGATCCGGAGATTCAGGAGATGAGTGAGTAGGTTGTCATCGACAGGTTAACAGAATTCCAGGTGAAAGATGAAGTATTGTGGTTTGGAGAGTGGTTGTGTGTGCCAAATCAAGGAGAACTGAATGAGAGTATTCTACAGGAAGCACATGCCACTTTGTTATCCGTACATCTAGAAAGTACCAAGATGTACAAGGACATCAAGTAGTATTTCTGGCGGTCAGGAATGAAGCGGGATGTAGTCGATTTTGTCACCAGATGTGCAGTCTGTCAGTAAGTCAAGGCCGAGAATCAGAAACCTGGGGGTTTGTTGCAGCCATTACCTATTTCGGAGTGGAAGTGGGATAATATCAGCATGGACTTAATCACAGGATCGCCCAGGAGTTCCAAATGCAACGATGCAATTTGGGCGATAGTAGACCAACTCACCAAATCGGCTCACTTTTTGGCGATGAAGCTCACTTGGTCTATGGAGAAGCTAGCTGAGCTGTATGTTGGGAAGATCGTGAGGCTACATGGAGTTCCCTTATCTATTGTATCCGACCAAGATGCACGATTCACCTCGCATTTCTGGAAAAGTCTTCAGGCAGCTTTGGGGACGAAGACCGATTTTAGTACTGCCTTCCATCCTCAGACTGATGAGCAGACTGAGAGGGTCAACCAGGTACTGGAAGATATGTTGAGGTGTTGTGTGTTGGACTTCGGCGGCAGTTGGGAGAGGCATTTGGCTCTAGTGGAATTCACTTACAGCAACAGTTTCTAGGCAAATATCGGTATGGCAATGTATGAGGCTCTGTATGGAAGGAAGTGCAGAACACTGGTGTGTTGGTGTGAAGTGAGGGAACGACAAATGTATGGGTCGGAGATTGTGCAACAGACCTCAGAAAGATCGAGCTGATTAGGAAGAGGTTAGACAACGCACAAAGCAGGCAGAAAAGTTATGCCAACAACCGTAGGAGAGATCTGAAGTTTGAAGAAGGTGATTTTGTCTTTGTGAAGGTGTCTCCAACCAAGGGAGTGATTCGGTTTGGAAGAGGAGGAAAATTAGCCCCGAGATACATAGGTCCTTATAAGATATTGAAAAGAATTGGGAAGACGGCTTATCAGTTAGAACTACCGGAAGAGTTAGCCCAAATACACAATGTCTTTCATGTGTCTATGTTACGAGGCTATATTTTCGATCCGAGTCATCATTTGCCCGAAGTGCCAGAAGGTCTGCAGTTGGATTTGAGCTACACTGAGCGCCCAGTTGAGATTGTGGATTGTCGGGAGAAGGTTTTGAGAAATCAGACTATACCCATGGTCAAATTCGTTTGGAGGAATCAACTAGTTAAGGAGGGCACTTCGGAATCTGAGGAGAGGATGATGAGAGATCGCCCTGAGCTTTTCAATTAAAATTTGTATTTAAAAAAATTCTGTCTTTTTGCTTTCTCACTCTTAAATGTAGTTCCGAGGACGGAACTATTCTAAGGAAGAAGTGTTGTAACATCCCATAGTAAAAAAAAAAATTTAATAAAAATACCTTTTTTTATTTTTGCACGTGCAACGCACACACATGCAATTTCATCTCATTTTTCATTCTAAAATTTTTCTAAGTTATGCATAAGTTTCCTTTTATTTATTTTATCTCATTTAGTTATCTTTTCTTAATTAGAACACATAGGCCTAATAGATGACTCTAAGCCCATTGCAATAAATTAAATAAAAATATATAATGAAGCCCAAGTGAAAACCCCACCTAATAAATCTTACAATTATTTTGCACATTTTACACTTGTCTTGTAACAAACTAGTAGCTACACAAATTAACAAAATATAAAAAATAAACGAGAGTGTGCATGTGCACTACACGTGCACGTGCATTTTGTGCATGCACATGAGGTAATGGCCGACCATTGAGTGTAATGGGAGTGAAGAGAGTGGGGTGATATCATGGGTAGTTATTTGGGTAGTGGAGTTAATCCTAACCACACAAATTTCCTATATAAACCTCCTCCTTATTGTATGTCATTTGCACCTAAACTAAAGAAATTAAAAGAGATAAAAGAAATAGAGCTAGAGAGATTTCGGATTTCTTCATCTTTGGAGGCTTGGGGTTGCTTTGCTAGGAGGAGAAGCTCTAGGCCATTGGATTGGAGCTAGGAGCTTACCTTTAGGAGATTTTCAACTTTTGCAACAAAGAGGTAGGTGTCTTGCTTGTTTTCTAGTTAGTTTAGAAATCATGATTAGGCGTCATATGGTAAATTTTAGTCTAGTTTTAATGATTCTTGCTAATTTTGATACATGTTGAAATGATGAAATTTACTATCATGAGTCGCTTTGTGTGTTAAATTAAAGTACATGTTTCAAATGATAGGTTAGAATGGGGGAAACGGATAATTGAATGCATATTAGGCACAATTGCAAAAAAAAAAAAAGAGTTTCTTTTGTTGCATGAATGTTGTCTTGTACAAAATTAGTCAAAAATATATATAAGAAATGTGGTAATTAGTGAAGAGAAATTAGAAGGAAAAAAATGGGAAAATAAAAGGGGGATTGTTGAAAGATAAAGAATTTCATTAACAAGCATAAGACACAATTGGCATAATTGCATTTGTATTAAATTTCTCCTATAAGGGGAAAATGACTATTTTGGAAAAAAGAGAGCTAGTTCCCAATAAAAAGAATAAAATAGTAAAATCATTAATCTTTGGTTAGTGTATAAATACAAATGTTATATTACTATTTTTGAATGAATGAAATAGTGGTTCTAAATCAATTTCATGTATATACACTTCAGAAGATGAATATGAGTAAAATGGGTATAAATCCTTTTAAATATAATTAAATACAGTAAGATAGAAATTATGGAGCTTAGAAACATTTTCTTATGATATAAATTTTGAGAAGAAAATGGAAAATTGAAATAGTTGAGAGTGTGAAAAATGAGAATTTTCGTAGAGCAATTACTTAAGAAATATAACCCCTTATTGATCAGTTAAGCACTTGTCTCAAGTCGCTAGCGTGTGGGCGCTGCGCCTATGCGCGCCACGTGGTGTGGCCTGAGTTAGGGGGGGTCTCAGGTTCGAGCCTTGGCTCTTTTTGTTATTTTTTTATGTTCTTTTTTTTTTGGAGTTTTAAAAATCCATAAAATTATATAAATAATTATAAAAATTATGAGGATAATACAAATATTTCTCACTATTTAAAATATATTTTTGGATATTTAAGAGTTATATTCTCGGGATATATATGATTGATATGCGATGTGTATAATTAAGGGGATAAGAATTGATTTGTGGTAAAAAAGAAAGTGATGAATTTTTTAATAATAAATTTCTAAGTGATGAATCCCAAGAGTTGATATTTAATTCATTAATAAATTTTGGGTTGGAAGTCAGATGAACATAAAAGAAAATAGTTTTGTGAGAACCAATAAATTGAGTTTGTACTTCATGAATGATAAATACAATAATAAGATGAACTGATTAAGATGTGAATAAAGTGAACTTTAATACATGAATATTGAAGGGAAGTGTACCCATGATTTTGGAACACGAAAAGATGTGATTCTAGAGGTTAGTGAAACCTAAGTACCGGCAAATGATGAAAAAAATTAATTGATTTGAGATTTGGCTATATGTGCTATCTCGGTATTTTTGTTTAAGTCCGGTAAGAGGGGTAGCTAACTCTAGGTGGTGTAACTTATTCATGTTGTAAATATAAGGATTAGGCACTAGGAGAAGATGTAATAGATCTTGGGCAAACATAAGTGGAGTGTCTCTGTATAGTCTAACGGTGGATTTCTGGACTATAGACCCAGTCAGACGGTAGATTCCTGGACTGTAGTTGCTTGCGGGGTGAGACGATCCTCAATTAAATCTGGAACTATGATTGGTTTGACCATGGATTCTAGGACCATGAATATTCGGGTGGATGGAAGGTAGTTCACCATTATATATGTATATACCGGGGCCGGAGCGGCACTTACGGGACATTCGCACGATGAGGATTTCTATATAGCTTGACGGTGGATTCCAAGACTGGGGTCCGTACTCGTGGGATGTCTAAACTTGACTCTGTTACTGTAGTAGTTTATTCATGGCGAGGGATTAAACCCTTTAATGTGGAGTACGTAGGTGCTTGCCTTCGGTCCTATGTAGTATGGGATGCATAGAATCCGAACACGTATGCATTAGTGTCATCCTAGCGTTAACACCTGCAATAGGCATTAAGGCATTAGCATACACTGATATGTTTAGGGTTGTCAATTTTCACTCTGTCTTATATTCAAGTTTGTGTATGTTAAAATAAGTAAGTCACTATATTATGGCATAGTGAGGATGGTCGTGTATAGTATTGTGTCAGTTGTATGTAACTGAAGTGCCCACAGTATTCAATGCAGGCATTGGTTTTTACAAGGAGGCATAAAGATGATTGATGCTAGATATTACTTTCTGTTAAAAGTTGTTGATGTTTAAATTGCTCATGTATAAATCATGTTGTACTTCATTTAATTTTCGTTGCGTGTTGTTGTAAAAGAATTTGATGTAATAAAAGTTTCAAAATTTCTTATAAAATTGTACGAAGTGAAGTGTAGATCCTGTTGAGCTATGAATTACCGTATTTTGGTATTCAGGGCGTTACAACACTTGCTTGGGGACAAGTGGCTAGAGTAGCTCTATGAACCATGAATGGACTCCGAACAGGTTGACTACGAGTTTTGAGAGCACTCGAATGGCGAGTCGTGCCCAACACACTTGCTTGGGGACAAGTGGCTAGAGCGGCTCTATGAACCATGAGTGGACTCCGCACTAATCCGGGATTGTTTTAAGAGCATTCGAATGGCGAATCGAACCTTGCACACTTACTTACGTGCAAGTGGCTAGAGCTGCCCTATGAACCATGAGTGGGCTCTGAACAAGGTGACGACGAATTTTAGGAGCACTCGAATGGCGACCTGAAATCCGCACACTAGCTCTGGAGCATGTGGCTAAAGCAGCTCAATGAACCATAAATGGACTCTGCACTTTCCAGGGTTATTTCAGAAGCACTCGATTGGCAAGCCGTTCCCCGCACACTTTCTTGGGGACAAGTGGCTAGAGTGGCTCTATGAACCATGAATGAACTCCGAACAGAGTGACGACAAGTTTTGGGGGCACTCGAATGGCGAGTCAAACTCCGTACACTTGCTCAGAAGCATATGACTAGAGCAGCTCTATGAACCATGAATGGATTCTGCACTTATCAAAAGTACTTGAATGGCGAGCTCTACCCCACACACTTGCTCGAGGACAAGTGACTAGAATGACTCTATGAACCATGAATGGACTCCGAATAGGGTGACGACGAGTTTTGGGAGCACTCGAATTGCGAGTCGTGACCCACACACTTGCTCGAGAGCATGCGGCTAGTGCGGCTCTATGAACCATGAATGGACTTTGCACTCATCCACGGTTGGGCACTCGTACAGCGAGATATACCCCACACACTTGCTCGGGGGAAAGTGTGCCCATGTGACTTTATGAATCCTAAATGGATTCCACAATTGTCCGTTGAAGTGCTTAGCAAATTGATGGTGTTGCTTGGGGGCATACCATGTGTCTAACTCATTGCTTTCTTTAGGCAAAATTGTTCAAAATGTTTGTAAAGGAAAAGACTGAAAGTTTATTGAAAAAATGAAACTAAGTGGTTGCTTCGATTCTAGCCTTTATTACATATTGTGACCATTATAATTGTTAGTCTTTATTACATGTTTGAAGCTAACTATTAGGGGAGGATGTTAAGCACCCTAGTTGTACTACTTCAGATGCTCGGTGTTCAAAGTGAAGATTTCTCATTGCTCTCGTATGCAAGTGATGAGTTGCTCCTTGACTTGATTAGGAAGTGTTTTGCTCACTCGAAAACATTTATCTTGAACTTTTTAGGATAAGGAGATTTCTGCTAGTTCTTCTAAGGGTTCAGAGCGGACTTGATCCTCTCTTGGGGGAGCTCCACAGCGTCAAGGGGGAGGACCAAGCCCCCCACTGTGGCGGTATAACATTCCCGAATGGCTTCTTGGCTTCCTTTGACTTCCCCTACCTCTGCTATATGGAACTTCATCTTCATGTGGTAGGTTGAGGCAACTGCGTGAAAGGATACTAGCCCTAGGCGACCAAAAATGGCATTATAGGCGGACTTCATGTTGACAACCATGAAATCAAGTGCTTCCGTGTGGGTAGTTAGAGCTTTCCTCACAGTTACGTCAAGGGTGACTATTCCCTCGATTAGAACTGGGACTCTGGAGAATCAATGGAGAGTGTACCTGGTAGGCTTGAAGTTGTCTCGCTTGAGCTTAAGGCCCTCAAATACATTCAGGAAAATGATGTTTACCAATCTGCCATTATCTATCAGGATGCGGCGCACCTCATGATTGACCATACATATATTGATTACTAGCGCGTCGCAGTGAGGTGTTCGAACACCTTCAAGGTCTTGGTCTAAAAATATGATCGGGACCCCCGAGTTCTTGGGAGGGGGATATTATGCACCGAGTTAACTTCTCAGAGAAATCCTTTCCTGAAGGAGTTAGATGATCCCCCAATAGGTCCCCCATGGATGGCATGGAATATCTCCATGCGCCCCGAGCCTTGGGACTCGGCTAGTTTCTCAGGTCACTTATTGGCTCCTCTTGGAGGAGGGGGGTCGGTGTAATTATCTTGAGCAAACTTGGTGAGGTACCCACTTCGGAGTAGCCCTTCAAGTTCGTCCCTGGGGGATCAGCAGTCTTCTGTTAGATGTCCGTGATCTTTCTGAATCTCGCACTACTTGTTCCTATCCCTCCTTCCACTTGGGGCGTTCATCTTGGGGGAGGTCGAAGAAGTCCCTCCTTGTCAACTTCCATAAGGATTGTAGAGATGTTGGCATTAAGCGGAGTGTACCTCTCAAAATAAGGCATTGGGAGTGGACGACGCTGGTGGGTGGCATCCTTCTAGGACTTATTGTGTTCGTCTTCGTTAGTACTCCTTCATTTGTTCCCAGATGAAATCACCTTTTGTTCTTGAGGTTCAATAGCATCCTCCGCTCGGATGTACTTCTCGACTCTTTGTAGGAGGTCAGAGAAGTCCTGGAGAGGTCTTTTGACAAGAGAGGCTTTGAGGTAGTCATGATTTACATTGTGCCTGAAGGCAACCATGGCTATGACTAAGTTAAGTGAGGGGATGAACCGAGACTCGGCTGTAAAGCACCGAACATAACTCCTAAGGGACTCTCCATCCATTTGCTTCAAGTCAAGTAAGGTGTTGGTAAATGCCCTAGAGGCCAGTTGTATATTGACATTACTAGTTTACATTGTATCATGATATTTATTTCATATATGAGGCATTTTATTTATTTTTTTGTTTATTGTGATTAAATGAACATAATAAAGTCCTTATAATAGTAGGTTCAATACCATAGAATATCAAGTGCATGACTTGATTGTGAGAACTTATTGGTTGTAATCAGAACATTATTCTTAAATGTCCCTAGTCAAGTATTATTGTGAATTACGACGACAATAATACATAGAGACTAGTATGTGTGTAGACTGATGACCATATCTCATGGGTCATGGATATGAGAGATCAAGTCTTCACATGAGTACATATTAGAGTAATAATGTACTGGACTGACCCACCATGAGAACGCTGCATGGATCGTTAAGTATCATAAGCGGTTCTTACAGTGACCATGGTGTATGTTGTCCTTTGACTTGAAGTCACTACGGTTCCCTACATGAGAAGTTATATGTTTTAATGTCGTCAAACGTTGTCTGTAATAAGGTGATTATAATGTAGACTATTGGATATACTATAAATCATGCGGAGGTATGTGAGTGACTTAGATAGGATTTTTCCCTCTTACATAACATGAGCGATATCTATGAGCCCCTTGATTGAGTGAGACTGCAAAATGCATGGTCATACTCAAATGAGTTAATATGAGATATTGAGCTCATTTGTTTTAGTAAGTCTACTAAGACATCAAGAAACCAAAGATTGAACTATACAAGGGTGACATGCTCTATGCCTTGTGGTCAATTAAGAAATCGTTCAAGATTATTGATCTCCGCAAGTAGTTCTCTTTCGATTATCGTAATATTGCATTGTGTACCTTCCGTTAAGGATATCAAGGGTTTACACGAGCTAACCCGAAGTATTCTTGACTTCGTGCCAACATCCATTGACTCAAACCCAAGCTTGCATGCACACACAACATGAATAAATTGATTAGAAACTTGTATATAGAAAAATATAGTGATTGAATGCATGTTGATCGATTGTCTTATTGGGACTTGAATCTTGACATGATAACTTGGCATTGTACACTGTAAAAATCCATCCTAATTGTTGTACATTAATGTTAATGCATTCCATGATTCAAGAACATGTTGATTATCTATTTTGATGAATATATATATGAAGACTTTTTATTAGACTAGACTACATGGTAACATTGGTCACGGATAGGTTATGTCTAATAACTGACATTCCCATTACTTGAGTTGCAATGATGTATTGCTAGATACCGCTCACTGTTTGTAATACTAGAATATGATTTTAGTATTACTGTCAGCGTAATGGAATCTACAGGGTCACACACTTAGAATGGATCGAAATTAGAATTTAAATTCATAAGATGAATTTAATTGGGGATCCAAGTAAGACTTGGACTCTTGACATTTGTTGGACATTTAATTAGATTAAATGGGCTGACTAAAGTTCAAAGGCCCACACACGAATCTGAAACAGGTCAGATTGTGAGTTTAACAGCCGCATTACTCTCTTAGGGTTGATTATCTGCAGCTATATATATGATACGTATCTGTGAAAAAGTAGAAAAGTGTCACATCAGAAAACCCTAGTCGTCACAGAAATTGTGAGAGAGAGAGAGAGATCGTGAGGAACATCCTCATCCCGCAGCTAGCACCGCGACGTGAAGGAAAGTTTGATTTGATCCGTTAGTGTGGATATCGTTAAGGCACAGCAATATTGCAGTGTTGTGATTGACATTAATTGGAGACAGTAGATCCATCTTCAAGGTATAACTCGTAAACACGATTTATGGTTTTCGCTTGGATCCATAGCTAGGTTTCGATATTTCTTTTTAATTATTTCGTTGTGTATTTGATCTGAGACGACCATCGAAACCTAACATAACGAGGCACTTTTCTTCTTTGTCTTACGGCTGGTGATGAAGTGCGTGAGAAAGAGCTCCTCAAGTTGGTCGAAGGAGAAGATGGACCTGGAGAGAGACAAAAGAATCACTCCTATGCGGATCCCTTCAAGGTTGCTAGGAAAATCTTGCAAAGGAGGGAGTCAGATGCTTGGTGGTCAATGGTGGATCATCATGAGGTTTTAAAACTCTCAGTGTAGTCTACCGGATCGGTTTCCCCATTGTATTATTTGAATGTTAGGATCTTGAAGTTAACAAGGACAGGAGTCTCAATGATCCTCTTGAAAAATGGGAGTTTGACGGGACAGTATCTTCTTTCTTGTTTTCCTTCTTCTTGCTTCAGCAGTGCTAGACGATCTTTCATCTTTCAAAGGCATCGGAGGACATCCTCTTGTAGATCGGATCTGGTGGACCCATGGGACTCTTCGCGTTGCGGAGGAGTAAAGAGTTGATGACTGGTTAGTCGAGTCTTGGGAGAAATTATGTCAAGGGCCTGAATAATTTCGTCATTAAACTTTCAGAGTTCTGTTCTTATGAAAGGTACTTCTTCCTCCTTCCCTTTTCTAGGGGCTGTTCTCCTGGTTAGAGTTGGATGCCTCCTCTCTCAGGGAGGAGTTCTTTTGTGGTCCCTTGGGGAGCGATGGCTTCTTCGCCCCCCTAGGAAAAGGGGTTCTTCACCTTCTGGGAGAGGGAGTTCTTCTGCGTCCCCTGGGAGAGTGAGCTCTTCTGGATTGTGGCCTCCGAGGAGGTGGACTCCTCGCGCCTACTTGATGTGACAGATGTGGCCTGCTTGAACGGTCCCTGTGTTCGGATGCATGTTGTCTGGAGTTTATGTGATGACGGAGGTCTTGTTGAGTTTGAGGTGTCTCAGGAGGCACGATGGAGGGCATAAAGGTGTAGACTGACCCTCTATTCTCCCTAATGTGTTGCGCAGGGGGTTGATTTCTTCGAGAGCCCCCCAGTGGAAGCTCCTTGGATGTGGGGTTGAGTAGGCTATAGAGGTTGTTCCGGGTGAAGGGTAGGAAAGACAACCTCAAGAGGAGGAGGTGGAGGAAGAAGGTTGGCTCGTCATCTTAAGTTGCCGCCTTCCCTTTCCCATTTGGAGGCATGGCTGAAAAGTGTTTTTACCGGCGAAGTTTGGTCGGATTGCTTTCTCTACTTCCCACAGACGGCGTCAATTTGTTGCTGCTAAAATCTATGTGGGAGCAAACAGATAATTGTGAGTTCTCTATGAAATCAGTAAAAGCTGACCTTGTTGACTTTCGCCGATTTGACTGCCTTCTGCTGACGTCGAATCACTCCGCCTGACCTGAAAAAATATGTGAAACACCAGGATTGATCCCAAAAACTGACTCTCGACGCTCAAGTCAGATCTCAAGAAAATTATGAGAGGGCTTTTGTGGAGTAAATACTCATTACCTGGTTCATGTGGAGGTAAGGGGTATTTATAGTCGCCTTGAAGGCCAGTTTTGAGATAATCATTTATCTCTACTTCTTGGTGTTTTTGGATTAAATCAGTTATCTCTTCTTCATGAAGAGATAAGAGTAGTTGAGGGGCTTTGAGTTTTAAATTCTCCCCTAAATAAGATATATGATTTTTGAACCGTCTCTTATAAATAATCATGAGTTTAAATTATTTTTAAATGATCTGGACTCATTTGCATGGGGTTGTTATGACAACCTAATAAGACAGATCCGTTTTTGGATTATTGGGCTTGAAAGATGCCTAATTTCCATTCATGGATCCGTTTATAGGTGAAATTACCGTTTTACCTCTGAGAGCTTTAAAATTCGTGTCTGATTTGAACGGTCCCGATTTAGTTCTATTTTTACCTATATCAAGTATGTATATTATATAGGCTTTATATTGTTGTGTTTTGGAATCCATTTTGAATACATATCTTACGTAAGAAAAATATTATTGTTTTTAATTTCATAGAAATGAGGTAATGACAATTATTAGCATTATGGCATGTGGAATTATATCTATATACTAGATTTGCCCGTGGGCACGTGCCTACAGCACGTCTTCGGAACGATACAACACACGAAAAACTCTGTAAACAGTAAAACAACAATTATGTAGTTCAAGTTTGAATAGTATGATAATAATTAGTTGTAAATAAAAGTCCATGTTTCCATTAGTATATGTCGAAAAATAATTATAAATGAGGGTGTAAAATCCAACTTCTTAGAACTTTAAGTGTGGAAAATGATAAAATTTAACTGTTGAAGAGATATTTGCTATTTTCAATATAACATGTGCAATAAAAAAAGTATAAAAATTCTAGAAATTTTACAAACCTGAAATCTTAAAATCTAAATTTCTAAGTAAATAAAGAAAGAATGGGAGAGAGAAAGAGAAAAATATGAAAAAGTGAAGAGAGAGGAGAGAGATAGTAATCAAGTAATGAGTTTTTTTAGTTTTGGGGGGGAAAATTTAATTTTGAGGTTTGAAATTTTGGGTGGAAAAATATATTTTGTGAGAATCAATCTAGGCCATTGATTTTAGAGGAGATTGAATGAGAGCCACTTGATAGCTTTCTTTGTAATTTATTATATAGATTATGCTAATATGAGAGAGAATGTATCCCCTCTCTTCTTTTTCCATTTTCAAATAGAGAATGGAGAGAAAAAGTACACACACACCTTGACACGTGCACACACCCAGCCACCACCTCCGCTCAATTTTTGTCCGTCCGATCATCCAGATGCGAGAAGACATGCGTAATCAGGCTCCCTATCGCGCCACATCGTCACCCATTCACGCATATCCAATTCACTCAGTGACCGGGCCCATCACGTTATCAATGTCCTAGGTCACGCCACGTCACCGCATATCTTGCCTCCTTATTCCACTCAGCGGATGAGCACAGGCTGAATTTTCTTTTAAGGCAAGGGTGGAAGGCACTTATTTCGCAAGCCAACCCGACTAGCAGAACTGGAAGATCATGAGCAAGATCAACACCATACGCGGCAGCAGAAGGGCAGCAACATTCGGAAGATAGTAAGTACTGTACTCACAGCAATAGAATGGGACATTTTCTTTTCCGAATGAAATCCCCTAGTATATGAAAGAATGAAAAAGTACTTTCGTTGTTGTGGAATAAGAAGCCTTCGTATCTTAATACATGTATTTAACTTCTTCCATATTCGTCCCGGTCCTTGTGAAAGGTCCAATGGGGAAGAATCCATGTTCAAGTCTTATTACCGAGTGCGACCTACACCTGTTAAACTGCCGGGCTGTAATGGATTGGACTATGAATACGTTCTTTCTAGTGAAAGAAGGATATCATATCGGGTTGGACCCGCTCTCTTCAGGTGTTTGCAATTCCTGTGGGAACCACACCACTTGAAGCCTTTGTACCCACATAATGAGAAGCCCTCGATGGACGATCCAGATCACTCAAAAAATCGCGCCAGTTCGATAAATCCAAAAAAAAAATCACAGAAAATGATTTAAAATTATAAAATTAAATTAAAATACCAAAAATTATTATTAAATACGAAAATTTAATTAGAAATTCTAAAAATAATTAAAATTTTGGAATTTATACAATATATTATGCTAAACCACCTTTGTCTAGAAATTTTCTCATTTTTCCTTTTTAAAATATAAAAAGTGGGGCAAATGTAGGAGATAACTCTCCACTCTTACTCCATCCAAATTAGAATTGAAATCTTGATTATTATATAGATTTTATTAGATAAATTTTAAAAGAAAGTTTTATTATTTTCTTATTTTAGAAAATAATTATGTGCAGTATTGCACAGGTTATACTACATATTATATTATATTATATTATATTATATTATATAAGTTTGTGCGATATTGTACTACAAGGATACACTAGTTCATTTAAAGGATGTGTTGATATACAAGTAAATTGTACATATTGGAGTTTTAAAATGTAGAGGTTGAGATTTAACTAGATGATTAATATAATGGAGTACTAAACAGATTGTTAGCAAGGGCGTAGGGCTGCAAACGAATCAAGCTATTCGGCTCGAGCTCGGTCAAAGCTCGGCTCGAACCGAGCTCGAGCTCAAATCTGAGCTCGTTTCGTAAACGAGCCGAGCTCGAGCTTCCGTTTTTTTTTTTTAAGGCTAAGCTCGCGTGCTATTCGGCTCGAATACGGTTAAAGCTCGTTCAAAACTCAGCTCGAACCGAGCTCGAGCAATAAAATAAGCTCGTTTCGTAAACGAGCCGAGCTCGAGCCTGAAGGTATTCGGCTCGGCTCAGCTCGATTGCAGCCCTACAAGGGCGGAGCTACACATGGACCGGACCGCGCCATGATCCCACCAGGCCTTTAAAAAAAAAAATCTTTCGAGTTAAGGCTTTCAAAAGTAATGTTCTATAAGGATAAATTCATGAAACCCTCCCAATGTTTCACTCTAACTGAAAAAACATACCAACTTTAAATTTGCTGACTTTTACTCATCGTTATTTTTTCCTTTTTCTGAGGTTAAATCCTTAATATGAAATTACCAAAAATGCACTTCCTTCTACATCAGAACACAATTTTCAGTTTCCTCTCTTTTTTTTCTCCATCTAAATCGTCTCAAATTCTTCACCTAATTAAGTCTCTTGTGTACGCTAATGATCACTGACTCAAGCTTTAACATGAAAACTTCAACCACCGAGGGCATTGTGTGAGATGATGATTCAAGCTGATTTAAGCCTCAACTTAATGTGAAAATTTAGATTAAGGTTTGAGCATAGGAAAAAGACGAAAGAGAGTGGAGATCTTAGTTAGGTATGAAGGGGAATAAGATCTAGACACGTTTAATGAGGGATATCTTAGTTAAGTTTAGGTGTGAGAATTAAATAGAGATTTGAATTGTGAAGAGTCTGAACTGGTGGATGGAAGGACATTTTCTTAATCACAATAAAGACTTAACCTTAAAAAAATGCAAGGATACCATGAAGGGTAAAATAAGTAAAATCTATGGAAAGAGAGGTTTCAGGAATTTTACCCTATCCAATACATTAAACAATACTAGTATTATACACGTGCACACGTGCACGTGGAAAAAATTGGAGGATAATGAAAAGGGTAAAAAGAAAATAATTTCTAAACTGATTACTTTCGAAAATATTTACCAAACAGGTCCACTGACGGAAATATTTACCAACGCTAGTCCATGAGTAAGAAGAAAATAATTTCCAACCTGATCCACTTTCAAAAATATTTACCAAACATGTCCACTGTCGAAAATATTTACCAAAGTAACCCAACCCGTGCGTTGCACGGGTTGGGTTACTGACTTGGGTTACTGACTAAGGGGCTCTCCCATTATAGTAGTAGAGATAAGTTAGCGAAAAAATAGGCTATATTTAAAAAAACTATACTAAGTTTTGGGTCAGTTTAAAAAAACTGCACTAAATTTTTTTTATTTAAAAAAGGACACAAAATTTTAAAAAACTTCACTGGGTTAGTTAGGGTTAGAGTTAGGGTTAGGGTTGGGTTAGGGTAGGGTTTAAAAAAACCACTTTCATCTTTTATTTGTGTTTAAAAAAACCACATTCATTTTTCATTTGTGTTTAAAAAAATATCACTTAACTAAACAGATATATAAATAAACCCTCCCGATCTAACCCTATCCCTAACTAACCCGGTGGAGTTTTTTGAAATTTTGTGTCCTTTTTTTTAATAAAAAAAAAACTTAGTGCTGTTTTTTTTAAACTGGCCCAAAATTTGTGTAGTTTTTTTAAATTTAGCCCGAAAAAATATAAGTCAATTTAGAAGGATAAGAGCATCTGTAGTCATTGGCTATATATCCATTTTATGGATATTTTGGGGGGGAAAAAGCTCTGTAGTCGTCGTCTATATACTCATTTTTTGGGTATAGGATGAACGATAGACGTTTATATTTGGCAGACGAAATCGCATTATGCATATTTAAGAAATCGGAAGATCATTTACAGTCTTAGTGTCGGACGGTATATGATATGCCATCTGAGAAAAAAATTTAATTGCAAAAGCTTGGGACGGAATATGATATGCCGTTTGGAAAAGAAAAAAAAAATTTAAAAGACAATGTCAACTTAGATGCTAACATTTGAGTAAAAAAACCAAAAAAAATAGTGCAAAGGTGTTGGACGAGAGTTGATCTCCCGTCCTTCAAAAAAAAAAATTTTAAATTAAAATTCATCACACACTGGAGGTTTGAGAAGAAAAAAAATTAGAAAAAAAAATGGTTAGACGGCAAATAATATGTTGTTTGAGACAAAAAATAATAAAATTAATGTGTCGAACGGGAGATCATCTCCCGTCCTTCACAATTTTATATTTTTTTTTCATCAGACTGCAGATGTTGTGCCGCCTACAATTTTTTTCTTCCGCTTTCTACGAAAATTGTTCAGACGGTATATCATCTTCCGTTTGATTAAAAAAAAACCATTTTTTGAGTATTGACGACTGACAGCGCCACCCCAAAAAAGCTATTTCTATATTTTTCATATACCCATTTTTTAGCAAAACGACTACAAATGTTCTAACTAGGCAATATGCTTGAGGCTTCACTGGCAAAACTTCTAAATTTCCTCATGTCTTTCTTTTTCATGCTCTAAATACTTTTTCTTATTGTAACTATTTATTAGTAAATAAAAATTAAAACATTTATGGCTAGCCAAAATAGATAGCATGGTTGGAGTGTGAGCTTTTTTCGCTAGCCAAATTATCCATTTGTTCTATTTTGGATATTCTAGCTAGCCAAAATAGCTAGCATGGTTGGAGATGCTCTTACAAAAAAATAAAATAAAGTCCTCACATTGCATTAATTCCGGCACCTTTGGCAGGCATTTGGAGACAAAATCACATGCACACGCGTGTAAGTATATGATCATCTAGGTCACTGAGTATACGGTTATCTTTCTATATGAAATCATATACTAGTCTGGGTATGCAATATTTTTAAATAAACCACCGGTTTTTGAGGTGTCTACAATATAAAAATATATTTTATAATTTATTTACCCGCAATTTTACTTTATCAAATCGGGAGAAAAAAATTATATTCAAAACCTTAATAGACCAAATGTCACATTCAGTAAAAATTTATGATAATTTCTATTTTCTGACTATTGTGCTCAAATATTATAATGTGGCTTGTTTTAATAATATGAAACTAGAGCTACTTTTAACTCTGCAATATTTTTACCTAGCCGAAAGGAGTAAAGAGGACGGATATAGTTTCTTAGCGCGCTTATTTTATTCCTCATGAATACTGATGGTAGCATTCATTCTTCTGGCACACGGCTTTTTGTACAATCTCTTGTGACTTAATGTTTTTTCGATGTTAACTTAGTCATCGTAGTGCAAGAGGTTCTTCTGTAAACAAACCTTCTGTAACCCCGTTTTCCATTTTCTGTATTTTGGATGTATTTTCTTTTTCTGAGTATTTATTCATATTGTATTCTTCTGTTCCTTTCGAATCGTGTAATTGACTTTTTCTCAATATATTTCATCTAATTGTTTTGTCGCCTTTAATTTGATCTTCTTAGTTCAAATTGTCTGCCTATAATTTCATCTCTAGTTGATCGGGCTATTTTTTTTATTTTTCTTTATTTAATTGTTCATGTCCCATTCTTATTATTGTTCCTATCTCATTATTGGATCATCCTATATTACCCTATTGGATCCTAATAATACCCTAATCCTATTCTTATTGGATCTTTTGTTTTAACCCAATATCATAATACCAACACCCGTTCACACCCCCTAAACCCTAATATCCCTTATATATATACCCATAATGTGTATTTACCCTATTCTTCAACAAACCCTAACCGCTCTCCCGTTTCCCCTACCTCCTGCACTCCCGATCTCTCTCTCCCACATCCTCTGTGTGCACCCCCGACCTCCAAGCCATCCCCCTCACTGCTGACCTCCCACCTCGACCTTCCTCCTCCGTGCCGCCCTCCTTCGATTGCAGACCCCGAGCACCCCTGTTGCTGTGCTACCCCGGTTGCCGACCGCAGCGCCAGCCCCCTGCATCCCTATCCTGCTTCCACCCGACGCAGCAACAACCAGTGACCCCCATCCCCCTGCGCCTGTCTCCCCTCCGATGACAGACATCAACGACAGCAGCATCAGCGCTGCTGCCATCTCGTCGTGTGTGACGTCGCCATTCAGCCGCTCTCCCTTCTCGCTGTGCACTCATCTTTCCCCCGTACAGCCCCTTTCCCATTGTGTGCACGTGTGGATCGTGTTCACTCGTTCGTTCTCTTGTGTTCGTGCCCAGGAATTTGTTCCCATTATTCTCGTCTTCTCGTCGTTTTCATCCTCAATGATAAGGCAAGTAACTTATATTCCTTTTTGCATATACAAGTACTAAATACCACCTGTAGTGTGGCTTTCGTCTCTAGATTCATTCTTGTGCAAATTCCTTGTTAGATCTTGTCTCTATTTGTTGATCCATCCGTAGTTGTCTCGTTACACGCACGACATGAAATAACTTAGAAATAATTAATTCTTGTTGCATATATGTGTGTTGTTCGTGATCCGTTACATATTGTATGAATCTTACATGCATGATGTATTAGTCATATTATACCTTGTTGTAGACTTGTTAAATACTTCATACCATGCTATTTGGACATCTACTATACCATACTTGTGTTTTGTTTTGATTTGGATTTGTTGCACATGAACTAGTCGATTTAAAGCACAAGAGGATTTTTGTGTTTGCTGCTTTCTCGTTTTTGTTCAGTATTTTAGACCCTATTGATGTCAGTAAATCAAATTTATTTGTGAATATGAATCGTAGATATCGCTATCTATTTTCCAGAATTTCTGATAGATCTCAGTTTTGATTTGTGAGTTTCAAGTTATGGTTGTTTTACTACAGAAGTGTAGAAAATTCCATATTTGGTTTTATGTGAATTCTGTAGAGTTATTTATTTTCAAAATTGATGTTAAATATAAAATTTGGATCTAATATTTTGCTGAGTATAACTATACTTGATTGGGATTAACCCCAAATTTTTGTGGATCTATTTGATGACATCTAAAAACTATTCTATGCTTGCAAACAACTACTATACTTCCAGAATTTTCATGTTGTTCAGTAAGAAACCTAAATTTCAACCTGATTCTAGTTGCTGTTGAGAAAAACCTTGTCAATATAAAATGTATCCTTTTGTATCTATTTTATCACCCTTTTGACGGATTTGGATTTCGATTTATATTTTGTAATCTATTGTTATTTTAGTACTGCTGTATCATGAGTTTCAGATTTACAAATTTGTTGCAGCTTGCTGTCTTCTGATTTTATTTGACCATACTATCTATGCTAGAATATTATGAAATTATATTTGCTGATACTAGACATACTAGGGAATATCCCAGATTTTTCTTCGATTTAATCAGTAAGTTTTTATATCAATTTCCTGTTTATGAACACAACCTTGTGATTTCTGGTTGAACATATTTTCTGGATATAATTCTGTTTTGAGCCATGTTTCTGTGATTATTATATAACTTGTATATATTTTCTGGATTCAGCTAGGAGTCTATTTTCTATATTTTCTGACGGATCCAGAATTGCATGTCCGTGGCAACGGGAATCCCAGATTTGGTGCAGATTTGGTGCAGTACTGTCATGCTGTCCAGAACTAGAATTTTCGTTGTCTTAGTCTATTTTGAGTTATTCATCATCTGTTCATGTCCTTTGTTCAACTTGTACTTGTCTTTTGTCTTACCATATTCTTGACTTGTTTGTGCACGTCCATGCTTGCTTTAAATAATAATAACAAGAAACTAAGTCGGGGTTAAAGGAAAAGATCTAATAGTGGAGAATACAGAAACATGTACTCGGAAGAGGATCCATAGATCCTACTTGGTACTTGGAGCTTGACACGTGATACATGATACATGAAACTTGATACGTGATTACTTGAAACTTGCACACTTGACACGGGATACTTGGTACTTGGAGCATGATACTTGATACTTGTCCTGAGTACACTGCCCTCTATAATGCACTATGAAATCTAAAACGTAACTTGCATGAATGTAGCAACCATGTGGTAAAATCTAGGACGCATGAAGTGCTACCTAGATAGGACTAGATACAAGACTTGAAACAACATGATCACTTGACACTTGCTACTTGTTACTTGTACATGATACTTGATTACTTGATACTTGTTACTTGATACTTGTTACTTGCTACTTGTTGCTCGTTTACATGATACTTGACACATGTTACATGCCACTTGCATCCGTTCATCTTGCCATGCTACTTGTTCTGTTCTTGACTTAGAGTTAGTTGCTCTATTTTGCTGTTACATCTTCCATGCTATACTTGCTTCTGCTGTTACTCTATTCTTGTCTATTTATCTTTCTTGTACTTGTTGCCTGTACTACAAGCGGCCTGTAACTTGCATTGACGGACATTTTTTTCCTCTTTCTTTTTCCTGTAATTTGTTAAATTGTAGACTTTGGTGACCAGTTGCCCGATGGAGTAGGTGATCAAAGATTCTAGTTGGTTGGAGTTCTTGCTACATTTATTTATTCTTGTTGCTTATCTTGAATAATTTGTAATTTGTTACATGGATTTTGTATTGGGTGTTTTTTTCCAGACTTGTGTTTCATTCCAGACATGATTATTTGAAATTTAGTATTCTGGTTTCTTATTTCAAGTAATCTTGTTGACTATATTAATTCAGTTATGCATGTGTAGTTAACTATTTCTCTTGTATATCTCTTATTTATACTTGTACTCGTTGTAAAGATCCTAACAGCTTATGTATGGTGAAAGCCATTCGCTGGACTTAGTCACGTATCCGTATTTCGTATCTCCTTTTTAGGAAGCAGGGCGTGACACCTTCTTTCTTTTTCTGGGGACAGTGTGCGTAATAAAGTACATTTTTTTACTCAAATGTAGTCTATTTAGAATGTTGTTCTGGATGACGAAAGGGTCAACATTTTCTCTCCTCTGGTACACAGTGTGTCTTTGTGGAAACAAACCCTTTCGTCCTGGATGAAATCAGCATATTTGTGTTTTACTCTCTGTAACTCTTCCTCAGCCAGGCTTGGGCCAGTGTGCCTCTACGTAGCAGAAAGCTTATGCCAGAGATCCAACAACCATCAGACTCCCTTTTCCAACATCTCTCACCAGTTCAAGGTACCAAACAATTATTCCATCTATTTATCATAAAGAGATTCGTTGTTCCTGGCCCTGCTTCATCTTAATTGTTATTTCAACAAAAAGATCACAAAAGTTTTTGTTAAATGTTGTGTCATGGCCCTAAAGAAAAATCATTATTGATGGTCCAAGGAGTGGGAATATCATTTCTCTTCTACATTTCTATGGAGTTTTGAATAATCCAAAACATCTCAGAGATAGAAATAGAGGTAGGAATTTGTCGAGTGAACCTCACTTTCAAGTGAAATGCACCAATCAGCAATATTAGTACCTGCTCCACAATTTTCGTTGCTAATGATGCACGTAAGTATGATGTCGTTGAGCTATTCAGCTCCTCTATATGGATCATTATTATCAGTCACTTTTCTAGTCATTACATTTTGAAAAAACATCGATATTTTTTTAAAAGCATAAATTTCTTGATCAAGTCATTTTTTATCCCCGCTTTGTTTCCTGTTTGTCCCGACCGGCAGCAGCTGGGTCTCCTCATCTCTCCTCAACTTAAGTCATTCAAGAAATGACCATTGTTCGAGAAAGGGTTTCTTGTTCCTGCACTCTAGTTGTGTTGGTCAGTGTCTTGTCCAAGAAAATCAGGGGCCTACAATAATCTCTCTGGTTTGGTTGTTGGGAATCTTAGATGGATGGTAGGGTAGGGTGAGAACATCTCTCACACGAAAGACCTGTGTGTTGGGGAGTCTCTGTAGGGAAAAAAGGAAAGTGTCAGAAAAATGACATGAAGATATTGGAACATCCATTAAAAGAGATGATGCAAGTAGGAGTTCATTATCATAGGCGAATAGCCCAACCCTTCGAACATATTACAGTCTCAAGTGGCGGCGCTGGGTCAATAGCATGCACGTGTGTTGAAACACTAGAGTTAAATTAATCCTATGGAGAGTTGGGGCCTTAGATGCTTCAAAACTACAAGGTGCCCTAGTTGCAAACGGATTTCATGTCCAATTTTTGTTGAAGAATCAGACTATGAAGATGAAATCATTAATAAGATCAAAGGATTAGCTATATTATGGGAGTTTACTTGCTTGGAAAGGTGTGAACGAAGAGAGCTAGTCAAGAGGCGAACAGAAGCATGAGTTGAGTTGAGTGGTGAGCTAAAGCATTGTAGCGAAACTATGAAAGGGTTTAGCTAATAGAGAAATTGACTCTTCCGAGAACCAGTAACGTGTAAGCATGTCAAACCAAGACCGATCAATATCTAAACGGAACAGATATTTCTATTGGGACCTTTCTTTTTTTCGCCTGGTATGCTGGAGTTTGCTGAGAGAGTCTGTACAACCTAGAGCACTGTCAAAGAGACCGATGTACGCATTACTTTCATGCATCCATTGATAGAGTGAGGAGCCATACGATTTTCTGAATCTTTTAGAAGGAGAAAGGGGCAAATGCAAATAAGGATTGTACAAAAGAAATGATTCATCGAAACAATGAGTCACTCATTCCATTGATATGGGCACATCTAAGATCATGAAATGCTCGGGAGTTCCTCTATTTAATCCTTTTTCTTCTTCTTCTTCTTGGATATCTCATTCGTATCCATCTTCTCTTTATTTTTTGAACCTCTAGTGAGTTACAGACAGAGTTAGAAAATGTCATATCTTTCATGATTACATCTTACATGATTGACTAGCGAGAACTTCTAGATAGGTATCCTACATCTAAACTGAATTCTTTCTGGTTAAAGAATCTCTCTCTGTTCCTTGATAAGCTACATCCGGAAAGGGACTCTCCTTTAGGATCGGAGATTGAAAACTTCAAGCTCGTTGCAACCTAGACCAATTGGCAACCATTTGATATGGGCTCCCTTTCTTACGCTTATCACTCTTTTCCAGTTTTAGGTAAAAAGACTGTCACGCCCCGCTTCCCAAGATACGGGAACACAAGCATGTAAGAAAGGCCCAGCGAATGATAAGAACATTATCCATAGCTGTAGCAGATTAACTTAACAATATACAAGAGATCACAACCATGTAAGAAAGAATAACCACATAAACAATGAATAAACTCCAAAATAATCATGAAATAAAGTCAGAAAAAAGATAAGTCAGAAGACAAATGAGATTCACCAAAATAATATCCAACATCTGCGAAAAAGTAAACTTTGGGACACACAAGCCCGGAATACAAAGTGTGATAAAGGCAATAAAATAAAAAAATAATATGAAGTTATTATAGCAGTCTAAAGGTTCAGCTCCATTCTTCAGATTGTTTGCTAACCAAGTCCTTGAGTCAAATTTCCTTCTGTACCTATAAACTCATTAACTAGATGTGGGAAAAAAATTTCCGTTAGAGCAAGTTATGGACGGCAAGTAGTGAAAGCAAAGAAGCAAGGAAAATATGCTATATCGAGAAATAATGGACTAGAACAAAATCAAAGATCAATGACAATAATAAGAGTTGATAATAGAATAAAAGGTCTAGAGTCTATGATGCAATAAACAATGACTGTAAGCAATGATTCAAGGTCAATAACAATAATCATGATCAAGAATGCAAGTGAAAATTCTAGGTTAATTAATATTTTATTATCCTAGCTAATGCACGTAATATTGTATCCCATACCACAGGTTCGGTGCATGCAAACAGTGATCATTTAGACTATGATGGTGGACTCAACAGATCATGTACACAGCACAATAATCAATAATTAACAATCAATATTCTCCAATCAGTAATCCACCATTCACAACTATCATCAATCTAGAACAAGGAGCCCTTCCGAGTACAGTCTCCGATTGTTCACTACCAAGTCGACCCTTATTTACCCCGCCTTGTTAATATTTTATTATACTCAAATATAGACATGCAATGGATAAAGACATTTTGAAATGATGTCAAAGAGATGACAAGGCTATGCAATGCATGATACAACTAATTCTATTCCCTAGATGCAAAATCAAACATGCATATATAAGCAAAACACAAAACATACATTCTGGACATCAAGACGTTGCTGTACAAAAATCAAATTTTCCGTTTCAACAGGAAGGCAAATCAGGTTCCGGCAGAGATTCTGGAAAGTAGACTCTCTGCTAGTTCTAACTCATATTTACACGACATATAATAAATATAGAAACTATGCCTATAAATTCATTCTTTATTGGATACATGTTCAGGCAGCAATTAGTGTCAAAATTCTTGTATATAAAAATAGATTGTAAATCATTCAAAAATCTCATTAAAATCATATTTTAATTTCTAACAATGTTTAGTAACAACACTATTAATCTCATATTTTATTTCTTAAATTAATCTACTATTTCAGTTCATTAAGCATGGTAATGCATTTTCAAACTGCATTCTGAAATTCAGACGTCGCTGTACGAAAATATTGATATCTTGCAATTTGTAGGTCGAATTGCAAAACCGTTAAATAATCTGGATTCTAGACACATAGGTATATAACTCTTATTTAATGAGTTCTAAATGATATTATCTATAGTTAGGTCAAAATCGGGTTCTTTACTGAACTAGAGTTCTAACAGCAACCTAGGGTCATGTTTTCATATTTATAAAAGGTCTGAAAAATTATCAAATAATCTTATAAAAATAATAATGTGACTCCTAGTTCTATCTAGTAACAACATATTAAATTTCAAGTTCAAATTCTACTGTTAATATTTTATTTTAATAGAAAATCATGTCGGTGTAACTCTAGAAAGAAATTAGGAAATTGAAAACTTGGCAGTGTTAAAAATATGATACCTTTCAGTTCGTAAATCAGAATTTAGATCCGCAGAAAGTACTGAAAAATGGATTCAAAAATCTAAAAATGATGTTTACAAAGTTATATTAAATTATGATAGAAACTATGTCAAAAACTCAAAGCAACATGGAGCAAATAGCAAGCCAGCAGCAGATTATTGTTAAAAGACAACAAAATAAACAAGAAAGCATAAAATTTCAAAGCAATATTTAACAGAATTCATACTTAATCTTTAGGGTGAAATTCTACTATTGGTGAGACAAATTATTATCACAGCATGATCATCACATTCAATCGGAAAGCATTCAATCATCAATGTCTATGTACATGTTTCTAATCTAAGTATTCGTGTCGTGTGTGCATATGACTATGTATAACAGACTTGGGTTTGAATCAATGGAATGGCACGAAAATAGGACCACTACTTGGTTTCGCTGATGAATCTATAATAATCTCTTTGAAGGGTATCAAACAAATAAATATGATAATTGAAGGATGAACTACTTGCGGAGATCAAAGAAGATTCTTGAACAAGAATAATAAAACTAGTTCAAGGGAAACTTGCCTTAAAGATGGTGACTCTGAAAACGAAAGAATAACTGGACGAGAATCCCGACAGAAACAATACACGTGCAAACTACGGAAATAGCGGCAACACGTGCGAAACATGTACGGGCAATACACATGCAAGAGACATAGCAACAACTGCTAGAACAGCAAGCGGCAACAGCACGGTGGCGGCTGCAGGCGACGGCAGCGGGAACGACAGCACCGAGGTGGTGCACTAGCGGTGGACGATGGGTGCAGCGACGGGTGTTGGGGCTGCAGTCGAGGCATTGGTTGCACGAGGTGGGTGCGCTCGGTGGCAGAGATAGCACGGGCAGGTGGTCGAGATGGTGGCAGTAGCGGCACGGGGGCGTCGGTGGGGTTTCTGAGGTAGGGGCTTCGGGGGATCGGCAGAGAAGAGAAGAAGGTAGGCGGCAGGGGTTTAGATTAGGATTAGGTGGGGATTAATTAGGGTTTAATATATATATATATATATATATATATATATATATATATATATATATGTTTAGGATGTTGGGTTATAGGGTTAGGATCCAATAAGAGATGGGTTGGGTTTAAATTTAAATAAATAAAATTGGGTATTGGATTTGGGCTCAAAATCAAATCAATTAGGGACTAATCAAAATACCCAAGGTACAAAATGAAATAAAGTGCACAAGAATCATAGGGTTCAACAAATGAAACAAAATTGGTTAAAAGAATGCAATTGGGTTGAATATGAACATCAAAAATTTTTACTTAAACAAAAGATTACAGAAATGAGAAGAGGAACAAATTACAAATGAAAAATCCGAAAAATCAGAAACAGGGGTTACAAAAACTAAACTAATGAAGGCGATGAAATCACTCCTCCACCTAATGGTGAAGACTCGGGCAGACATCGACTGCACGTGATGTACTAAATCTCTTATTGTATACATCTTTCGTTCATTCGTCCTTACTGACTGACGACTTTCATTCACCTGAATGACAGTCGCCATTGTAGAATTGTAAATAAGCAATTCCCTTCTTCCAGTCCTTTCTCGAATTTAGGAATATAGGCCAGATAAGAGTTCTGCCACTTTCCCACTAACCTTGTGCTTCACTATAGATAGATATTAAACTTCAAAGAAGAAGACCTTAGAACCGCTTCTTATTGGCCATTGGAATCTTTATGCCCCAAAACCCTGATTTCAGTAGTCATTTATTTGGTACCTCCGCTGACTATCTAGCTAGCTGGTTAATTGATCTATCCTACTCGCTATTTATTTAACTTTGGTGGAGTGGAGGGCTTACTCAACATCAGTTGGCTTATTTTAGCACATTTTTTAGGAGACACGACATTCAACTCAAGTTTTCTTGAGAAGCCCACCCCGGGATTTGTAATTGAAGAGAAGAGTTCTTTTTAGCCTCTGTTTTAGAAAAAGACGAACTATGGATTCCTCGAGAAATTGTTTGACTGCGGCTAGGTCATTAAACCATCACTGTTTGAGAAAGGTGTGGATCCTCCTAAATGATAACAGCTTCAACGTTCTTCGGCTCATCGCATACTCTACTATGACAATAGGGGAATGTGCGAATTCTCTGGGCCTTCTTTTTGCACAATTGTGGATAGTAAATAAAATAGTATAATAATAGGGGAAATTGGATTCAATAGTCAACTGCTCCTATCAGAAATGGGATTGACTACAGATTCAAGCCATAACACATGATTTCATAAAATCCGTATGATTTTCCCATATATATTCCTGTTGTGAGCGGTTAGTCTTTGGACATTTCTTCTCTCAACTAAGATCTATTGTGTGTTTATAATGAGCTACATGTTAAGATTTACTTAGAGAAAGACTCTAAAGATTAGACTAAGGACCGAACTGACCTTGTGGAGGTTCTTGTCCGGGCTGGGAGTGATCTGAAAATCTTCTTTATGAGGTCTCCACCGGAATCGACTGACAGGATTTATCACTACTTTAGCTACTTTAGCAGCTTGGCTTGTTACTTAAAATTCGAGATTGTTCAATTTCTTGAAGTTAACAATGTACAGTGGTCAAATATGATTATTTTCTTCTAGAAACTTCTTGCTTTTTTTCATCAATAGGAGTTAGAATTAATTCTTGTTTACTTACTTTTATCCATCCATGTGGTGGTGGTAAGGTACAAAGTTTATTTTGTACACTATGGGAGGTTCCAATGCGATAGTGAACAAATGGGAGAAAGGGTTTTCATTTCCAGTCTACCATTATTTAATGTTGAATTTAGGGACAGAGGAAAAGGAACTCTTTTTGTCTGTTTGACCCTTTAAAAGATATACTCTGGAATGGTGAAAAGGAAGAGATGCTACTGGTTAGCACTTTCTTTTCTTTGGTCTCTTGAACCTGCTCCCCTCTCGAGAGTTAATGTTGGAAACTCTTCGATGACATGTTCCTTTGAGTGCAATTCCTTAGTTGTGCATGTTTGGTACCGAGCTCTTTTATGGCCTATCTTTATCCATTCACACTAAAAATGAGATGTTAGGCATGAACTACACAATGGAGCTATTAATAAAATGTTCCCGAGTTAATCTCATTAATTTCTTAACCCGAGGCTCTTTATTTCTATTATTTTTAATGATTTGTCCCACTGCATTTTATGAGGTCATTCATAGACCATACATATTGGAATCATCTATCATTGTTGTTTTTGTTCTCTCTTTCTATCACCTTTTCATTTATCCGACTTCTCTTTAGAGTTCGGGTAAATATATGTACGCCTAATACTTCCTTTTATTCATACACTACCAATGGGAAAACATCTAACACCTTCAATCAGTGGACTTTCTTGGATAGGCCCGTGTTGGTACCATACCATTAAAGAGTGAAATCCTACCCCTAATCATCCCTCGAAGAAGGCAATTCACGAGGAGCTCAGACATTCAGACAACTAAATATATCAACCAATAGTCCTAATGCTATTGGACATAGTAACCGGTGGAGGTGAACCCATTTTAAATGACGCAGAGAAAAAAAGGTCTTAGTTGGAATAATGGTGGTAGTTATAACTTCAGTAGTTTCAGCAATGTTGATTATTTATTTGATATCAAGGATATTTGGAGTCTGATCTCAGATAACACTTTTTAGCTATGGCTTGTAATGGTGACAGTTATTTTGTATATTTTGATACTGAAAATCAAAATTTTGTGATTGACAATGAGAATTTTTTCCTAAGTGAACTAGAAACTTTTTTTTTCAGTTATTTGAATACTAGGTCTAAGAGTGACAACCACTACTATTATCATTATATGTACGATTGTAACCCCTGTTTTCCATTTTCTACATTTTTTATGTATTTTTTTTCTTTTTCTTTTTGAGTATTTATTCCTATTGTATTTTTCCGTCTCTCTTTGAACCGTATATTCGATCTTCATTTTCAATATATCCATTTATTTGATTTGCCGTCGTTTTTATTTGATCTTCTTGATTCAATTGTCAGCCTATTATTTCATCTCTATTTGATCCAGCCATCATTTTCAATCCTCATTATTTTAATTGTTCATGTTCCATTTTATTTATTTATTTATTTGTTCCTACCTCTTTGATTGGATCACCCTATTTTGCTATTGGAGTATTGGGTCTTTTTAATTATACCCAATAACCCTAAAACCCCTACAACCCGAAACCCATTTACCCCTACCTGTTACCCACTTTGTTATTCAACCTGTGTACCATCCAAACCCTAATATTATTTGTATATATACCCCGTCATTTAATTTCCCTGTTCCTCAAAAACCTTATAGCCGCTGTTATTTTCCTCATCTCCCCTACACCCCCGACCTATCCATCGACCGCTGGCCTTCCACCCTCCACCTACTCACGCCGCCCTCGTGAACCCCAATCGCATCGCCCTGCTCCAGCGCCAGCAGCCCCGATCAACTCCTTTCTTTCTTCTTCCGAAGACGACAGCAGCGTCGGCAGTTGTCCTCCCGAACCCTCATCCCGATCCCCCCGTCGGCGCCCCAGTCTTCCTCCGACAGCCCAGGCCAGCGCCGCTCCTTCCTTCCTTCCTCCTCCCGGTGCCTCACAGCCAGTAGCAGCAGCCGCGCTGCTTCCCCCGACGCCAGACAGACCGCAACAGTAGCGAGCGCTACGCTGCCGTTTTCCGGTCTCTCTCTCTCTCTCTTGTCTGCGAGTGTTGTTTTGTTTGAGTTGTGATCGTGTGCTCGTAGTCGTTGTTCGTTCATTCGTTGAGTTCGTGCCCGGGAATTCGTTCCCGTTATTCTCGCTTTTGTATTATTTCCGTCGTCGACTATAAGGCAAGTAACTTGTATAATTTTCTATTGCATATACAAGTACTAAATACTGCATGTAGTGTAGTTGTGTTCTAGAGACAATTCTTGTGCAGAATCCCTGTTATATTTTGTCTCTATGTGTTGATCCGCCCGTAGTTATATCATTGCACACACGACATGAATTTAGACTTAGACCTAACCAATTCTTGATGTATGATGCATGTTGTTTGTGGATTAGGAAATGTTGTATGATCATGTATGCTTAATTGTGTTAGGAGTAGTAAAACTCGTAGTAGACTTGAAAAACACCCTATACCATGTTACTTGGACATCTAGTACACCATACCTCGCATTTGTTATGATTTGGATGTGTTACATATGAACTAGTTGGTTTTATGCATTGATATGAATTTTGTATGGTTATTTATTTTTATACTGATATTATAGATAATCTTTTGATCCAATATTTTGCTGAGTAAAACTAGACTTGATTGGGATTAACCCCAAATTTTTTGTTTATTTAATTGATGACTTTTATGAACTATTCTATACTTGCAAACAACTACTATAGTTGCAGAATTTTCATGATATTCAGTAAAGAACCTTAATTTCAACCTGATTCTACGTGTTGTTGATAAAAACTTTGTGAATATGAGTTGTAGCCTACTGTATCTATTTTATCACCCTTTTGATGGATCTGGATTTCAATTTATATTTTGTAATTTATTGATGTTTTAGTACTGCTATGGTTATGATTTTAGATTTACAAAATTGCTGCATCTTGCTGTCTTCTGATTTTATTTGACTAAACTATCTATGTTGGAAAATTATGAAACTTTATTTTCTGATACTAGAAATACTAGGGAATACCCCAGATTTTTATTGGATGTAATCAGTAAGTTTTTATACCGTTTTCCTGTTTATGAATACAAACTTCTGATTCCTGGTTGAACATGTTTTCTGGATACAATTATGTTTTGAGTTCTGTTTTTGTGAAATACCATATGACTTATATATATTTGCTGGATTCGGACGAGAGTCTATTTTCCATATTTTCTGACGGATCCAGCCTTGCATATGTGTGGCAACGGAAATCCCAGATTTGGTGCAGTACTGTCTTGCAGTCCTGAAATAGAATTTTCTTTGTCCTAATCATTTATGAGTTGTCTTTCACCAGTACATGTTTATCTTCCAACCTGAACCTGTTACTTATTCATAGCATGTTATTGTTATCCTGTTTTGTGTTTGTATATGCCTATTTGATTATAATAACAAATAACCAAGGCGGGGTTAAGGGAAAGACCTTACTAGTGGACAATATAGATATGTGTACTCAGAAGGGGGCCCGTGTTCTCCATTACTTGTTGTCGTGTTTCATAATTACATGATTCATGCCTGTTATTACTATCTAATTATATGTTGCCATGTTTCATGATTACATGATTCATGCCTGTTATTATTACCTGATTATATGATGCCATGATTCGTGATGATTCATGCCTGTTACTTACTATATGATTATATGTTCCCATGTTTCATGACTACATGATTCATGTCTATGCCTATTGCGCCGATTTCACGATTATGTGATTCGTGTCTGTTACCTGTTACCTGACGCCTGAGTACACAGCCCTATAGAAACCCACCACTAGGCCTAAACATAAATTGCATATACGTAGCAACCATGTGGTAAAAGTTTGGGACGCATGAAGTGCTACCTAGATAGAACTAAAATACAAGACTTGACATGACATAATACCTGTTACATGCTTACCTGTTACATAATTACATGTACATGCTACTTGATACTTGTTACATGTTTACCTGCTTGCATGATACCTGTTACCTGTCACATGTCACATGCACCTGTTATCTCATCACACTACTTGTTTCTGTTTTCTGATTTATGCTAGTCATTCTATCATGTCTATTCCATGTTATGTTGCTTCCGCTGTTACTCTATGTTGTATATTCTTTTCCTGTACTTGTGCCTGCACTACAAGCGGCCCGTAACTTGCATTAACAGGCGTTTTGTTTTGTTTTTCATTTTTCTGCAATTTATTAAATTGCAGATTATGGTGATCAGTTGCCCGATAGAGTAGGTGATGTGAGATTCTAGTTGCTGGAGTTCTTGCTATTATTATTTCATGTTGCTTATTCTTGAATAAATGTAACTGCTATATGAATTTTGTATTGGGAAATGTGATCCAGAATTTATGACTTGTTCAGATCTGATTTATTTGAGATTATTAAATTTTGTTTCAAGTAGTTCATGTTGGTATATTGATTCATTTATGCATGCATGGTTGATTTCTCCCTGTTTACTTCCTGTTATTCTTGTGAAATGTTGTAAAGAGCCCAATTTTGGCTTAGTCATGTATCTGTATTCCGTATCTTCTTTTTGAAAAGCGGGGCATGACAAGGTTTTTAGTGGTATCAGAGCCTAAGTTTGGCTAATGTGTTAGTTTGACTGATATATTAGACAAGCTTGGCTTGATCTGGGATTGGCTCAATAATACACAGACCATGCATAAATTATGATCAACTTTGATCTGGATGCTGATTGTTTTTTATTTTGTGCAGACCATAGCTCGTAGAGGTTCCACTTTCCTTCCTCAGGAAGATCAGCTCGGGCTTGAGGCCGTTACCAATGTGTTGGAATGGTTGATCAACATGTAGCAAAACTACAGTGACCTTGTGATGGCTGCTTTGGAAACTGCCCGAGTTCCGCCTCCCGCTGTGCCTATGTAGGCAGCTCTCCCTCCTCATCTGGGTACAGTTACAGATTTCATGAGGTTGCATCCTAACAGATTCTTAGGCACTGAGACATCTTTGGAGGCAGAACAGTGATTGATCAGGATAGAGCAATTGCTTTTGGCAGCACGAGTTGCTGATGCTGATAGAGTGGATGTGGTAACCATCCAGCTGGTGGATTTGGCCCACATATGGTGGAGGTTTGAGTCCGAAAGGCTCGTGTGGCCTATTGCTTGGGCCACGTTCACTAGGAGCTTCTTGGAAAAGTTCTTCCCTAACAGCACCCGAGTTGAAATGGAGCAACAGTTCCTAGCCCTGAAACAGGTTGATCGTTGTTCTATTATTAGAATTTTGTTACATATTGTCCATGCAATGTTGTAATATGAGACTTTCTTGAAATAGGGCTCGAGGTCTGTGGATGAGTATGCAGCGGAATTTACTAGACTTAGCCACTCCGCAGCCGTTCTTGTGGCGAACGAAGAAGATAGGGCTCGTAGATTCACACTTGGACTTGAGCGAGATATTCGGGTGCAGCTCGTCTCCCTTTGCTTGCATATTTATGTTGAGCCTCTTGAGGCGGCTCAAGCTCAGGAGCAGGCTCGTGGCGGGTTGACTCCTCCCCAGCAGACTGTTCCGCACTCTGTTGTTGCTAGTCCTTATGGTGGGCCGATTCAGAGGCATTTTTTAGCCCATCCTGTTAGGGCAGCTCCTTACTCTTCTGCCGCTCCTCGGAGAGAAGGGTTCTGTGATTTCTGTCAGATGACCGGACATGTGCGCAGAGACTGCAGGCTTGCCAATCGCCGTTGTTTTGGATGTGGTGCTACTGATCATTCTGTGCGGGATTGCCCGCAGCGGAGGATGGTTCTTCCAGCTGGGGGTCCAGATAGCAGGTAGCCCCAGCTCGTGGTCCAGTCAGGCCACCGCTTCCTCCACAGTGCCAAATTGTCAGTAAGAGGACAGTTGCCCCTAGCAGAGGTAAGGCTTACAACCTGACTGCTGCAGATGCTGAGTCAGCAGAAGGTGTTGTTGCAGGTATATTTTGCATTTTGTTGCTTTATTGTGTGTTGTTTTCCTTTACTTCTTTCATTTATCTTGCATTATCCTTTTATATTATCTTTCTGCAATGTGTTTTCCTCACCCTTGACCACTAATTCCTTTTCTCTTGTTCTGATTCTATCTTAGGTATTGTCTTCGTTTGTTCTTTTCCTGCTCATGTACTCTTTGATTCCGGGGCAACCCATTCATTCGTTTCTTCTCATGTTATGGCTCGTCATCAGTTGGAGTGCAGCGTGATGTCAGAGACTTGGAACATTGTGATAGGTGACGGTGTTGTCATTCTTTTCTGGGAGTGCAGGCAGAGTCCAGTCGTTATTGGCGGCACATATTTCAAGGCCGACCTGATTGTAATTGGAAATTCAGGATTCGATGTCATTCTCGGTATGGATTAGTTTGGTAAGTCCCATGCCATCATTGATTGACGTGCTAAGAGAGTTGTATTCTGAATTCCAGGTCGCGCAGAGTTTGAGTTCCATGCCGGGGAGGTGCCCCTTGGCCGAGCTAAGATTGCAGTTGATCAAGTGGATTGTGCGATGGAATTGCACTCAGGCTGTGAGGCTGTGCCTCTAGTAGTGCAGGAATTCCTGAATGTTTTTCCAGAGGAGTTGCCTGGCTTACCCTCTAATAGGGATGTGGAGTTTGGTATTGAAGTTCAGCCTGGTACGGCACCGATATCAAAGAGTCCCGACAGGATGGCACCGGTTGAGTTAGCAGTGCTTAAGGTGCAGATTCAGGAGTTGCTTGATTTGGGGTTCATCAGACCCAGTGTTTCGCCGTGGGGTGCTCCAGTTTTTTTTCTCAACAAGAAGGATGGTAGTCGTCGACTATGCATCGATTATCGAGAATTGAACAGTGTGACTGTGAAAACGGTATCCACTGCCCAAGATCGATGACTTATTTGATCAGCTGAGCGGAGCAGCTATTTTCTCGAAGTTGTATCTTTGTTCAGGGTATCATCAGGTCAATGTGAAGGTGACGGATGTGCAGAAGACGGCGTTCAGGACCAGATATGGGCACTATGAGTATCTTGTGATGTCGTTCGGGGTCACGAATGTGCCAGGTGTATTTATGAGTCTGATGAATAGGTTCTTTTCCCCGTTCATGGATAGATTTGTGGTGGTCTTCATTGATGACATTCTGGTGTATTCTAGGAATCAGGAGGATCATGCTGAGCATCTTGGTTGGTTCTGCAAACTTTGAGAGAGAATCAGAACTTTGGGAAACTCAGCAAGTGTGAGTTTTGGCTCGACAGAGTTACCTTCTTGGGGCACATTATCTCGGGCGATGGTATTTCTGTGGATCCGTCCAAGGTTGAAGCTGTAAAGGATTGGCCAGTTCCCAAGTCAGTTTCAGAAGTGATGAGTTTCCTTGGGTCTAGCTGGCTATTATTGAAAATTCGTCCAAGATTTTCGAAGATAGCAGGACCATTGTCTAAGCTGACTGGGAATGATCAAAAGTTCTGTTGGTCTGAGGCTTGTAGTGAGACTTTTGCTGAGTTAAAGAGCGGGTTGACTTCCGCGCCAGTGTTGACTATTCCGATGGTTCAGGCAGATTTGTAGTTCACTGTGACGCTTCTGGCAAGGGTGGTGTCATGTCCCATGACGGAGGCTGAATTGTCCATAGGTTCTTCACGATGCATCGTGACATGACGTGGGATTCCCTTCCACGCTGTCTGGACATGAGCTTGTAACTCATAGAATATCTAGGATACTTA